>OY755248.1:27878529-28478529 GCA_963576725.1 Azorinus chamasolen
AAACTTACACCAGGACCTATCTTGAATAACCATCAACATGAGGTACAGTTATGGGTCTGTAAGGCAGGTGATAACTTAATGCAGGTCAAAAATAATGCACAAAGCTCTTATAGGAGCTCTCTGTATTACGTTCGTCCTGCATGGCGTGAATATCTGCAAATGCAAGTATTGCAGACCCACATCAGGCAACTCTTAAAGAAGCTGCCTTATATGGGTGTGTACTATGAACCAGAATAAGTCTGTGACTACATTCAACACACATTGAAAATGATTCACCTCATTACTATTATGTATAGTGAGTGGATGGGTTCATATTTGAATATTTGAATATATTTCAATAATATGAATTCGCCCAGTATTAAGTAATCACCTGCCTTTACTTACCTAAATTGTTCTGTATTAAAATTCCAGTTCAAAGCGGTTTTACTTTATTGCCTTTCTGTGATATATTACATAAGATTTAGGAAAGTGCCCAAGCATCAATTTGACATCATTCATAGACCGGATATGAATTTTACAGGAATGAAAATATTCGCTATCTTGCTTAACCCATTTACCGACAATGTCGCATTTATGAATGTACCACTATTCAAGACTGTTTAAGTACTAACATTTTATACAGTCTGTCGAAATTGGACTCGTGTATTGAATCAGAATGTTAGGAGTCCCAACGGCCTCGTTAAAGATGTATTGTGCTCATTTTTTGTATTAATCAATCAACACCAGAAGCTGTACACGTATACATACCATGAACATAATGTTTAAACCCATTTTCCGATAGGATATATTTGTTCAGCTGCATATTATCGCTATCCGAATATTGCTAAATAATTTAAAAGGAGCCCGTTTTTTAGAAACGGGGATTTTGTACGGAAATCAGCTGAAATTTCCGGCCAAGTTCTGAATGACTTCGATTCTACTTCGGAACAACGCTTTGCATATTGATTAGGTTGTTAAGACATGTACAATGGCTGACACCAGTTGTTGGCCTACATGTATATTGTCATCGCATGATTGTAACTACTTTTAAAGAACAGCTACCCTTACAGAAAAAAGCAAGTTTTATTCAGAAGCTATAAACATTTTAATGAAACAGACATTAATAACGATTTATCAACTGTGCCTCTTCATATCGGTCCCATTTTTATGATGTTGATGATATTTACTCTGTACATGAAACCTGGCTTAAGGATGTTATCAATGAACATGCCCCTTTAAAGAAAAAGTATCCGAAGAAAAAATCCCCACCGTACATGAACTCCAACTACCGCAAACTTATTTATAAAACAAGGCAAGCCCACAATACCTACATGAAAAATAAGACAAATCGAAATTGGGAAACCTACAAGAAATTTAGAAATACTAAGGAAGCTGTCAAGCGGAATCTATTCAGACTTATTTTGAAGAAAGGTGTAGTGGAGGACCAAAGTCAAAGGGTTTTTGGCCTACTATTAAGCCTTTTCTTGCAAATAAAAATTTAAATAAGAATTCAGACATCATTCTTAAACAAGATAACAGCCTAGTGTCTGATAAAGCAGAAGTCTGTAGTATTTTAAATAAGTTTTATGTGAATATTGCTGAAAGTATTGGAATTGAGAATGGTACACCTGCTGACTCAAACCATCCCAGTATCTTGAAAATTTCAGAAAATGTACATAACGCTGATGAATTTCTTTTTACCCATGTATTAGAGGAAACTATATTTAATCATTTTAATTCACTAGATGTAAAAAAAGCTACTTGTTTTGACTGTATCCCTCCAAAGATTTTGAAAATAGCTGGAAGGACACTGGCTGCACCAGTTTCAAACATTATTAATACAGTGATAGACAGCTCGAGATTCCCAGCAGATCTAAAAAAAGCGCATGTGACTCCCATTTTCAAAAAAGATGATCCTTTTGACAGAAAAAACTATAGGCCTGTTAGTATATTGCCAACTATGTCCAAAATATTTGAAAACGTTTTAAATGAGCAACTGCAAAACCATTTTAATAATATGTTCGATACTTATCTCTCTGCTTTTAGACCTGGCTATAGCTGTCAGACAGCTCTTCTGCGCGTGGTTGAGGACTGGAAGATAGCCTTAGACAAAGGGGACCATGTAGCGGCAATCCTGATGGATTTATCAAAGGCTTTCGACTGTCTTCCCCATGAACTTGTCTTGTAGTCCTCAAGCTTCGCGCATATGGGCTGTCTGACGATGCAGTCAGTCTTTTACATAATTACTTATCAAATAGGAAGCAAATGGTCAGATTAGGAGATGTAAACAGCTCATGGCTTGAAATTTCGAAGGGAGTCCCCCAAGGATGTATATTAGGACCGATGATTTTTTAATATTTTCATCAATGACATATTTTACATTGTTACAAATTCAAAGCTTTATAACTATGCCGATGATAATACAATCTCTTATTGTCACAAAGATAGTGCTGTTCTTAAATCAACATTAGAGACTGAAAGTAATATTTTAATTGACTGGTTTCATTTTAATCAAATGCAGGCAAACCCCGACAAATTTCAGGTTATTTCTGTTGGTAAGAAGACGAAGGACTTGTCTTTAAAATTTAATGTCGGCAACGCAATTGTACCTTGTGATGATGATGTAAAGCTTCTTGGAGTCGATATTGACTTTATGCTAAATTTTAATAAACAAATTACAAAAATGTGCCAAAAAGCTGGAATGCAGCTAAATGTTTTATTAAGGCTAAGTAAGTTCTTAAGTCCTGAAAACAAAATTCTTATATACAAATCTTTCATTCGTTCAAACTTTAATTACTGCCCTTTGGTTTGGCATTTCTGTATGTCAGGCAATACGGAGAAACTCGAGAAACTCCAACATAGGGCGTTGCGTATCACCTTCAATGACATTACATCATCATACGAACAACTTCTGGAAAGAGCAAACATGCCAACTCTACACCTGAGCAGAATAAGAGGCATAGCTCTAGAATCTTTTAAATGCCTATACAAACTGTCACCTTCTTATTTACATGATCTTGTTAATTTTAAAAATAATTCTTATTATTTCAGGTATGTAAATACAGCAGAAATACCCTCTGTCAGAACATCAAGTTATGGTAGGAAGTCGTTCAGGTATGAAGCAGCCCAGGTGTGGAACAGTCTTCCAAACAACTTGAGATGTATAGATAACTTTAAGGAGTTTCGAAGACTGATACGCACCTGGACTGGTCCATCCTGTACATGTTCAATGTGCAGTTGACCCCCTCGCGTTTTAGTCTGTTTTTTCTGCTTTTGCTGGTGTTTGTTTTATTTGTTCAACTGGACTTGGATAGTCCTAACTGATACATCTGCACATACATCTAAATTAAACATACTACATATACACAGTCCATATATGAAATGCAGCAGAAACTGTATGTTTTCTGTTTCCTTTCATCTCTGGAAGAAGACTTTATCCAGTCTGAACTTTGAGCACTCAGCAAGCTTTTTCCAATAGAGATATTTTTTGTTTGCATTCTGTGATGTCATGTGCAATTGTTTAAAATGCTTTTTTGGTTTAGTTTTTCTGCTGTCTTGTATTTATAGGTATATATTTATTATTTTTTTATGCTTGTGCCTCATTTCTGCTTGTATTTTTTATTTCTTAGAGCATGTGCCTTTTCAGTGTTTTTCACTTGTCTAGATCCTCATAGCTCCCCAATTGTTTTAGTTTTTGTCTGTGTCGGACAATAGCTTATAAGTAAAGTTTTATGTTTTGTTTGTAGCTGACTTATAAATTATATGCTTTTCTCTTACAGAACTTTCTTTTTTACAGGTATCCTTCTCTTTGTTTCACTTTTTGATATGTTAATGTTTTTGTTTAATTGTCGGCAAATAGCTATATGCTAATGTTATGTTATTGATACAACCGACGTTAAATAAAGCTTCTTGTATCTTGTATCTTGTATATCGTATGATTATTTCCGGTATGTAAATTTTAATCTTACGACAGATTCCGGTCAATGGCGAACGCTGTTACGTTGGTTTCCGTAGCAAACCATTTTTCTAATTTGTTCGACACAAACAACTATGGCTCGCGCTAGATCGACGGTGTTTCATGTATCCTCTGTGCGTTTGTGACGTCATCATTTTGTGTGTCATCTAAATATAGTAACGTTTCAAAAATAGCTACGTTTTAGCGGGATTTTACTGTTTAAAAGGAAAGCAATGGACGACGGACAGTGGCCACCACCTTGTTTGAAAAACGCCAAATGTGACGATCAATTCTCTACAGGATACCTAGAAACTGACAAATAATTGGAATTTTTGCTGGAATCATTTAAACGTGTATCGTTGTGTACATTTGTGTCCTGGTAAGATTGTTTTTAGATCTAGTTTTAACCCTTTCTCTGTTCTTTGTTTTTTTCCAAATTTCAATATCTACTGAATATTCATAGGTAAAATAACATTATAGCCAGTTTAGAAAGTAAAGATACAGAACTATCGAATTCCATTAGCGAACACAGCAGACCCTGATCAGGCGGCTCCTATAGGAGCCTTCTGATCTGGGTCTAGTCTGTTTGCAAATGCGTGAAAAGGCGTTAATATGAGGAAAAGGTTAAAAGAAATCGGGTTGGTTTCCCAAATTTCATCCTGTAACATATTGTAAGACCTTTCATTTTGCCATTAGGGGGTATCCATATATTACGGTAACACGAGATTCCAGACATGCTGGAAGGAGTTTCATGTAACCCTTCTTTAGGGTGGATACATTAATGTAACATGGTTTTCCTGTTATGTTGTAAGGAATATCATGTTAGATCTAACCCTTATTTAGTGTAGATACATTAATGTGACATGCGAAACCTGTTACGCTGTAAGGAGTTTCATGTATCCCCTTCTTTAGGATGGCTACATTAAGGTGACATGAGATTCCTGACATGCTGGAAGGAGTTTCATGTTACCCACTTCTTTAACGTTGATTCATTAAGGTGCCATGAGATTCCTGTCATGCTGTAAGGGTTTCATGTTACCCCTTTATTAGCTTTTACCTGCTGTACAAGGAGTTTCATGTTACCTATTCTTTAGATTGGATACATTAAGGTGACATGAGCTTCCTGTCATGCTGTAAGGAGTTCCATGTTGCCCCTTTTTTAGGGTAGATACATTAAGGTGTAATGAGATTCCTGTTACGCTGTAAGGATTTTCATGTAATACCTTCTTTAGGATGGCTACATTAAGGTGAAATGAGATTCCTGACATACTAGAGGGAATTTAATGTTTCAAGTTTTCAAGTATCAAGTTTATTTCAATTTCTTCCAAAAGGTCATAGACCCATGAGGAATAATCAAACAAATATGCAAAATATGGCGACACATCATACATGTATATGATATAGAAAAGACATAATTACATACAGTTACAGTACATATACAAAGTAGCATTTATATATATGTATATTTGCTCTAGATCTACGCGCCTATTAATATTTATTGAAAACAAGTTTCGATCATATATGTATAGAATTTGCTTGCCACGTGGGATATTCATGTTTATGTAGATAAACATCAAGATCCACTGTGTACCGAGAAAAGAGAACAGTAGTTTTATATGAATTTCTAAAGTTAAATAACAACAAACATACAACTATATTAATGCGAAACCACGCCACAAATTTATGTAGAAAGTGTCCAATTTTCGCCTGACCTTGTTCGAAATCGAAATAATATAACAAGGTCAGACTACAGACATGTGAGTATTTCACCAAGATCTATGTTTTTAATGAATATGTTTATTGAAAGTGTTTCAACACTTGATATTCCCTTTATATTAGATCTTATTATATTATAAGACCTACAAAAGGGGACAATAAGTGTTTATCGCACGACTAACGTATCTACAGTTCAACCTATACGACTTGAAAACAAAAGAAAATAAATATATACATACATATTTATGTGATTAATGGTGAATTAACATTATGCAGAAAGCTTCCGGAGGAGCCTTCAGCATTATGTTTTCCCCTGCATTAAGCAGTAAAACGTGGTTTTAGATATTGCCACGTTACTTCAATGACTAACATTTCGACTAATGTAAAAAACAAAACTAACAAGAGAAAAAGATACATAATTCTGTAATTAATGGTGGATACTCACAATGCAGAAAGATTCCGGAGGGGCCCTCAGCATTATCTTTTATCCTGCATTAAGCAGTCACGTGGTTTTAGATCCTGCCACGTTACTTCAACGACTAATATTTCGACTCATGTAAAAAACAAAACTAACAAAAGAAAAAGATACATAATTATATAATTAATGACAGATAATCACAATGCAGAAAGTTTCCGAAGGAGCCTTCGGCATTATTTTTATCATGAATTAAGCAGTCACGTGGCTTTAGATATTGCCACGTTACTGCAGTGACTAAAATTTTGACTCGTGTAAAAGATACATAATTATGTAATTAATGGTGGATAAACACAATGCAGAAAGCTTCCGAAGGAGCATTCAGCATTACTTTTATCCTGCATTAAGCAGCCACGTGTCTTTAGATATTGCCACGTTACTTCAACGACTAACGTTTCGACTCAAGTACAAACAAAACTATCTGAAGGAAACGATACATAATTACATGTATGTGATTAATGATGGGTTAACACGATGCAGACATTGAGAGCTACAATTAAATATGGCGACCAGGTTAGACGTGTTTTCCGAATAGTGTTACAAATAGATCAAAACAAAGTGTTTGAATGCAATGCAAAAGTTATTTATGAAGTAAAATGGTTCAAAACTAACATTTAAAGTGTGTGGGCTTATCTAAAAGTGAAAATGGCGAGAAAAATGAATTTGGACTTGTAAATGGGAATAGATTTGGAATTTTGGAAGAGCGGGAAAACGGTGAGTTGAAAACAATGGAATCGACAGACATTTCTCGACAAGATTTTGTGCAAATTCTGAAAGGGGGTGATCCCCCGAGAGCAAAAATCACAACACAACAAGAGATGTCACAGTCACGTAACAAATGCCCCCAAAAATTGTACCCTGTGACCTTGACCTTTGACTCATGGACCAGGGAGTTGACACATCGTCTTTGTGTGGTGAACATTTGTGCCAGGTTCCTTTGAAATCCATTCACCGATAAACAAGTAATTGTACCCTGTGACCTTGACCTTTGACATATGGACCAGGGAGCTGAACGCGACACATCGTCTTTGTGTGGTGAACATCTGTGCCAAGTTATATTGAAATCCATTGATAGATAAAGATGTTACAGACCGGACACGAAATTTGTGACAAAGTAATTGTACCCTGTGACCTTGACCTTTGACCCATGGACCAGGGAGTTGAAAGCGACACATCATCTTTGTCTGGTGAACATTTGTGCCAAATCATATTGAAATCCATTGATATATAAAGAAGTTACAGACCGGACACGAAATTTGTGACAAAGTAATTGTACCCTGTGACCTTGACCTTTGACCCATGGACCTGGGAGTTGAACACGACACATCGTCTTTGTGTGGTGAACATTTGTGCCAAGTTATATTGAAATCCATCGATAGATAAAGAAGTTACAGGCCGGACACGAAATTTGTTACAAAGTAATTGTACCCTGTGACCTTGACCTTTGACCCATGGACCAGGGAGTTGAACGCGACACATCGTCTTTGTGTGGTGAACATTTGTGGGAAGTTATATTGAAATCCATTGATAGATGAAGAAGTTACAGATCGGACACGAAATTTGTGACAAAGTAATTGTACCCTGTGACCTTGACCTTTGACCCATGGATCTGGGAGTTGAACGCGACAAATCGTCTTTGTGTGGTGAACATTTGTGGGAAGTTATATTGAAATCCATTGATAGATGAAGAAGTTACAGACGGACACGAAATTTGTGACAAAGTAATTGTACCCTATGACCTTGACCTTTGACCCATGGA
Source organism: Azorinus chamasolen (assembly GCA_963576725.1). Lineage (NCBI taxonomy): Eukaryota > Metazoa > Mollusca > Bivalvia > Cardiida > Solecurtidae > Azorinus > Azorinus chamasolen. The sequence continues at coordinate 27,886,414 of OY755248.1, forward strand.
CCAGGGAGTTGAACGCGACACATCGTATCTGTCTGGTGAACATTTGTGGCAAGTCATATTCAAATCCATTGATAGATGAAGAAGTTACAGACCGGACACGAATTTGGGACGGAAGGACAGACGGACGGACGGACGGACGGACTGACGGACAGACGGACGGACAGACGGACAGACGGAAGGACGGACAATGCAATTACAATATGCCCGCCTTTGGGGGCATAAAAAGAGAAAATTGCAGACTCGGTTTTATTGAGTCTGTTCATGAACAGTAATTGAAAGTGCAACACTGCTCACGCCCCCGAGCACCGGCTTAAGCGGTATTCAATTTTCAGAACAAGAAGTACTGAAATTCATGATCTCGAAGGATCAGAAGGTATAACAACACTGAGAATGAAGTACGGGGCGACGTTTTACGGCCGCCACACAAGCACTTAACACCTGCTGTTGTGAAGAGTATAAATTCTGAAAGGGGGTGATAAAAGTTCATTAGACAACAAAATGATTCTCATGTTTGATGAGCTAAGATTCATCAAAAATGTACAGGTCAGCTGCAGTCGTAGCATAGTGCAATTTCAACAGACAATGGGCAACACGAATGCCAGAATATCTCAAATGGCAAACATTCAAAATCAGCAAACGGAATTCATGAAAATTCTGGCATATAAATCGATAGATGTAGAGGCAAGATCAAGGAGGAATAATCTTATATTTAGAGGGTTTACAGAGAATGTTGGTGAGAACTGTTTCGTGCTAATAAGATACTTTTTAGAGAATCACCTTGACATTGACCCAGATCAGATATATCTAGCTCGGGCACATAGGTTAGGACAGCCAGGTCAACGAAATTAGCGAAATCAAAGAAAAAGGCCTATAATTGTTAATTTTAGAGACTGCTGTGATACTGATAAAATAATGAGTAGAGCCACAATGCTGAGAAATACGCCATTTTCTGTTGACCTTGACCACCCGCGCGAAATACAGGAGGCTCGAACCAGATTGTGGCCGCATTATAAGCAACTCAAGGGTCAATCACCACGATCAAAGGTACAAATAGTATACCCTGCAAAACTTATTCAAGACGGGAGACTTGTGCGCGATGAACTTCCTGAGTGGAGCAAGTATACACGGACGAGCAGGTTGCCCCCAGTAGACCAGGTCGGTCATGGAAGTGGACACCAGGGACAACGGCCCCAGCAACCACCGACATACATCCAGACTGTCACTCAACTAACATACATCCAGAATGTCACTCAACCAACAAGCACACAGTTAAATACATATGATCGTGACATACCTCAATCTATCGCGATGACAGGAAACATGGTGCAGTCACCATCTTTTGATAGAGACCCAAGGAACAATATCCCAAATGTGACACTTATGTCATCACATGGCCCAGTTGTTACAGACCCATCATAATCACATATAGAGCCCTCAAATTATGTACAGATAAACATGTCCCAGGGTCCTTGTCCTATTAGAATCGAGCATTGTCATACGAACTCTCATAGTGCTTCACAACAGGCCCCAATTGAATATATGCCTTCTTCTCAGACTCACATAGCCAACCAGGTTAACTCCACGGAAACAATGAACACACCGAGCAAAACAGGCTCAAACCAAGAACCCTCAGTAGCACAGGAGCCCAACAGCCAGGGGCACTTTATTGAAGGTATTCTGCCCCTCCCACAGGCAGCTAGTTACAGCACCGCTGATAATCTCCCGTATACTGATCCAACCTCACAGTTAACAGAACGTTTTCCACCCGTTTGTGCTGCGTCTATAGTAATACCACAACTGACAGTAGATCCTGATCATTTAGTCACCAATGTTAATATAGCAAGCATATATACAGAGGGTAGCTCAAATCATGAAGCCACAGCTCCTAAAACTGTGGAATGTGTCAGTGTAAACAAAGATAATACACAACATGTCAATACTAATACATGTACTTCGCCTGTGCGTGGACGTTCACGTGCTTCACGTGCTGTGTCCCGTTCAGAAAAGCGTTCAAGCTCGGCAAATCCGTATAGAAGACAGAGCGTGAGCAGCGTGCGTAACAAAGACAACAGTAAATGTACAAACATGAGACATGCAGGAAACACCACATACAGAACAAACACTCGCCCGAACAGCAACACAAGGAAAAGCAAATGTATATAAGTAGAAAAAACAACAAAAGACGCACAAAGACAAAACAAACATACAATAGGAGGAAGATGGAAGTACCGCCTTGGAACGGTCAGTGACAAAAGTCACTGGGGGGTTAAACCGGTTTATGGGCGCCCAACCTCACTCTTATTCCATCCCCACCCTAAAACACAAACAGTGTAAATAAACGTATCCCCTCTCCGACTAATCTACAACTACCGCGACGGCAAATACAATGGTAAAGTGTATAACGAAAAAACATTTAATTGAACATACTGTATTCACCTATCGCTAGTGTACTCAATGATTGAGCTGCAAACAGAGTAACTGTAGAAAAGTAATAAAGGGTACGACAAAAATGAATTAGTACAGATATCCGACGTTCTCCTTTCATTTCTGGATTTAAGAGGTCGCCTTCAAAGAGTACTAAACCTTTCTTGTCGGCGTACATGCAAAGAGGCCAGCGTGATTGCCAACTGTAAAAGGGTTCACAACCAAACATGCAGTATGTTGTAGTACTACAGGATGGTATCCCTTTTTAATGAATTGTTTAACACATTTGATGAACAAAGTGAGAAAATGGGTATGTCCAATAATTTTACGAAGTTTGTAAATAACATCACCATAAAATTCAGGATGTGAAATACCGTGTCGTAGAAGCACCTTGAGATTACATTGGTACTTGCCAATAAGCGAGAGATTTCGATAGTAAAATTTAGAGAAAGTTTTTATTAGTTTATGGTATCTATATCCTTGCTTAAGCAGCTTTTCAGTTAAAATTAGATTTCGACTGTTAAAATCGTCAATAGATGAACAAGCTCTAGCAAAACGAATAAGTTGAGATATATAAACCCCGTAAGATGGAGCACGGGAAAGATAGGGTTTTACCAGTATCTATAAATAGAACTGCACAAGAACACAGTCAAGCGACAGGTGATGGGATTTCCCCTACAGTAGGTGAAACCCCGGGTCATTAGATCAGAGATGAGGTCTCGCTTCGGTGTTCTCTATTGAATATTCAAGGTCTTGTTACCAGGCGACAAAATAAGCTAACATCACTTGAGGTGAAAAATATATTTGACAATCATGACATTGTTTTATTTACAGAGACATGGGCACACGAATTGTGCGAGTTACAAGTAGAAATTTTCGAATGTTTTGTTTTAAATAGAACACAAAATCAATGTACATCGAAACGAGCTTCAGGTGGCATTATTGTGTACATAAGAAATGACTTTGTTTGTACAGATACATTAGTTTTCCAAAGTGAGGATGATATCATATGCATTAAAATTAAAGGGTCAATGTTATCACTTCAAAATGATTTATTTGTATGTTTATGCTATGTAGTGCCTGAAAATAGTAGCCGAAAATCAATGATAGACTCGCATACGTTTGATAGACTGCTAGAACATATTCTAGAATTAAATGTTAAAACTGAAAATGGTTTTAACATGTTGTTGTGTGGGGACATGAACGCACATACTTCAAATTGCCCTGATTTTGTAGTATTAGATGATAACAATGTGCATATAGATTTTTACCACAAGATTATATAATCGATGCAGAAATGAAACGATGCTCACAAGATAATAGTCGATTAAATAGTAATGGCAAAATGCTACTAGAATTATGCAAGCAAACAGGTCTTCGTATTCTAAACGGTAGGGTTGGTAATGACAAGCATATTGGCCGTTATACCTTTGTAGGACACAGTGACTCAAGTGTTATTGACTATGTTATTGGAACTTATAATTTATTCCAATATGTTGATATGTTTAATGTAAATGATCCGAATATATTATCGGACAATGTTATTTATTTTACGCTTTCTTTTAATAAAAACGAAACCAGTAATGAAACATCGCACGAGAAGAGAGAATCTGTTACAAGTAAATACGTTTGGAATAGTGAAAGGAAAGTTGAATATGTTGAAAGTTTGTCTTCTACGGATACTATCATGAAACTTGGTGTTTTAATAATAATGTACTCAAATCCCATTTTCCGAATGACATTGACTCTTGTATAGATAAATTAGCGTCTATTTTTGATGGAGTTGTGTCCCCTTTATTTAAACGTAATATTAGTAAACCTATACCAGGTAATCATAACACGGCCAATTACAACAAAACTTGGTATGCAGATGAATGCTATGATAAAAGGCGTATATTTTATAGACTGCTAAATGTATATAGACTAGACAAATCAGAATGTAATAGAATAAGTATGGTGAATGCTAGAACACAGTATAAAGATTGCATCCGAAAGTGTAAAACTGATCACGATAAAAAAGAAATTCAAAAATTAACAGAATCTAGACACAAAAACGCAAGATTATACAGGAATATGCTTAAACAATCTGCTGGAATTAGACAGTCAAACATTTCTATTGATGTATTTGAGCAATATTTTAAATCTGTAAATAATCCGGGTGATCACTTCTACACACCTGTCGATGACATCCTGCATTTTATTGAGCGATATGAGCATAATGAGTTCAGCATAATGTTTGAAGAATTGAATATTCCGATAAGTGAAGAAACTCTCTTAAAAGCTATAAGTCAACTTAAATCCAATAAAAGTGGCGGACCAGATATGTATTTAAATGAGTTTTTCACCAATGGCAAACATGTTTTAACGCCCTTTTTATGGTTTCTTTTTAACAGAATATTTGAATTAGGATATTTTCCGGAGAGTTGGTCTGGAGGATTTGTTGTACCCTTACATAAGAAAGGAAGCATAAACGATGAAAACAATTACAGGGGCATAACATTATTAAGCACATTAGGAAAACTTTTTACACGCATTTTAAACAATCGTTTAACAGAATGGGCTGAAAAGTATTCAATATATATTGATGCTCAATTTGGGTTTAAACCGAATATGGGCACAACCGATAGTATCTTTGTTTTACATGGACTTATTAATCATATGCTTAATAGCAACATACATTTATACTGTGCCTTTATTGACTTCGGCAAAGCTTTTGACTATATAGTTAGAGACAATTTATGGACAAAACTGATAAAGCTTGGGGTAAGAGGGAAAATGTTTAATATTGTTAGATCTATCTATTCAGCTGTCAAATCAAAAGTGAAATATTGCAACGAATTAAGTAACTCATACAGATGCATGATGGGAGTGAGACAGGGTGAATGTTTATCACCTTTCCTATTTTCTATGTTTTTGAATGATATAGAAGATACTTTTATAAGCAATGAACTTACTGGTATAGATGTACACATGTTCAATTTTTTTTAGTTTTATACGCTGATGATATAGTTATATTCGCAAACAGTAGTGAAGAGCTTCAAGATAGTCTGGATATATTAGCGAAAAATTGTAATAGATGGAAGTTATCTGTTAATACGCTGAAAACTAAGATTATGGTCTTCAAAAAGGGTGGTCGTTTGCCTACAAATTTGTGTTTTTAGTATAATAATGATAAAGTAGAGATAGTTAATAAGTTTGTATATCTTGGCATTGTGTTCACCACTGGTGGCTCGTTTTCGGAGGCACAGAATACGCTTGGTGGTCAGGCCTAAAAAGCTATATTCAAAATGAACAAATATTTATATAAATTCACAGATATATCTGTTAAACATAGACTTGAGTTATTTTTGACAAACTTATAGCACCCATTCTTAATTATAGTAGTGAGGTCTGGGGTTTTGACAAGGGTAGCAAAATAGAAGTTGTTCATTTACAATTCTGCAAGCGCTTATTGGGAGTAAAGAAGACCACTCAAAATGATTTTATCTATGGAGAGCTTGGCAGACTGCCTTTTCAGACACAGAGGTTTATTAACATCATTAGATTTTGGATACAATTATTACAAACCAATGAAAATAAATACACAAGAAAAGTTTATCTCATGCTGAAGGATGATTTTGAACTAAATCCAAATAAGAAAAACGGGTGTTCATTATTAAAAAAATTGTTATGTACACTTGGATTCTATGATGCTTGGTTTTTTCAGGATGTTGGGAATGCTAACTTATTCTTAAAAACTTAGCAACTTTTGTTAATAAGGCATTTGCACTTAGGCGCAACATTTTGTGCAACGATATGTAACATTTGAAATATACAAGGTTAAATAACTATATCAAATATATATCAAACTATACTTAAGATGTTTCAAAATTAGTTCATAGGTACATATATAAATATTGCTCTATTAAATATGGCATATTAGAACGTAAGTTGTAAGCGAAATTGTAAATAAGCAACTATGTGATCATTGTGAAGTCAGTAGATCTAACCATTTTGATGCCACCGACCATAAGTCGTTGGTGGCGACGAAATATTTTCAATATTTTATTTACGCACATTCATTTTAGTAACGCGGCAACATCTAAAGACACGTGACTGTTTTAGTGTCGGATAAAAATAATGCAGAAAGCTCATGCAGAAGCTTTCTGCATTCTGTTTATCCACCATTAATCAAATAATTAAGTATCTTTCTCTTTTGTTAGTTTTGGTTTTTTTTGTTGTTTTTTTTGTTGTTTTTTTCTTTAATGTTACCCACTTCTATAGCCTTGCTTCATTAAGGTGACATGAGATTCCTGACCTGCTGTAAGAGGTTTCATGTTATCCTTTCATTAGCTTTTACCTGCTGTACAAGGAATTTTATGTTACCTTTTACGTATTTAGGGTGGATACGTTAAAGTGACATAAGCTTCCTGTCATGCGGTTATGATTTTCATGTTACCCTTATGTAAGGTGGATACATTAAGGTGACATGAGCATCCTGTCTTGCTTTAGGGAGTTTCATGTTATCCCATCATTGGTTTTTACCTGCTGTGAGGAGTTTCATGTTGCCTTTCTATAAGGTGTATACATTAAGGTGACATGACCTTCCTGACATGATGTAAGGAGTTTCATGTTACCCCTTAATTATGGTCGTGATAAGAGATTCATGCTACCCACTTCTTAAGCTTTGATTAATTAAGGTGACATGAGCTTTCTGTCATGCTGTAAGGATTTTCATGTTAAAAAAAAGAAAAGTAAAGTACCTAGTTATAGTCTACTTTCAGTCCGAATGACCGCTCAGCCGACTGTACATTTACTCCCCTGGTCATTGAGTCATTGGTCTATAATATTGAGCACTTCTACATATGGCGCAATCATGCAGCCGCAGTACCGGCGAGTGACCCTCACAGGTACCCATTTTAACCCCTGGGTGGAGAGGATGTGCGGGTGGGAGACACGGAAAAGCGTCTCTGAAATTTCCGGGAGGGACCGGGATTTGAACCCCGGATCTCCGGACTGATAGTCAAGCGCGTTACCACTAGACCACCGCCACCTACAAATGTTACCCTTCTGTAAGGTAGATACATTAAGGTGACATGAGCTTCCTGTCATAAGGATTTTCATGTTACCCCTTAATTAGAGTAGATACATTAAGGTGACATGAGATTCCTGCTACGTTGTAAGGAGTTTCATGTTACCTACTTCTTTAGCTTTGGTTCATTAAAGGTGACATGAGATTCCTGACTGCTGTAAGGAGTTTCATGTTACCCCTTCATTAGTTTTTACCTGCTGTATAAGGAGTTTCATGTTATCTTTTCTTTAGGGTGGATACGTTAAATTGACACGATATTCCTGGCATGCTGGAAGGAGTTACATGTTACCCTTTGCTTCACCCAGGTGTCATGAGATTCTTGACCTGCTGTAAGGAGTCTCATGTAACCCCATCATTGGTTTTTACCTGCTGTAAGGAATTTCATCTTAACCTTCTGTAAGGTGGATACATTAAGGTGACATGTGTTTCCTGTCCTGCTGTAAGGATTTTCATGTTACCCTTCTGTAAGGTGGATACATTCAGGTGACATGAGCTTCCTGTCATGGTGTTAGGAGTTTCATGTTACCCTTTTATTAGGATAGATACATTAAGGTGACATGAGATTCTTGCTACGCTGTAAGGAGTTTCAGGTTACCTACTTCTTTAGCTTTGATTCATTAAGGTGACATGAGCTTCCTGTCATGCTGTATGGGTTTTCATGTTACCCTTCTGAAAGGTGGATACATTAAGGTGACATGAACTTCCTGTCATGCTGTAAGTAGTTTCATGTTACCCTTCTGTAAGGTGGATACATTAAGGTGACATGAGCTTCCTGTCATGCTGTATGGAGTTTCATGTTACCCCTTCTTTAGCTTTGATACATCAAGGTGCCATGAGATTCCTGTTACGCTGTAAGGAGTTTGATGTAAACTATTCTTTAGCTTTGATACATTAAGGTGACATGGGATTCCTGTTACACTGTAAGGAGTTTCATGTAACCACTTCTGTAGGGTGGATACATTAAGGTGACATGAAACTCCTTTTACGATGTGAGTTGCATATTATCCCATCCTCTAAAAAGACCCCTTCTTTATGATGGATATATTGAGGTGGCACGAGATTCCTGAAATGCTGGAAAGAGGTTCATGTAACCCCTTCTTAAGGGTGGATACATAAAAATGACACGAAATTCCTGACATGCTGGAAGGAGTTTCATGTTACCAACTTTTTAGCTATGATTAATTAAGGTTTCATGAGATTCCTTACCTGCTGTATGGAGTTTCATGTTACCCCTTCTTTAGCTTTGATACATTAAGGTGACATGAGATTCCTGTTACACTGTAAGGAGTTTCATGTTACCCTTTAATTAGGGTAGATACATTAAGGTGACATGAAATTCCTGCTACGCTGTAAGGAGTTTCATGTTACCTACTTCTTTAGCTTTGATTCATTAAGGTGACATGAGCTTCCTGTCATGCTGTAAAGATTTTCATGTTACCCTTCTGAAAGGTGGATACATTAAGGTGACATGAGCTTCCTGTCATGCTGTAAGGATTTTCATATTACCCCTCTGTAAGGTGGATACATTAAGGTGACATGAGCTTCCTGTCATGCTGAAAGGAGTTTCATGTTACCCTTCTGTAAGGTGGGTACATTAAGGTGACATGAGATTCCTGTCATGCTGTATGGGGTTTCATGTTACCCCTTCTTTAGCTTTGATACATTAAGGTGACATGAGATTCCTGTTACGCTGTAAGGAGTTTCATGTAAACCATTCTTTAGGTGGGATACATTAAGGTGACCTGGGATTCCTGTTACACTGTAAGGAGTTTCATGTAACCACTTCTTTAGGATGGATACATTTAGGTGATATGATACTCCTGTTACGCTGTGAGTTACATATTACCCCATTCTTAAGGGTGGATACATAAAAATGACACGAGATTCCTGACATGCTGGAAGGAGGTTAATGTTACCCATTGTTTAGCTATGATTAATTAAGGTTACATGAGATTCCTCATCTGCTGTAAGGAGTTTCATGCTACCTCTTCTTAAGCTTTGATACATTAAGGTGACATGAGATTCCTGTTACGCTGTAAGGAGTTTCATGTAAACCATTCTTTAGGGTGGATACATTAAGGTGACATGATAATCACGCTGCGCTGTAAGGAATCCCATGTTACCCGTCTTTAAGATGGATACCATAAGGTGACCTTAAGGTGACATTCCTGTTACGCTGCAAGAAGATTCATGTAACCCCTTCTTTAGGGTGTATACATTAAGATGACAGGAGCTTCCTGTTAGACTAAGAAGTTTATTGTTACCCCTTCTTTAGCTTTGATACATTAAGGTAACATTTTGTTACGCTGTAAGGAGTTTCATGTAAACCATTATTTAGGGGGGATACATTAAGGTGACCTGGGATTCCTGTTACACTGTAAGGAGTTTCATGTAACCACTTCTTTAGGGTGTATACATTAAGGTGACATGATACTTCTGTTACGCTGTATGGAGTTTCATGTTACCCCCTTTTTAGGGTTAATACATTAAGGTGACCTGACATTCATATTACCACTTCTGTAGGGTGGATACATTAAGGTGACATGATACTCCTGTTACGCTGTAAGTACGAGGTTTGTTCTGAAATTATTGAGACACTGTAAACGAAATGGACATAGAAGGACATACTATTAAGATATTACGTCACTAAATACTTGCATGTGTGTACTTTGTACATGCGCAAGATAAAATTGCTGGACCCATGGATCACTCTTTAGTATCTTCCTAAAGAACGTCACCTCGCGGGATCCGGAGCACGCCAGTGTCATTAACGTTGCGCCATCTCTTTTGAAATTCCCGTGATCATGGCGATGCTGCTCCTCTCCTTACCCTGTCATAGCAAATGTGGCATCGAGCAAACACACACAGTTCCATGCGTGCCCTTTGGTAATTATTGTATGTGCTGTCACAACTCAAATGCTGTTTTGAATGGCAATTTTGCGCAGTCAGCCGCGTGTTCTGTTGTACTGCATTTTACAGATCTGACATATCCAGTTCTGTAGTGATTGTGGGTCTGTTCGCTTCTATAGATGTGTATGGTGTCATTGACTAATCAGTAAATCTGCTGTGGCTATGGTTAACTTAAGTACCAGATACACTACATGTACTTCCAGATTGTGACTTTAAGCACATTTGTTTCATCTATATTGGAAAAGTAGTAAAGTCAAGCAGGCAATGATACATACAAGACGCAGCCACCACCAAAACACCGATAGACAGCATGACACACACACAACCACACACCCAAACGCACACTCACACACGAAATGAACACATAAAACACCAAAAGACACACAAGAACCAGTGACAAACGTTCCACACATGAACGAAATCACAAGCACAAAGACGCAAGGCAAACAAAAGAAAGGGTGACAAAGAGAGTACCGCCTTGGCACGGTCAGTAGCAAAAACACCACTGGGGGGTTAAACCGGTTTACGGACGTCCTAACCTCACACTTCTCTCAAAGTCACCCTAGCTTTACAAATAGTGTAAATAAAGGTATCCCCGCTGGACTTACCCACAACATAGACGACGGTGAACACAGGACAACATGTAAAACAAAGCATAATAACTGTGACAATCCGTCAAATATGTACTCAATGACTTTGCTGAAGTCAGAGCACCTGCAGGTAAGCCGTTAAGGGCACGACAGGGAAAAAGTAATAAATGAGTCTGGTAAGCTCATCCTGTATCCAAGTTTAAGAGTATACCATCATAGAGTAATACCCTCGGCCTGTCATCGCGCAAGCAAAGAGGGAAGCGTAGCTACCGACTGTAAAAGGGTCGATAACCAAACATGCAGTGCGTTGCAATATAAAAGGATCATAACCTTTCTTTTTAAATGTTTTACTGCGTTTTATAAACAAATCATGAAAATGGATATGACCCCGAATTTTCCTAAGTTTGTAGATAACATCCCCATAAAAGTCTGTTTGAGAAATGCCTTGTCGCAGTAACGTCCGTAGATTGCAATTATATTTACTAATGAGAGGTAAATTTCGATAATAAAATTTAGAAAAAGTTTTCCGAAGTTTGTGATATCTGTAACCTTGCTTAAGAAGTTTATCAGTTATAACTAAATTACGTCTGTTAAAATCTTCAAGCAAAGAACAGGCTCGGGCAAACCTAAGTTTAGAAATATAAAACCCATAAGATGTAGAACGTGGCACATCTCCATCTAGAAAAGGATAATTAACAATTTTAAAATTAAAATCTTCTCTTTTATCGTATATTTTGGACGAAACTTTATCATTTGTAATTGAAAGATTCAAATCTAAAAATGAAGCTTTAATGTCAGATTGATTAGCTTTGTTCAAAGACAGTTCTTTTGGGTAAATTGAAGAAATCAAAGTATCAAAATAAGGATTATCTAAATTCAAAATATCGTCTAAATACCTTGAAGTTTTATTAAAAGCAATAACAATATCGGTCTGTGTATCAGGTTTTAAGCTAAGCATAAAATCCCTCTCGTAGCAATACAAAAACAAATCTGCAACAAGAGGGGCACAATTTGTACCCATGGGTATACCAACAACTTGGCGATATATGGTATCCCCATAACGCACAAATATATTATCCAAAAGAAAGGTAAGAGATCTACAAACATCAAGGCAAGTCCACATTGTGTAATGTTCAACTTCTGAATTCGAAAAGAATGAACGTTGAACATTACAAGCAATGAACATTTTGTTTTCTCTGGTAAAGGTTTTTTCTATTAATTTAATAAGTTTATCCTGTATAAGATGGTGAGGTAGAGTAGTATAGAGTGTAGAGAAATCATAAGAGCTCAGTAAAGAAATGTTATACTGTTCATTTTCAAGTTTTGTTAAAACATCATTTGAATTTTTTATGGACCAAAAAACATTAATACCAGAATTTTCATATATTTTATCACAGTAGCGTTTAACATGTTCTTTGATCGTAGTAAGACAGGACGTCAAAAGTATAGATAATTTAGTAGTGGTACAACAGCTAGAGTCGGCAATAAAACGCGCCTTATAAGGGTTTTTATGTAGTTTCGGAATCCAGTACAAAGTAGAAAGTTTATGTTGTTTTATGTTAGGACCAGACTTAAAATTATTGCACATTTTTACATGTTCCGAGACTATATCTTTTTTTCAGGTGTTTGAACTGTTATATAAGTTTTTGAATCAGTTAGCTCCTTCTTTAAAACATCAACATAATACAATCTTCAAATAATGATTACATTGTTTGATGCCTTGTAAGCAGGAACAAGAACATAATCTGAATGAAAATTAGAAATGTTTTTCTTCAAGTAGCGAAATGTAACTCTAGGTCGAGGTGGTAAAAGTTGGTAATTTGATTTGTAAAAAGTAATACGCGTATCAATAATATCGAAAATACATTTCTTCCAATCCGAAAGAGCATTAACATCAGCATGTTCTCGTCGACACCATTTGATGCAGAATTCTTGAATAGCTTCCGCAATATGAGTTCGACAAGCGTCAAAATCAATAAGGGAAGGTAATCTATATTAGGTCTTTTAGTTAGGAGGGTCCTGAGACGTTTATCCTTAATGATATCAAAATTACCAGTAATGACATGACCAACTGGTTTATAGCAAAAGCTAGAAATGCTACAATCTCAAGAAATAGGGGTATTAACATCAATATTTAAGTCAGAGACAATTTTATTGTAGTTAAAAATAACATTTCTAATAGGTTTATTATATTTATAACAGATGATAGGTGATTCAGAGTTGATGAAATATTTGGGAATAGTATCGATTACATTCTTATCACGAAATATACTTAGAATATTAATAAAATCGATACCTTTATTTAGGAACTGAAGTTTCAGAAAATGTATTTTATGTTCAGATTCTTTATCAATACGTGGACGAAGAACATGCTGTGTGTAACTTTGTATAAGTGAGGCAGTATTAATTAACGGATCTGTACGCATAAAGATTTTATCAGCCTCTTCGTCTATGGACTTAAGACAGGAAAAGGGTAAAGACGATGAACAAGATAACATAGAATGTTTACCAGTTTGTTTTAGAATGGTATGTAAATCATGAATAGACATATTATAGCCCATGAGTCAGTAGGGTTGGTCGGTACCATCTCAGGGGAATAATTCGCATTGTGAATTTTTACATCATATACATCTATAGAGTTAGAAAATATGTGATAGCATTGCATCGATGGTAGCTTTCTATGTGTTAATGCGTTTTATATTATTCTTTACAATATCCGCATTTCGAGACAAAATATTAATGAAAAGTAAAGCTAACGATTTCAGATTTACAACATTTGGTATCATACCCCAACAACGAAATTATGATGGTTTACCTGAATCAGGTTGTCAGTCTAACTGTCCTTCCATCTATCCACCCAATATGTCTGTTCCTCTATCTGTCTGTCCATTCATCCGTCTGCCTATCTGTCCATTTATAGACGCAAGTGCCCCAATATACAAGTTTGCTTAACACTTGATATTTTTTTTATTTTAGTAACCAATGCACTTACTAGTTATGCCCCCAAGTATACTGGGGGACATATTGTTTTTGTGTGTGGCGTCCGTCTGTCCATCCGTATGTCTGCACCCCCCCCACACACACACTTCCGTCCGTCCGTTCTTCTGTCCGATTTTAGTTTATCCGTGCGGTTTCTCCAAAACCTTTGATCGGATTTTCATGAAATTTCATAGGATTGATCAGCACTATGCCTTGTTTTGTTTATCTTATTTATGTTCCGGTTCAATGATTTTCTGCAGAGTTGTGGGACTTTGATTTTTATGCACCCAACGGCGGGCATATAGTAATCGCATTGTCCGTCATTCCGTCTGTGCGTCCTTCCATCCGTCCGTCCCAAATTTCTTGTCCTTTCTATAACCTTTTTTTTATCTGTGAATTGATTTCAAAATAACCTGGCACAAGTTTGATGTATTGCGTTTAACTCCCTGGTCCGTGGGTCAAAGGTCAAGGTGATCCTTCAGGGTCAAAGGTCGGGGCATAGTGTTTCACAAACACATCTTGCTTTACATTGAAATTTTGTCCTCACGGTTTCTCCAAGACATGATGTCGGATTTTCATTAAACTTCATAAGACTGAACTGCACTACGCCTAGGTGTGCTTATATTATCCCTGTTCAGGTTCGACGATTTTCTACAGAGTTACAGGACTCTGAAAATTGTATATGGGAAAATTTGTCCGCGTGGGGGTGGGGGACATCAATTCTTGTATAAAAAAAATTCTAGTTTCATTTGGACCTGATCATTCTTTATTTATTGGTCCAGTTTCCACTTTATCTCGAAATAAATTAGTAGCCTGTAAAATGGGATGTGGCGGGGTGATAATATTATTATCATTAGCATGTGTTGCTTACCATTTTGGTTAGACCGTATCTAGCTCTAAATTGTTTTATTGTCATAATTTTTTGAATTAAAAGAGATTAAAATATTCTCAAACTTTCTGCCTGATGAAGATATGTGGGTATGGGCTTTCGTTCTGTTCATATTTTCCTTGTGACTGAATGTACATGTAGTGTCAAACAAAATACTCAGTAGTATGTTATTGAAGAATGTGGATATTGAATCTGCCACATTCAAAGAAATCACCCGTATTGGTTCGTACACAATTACATATTCCTAGATGAACCATGGGTCATTTTTGATGGACATCTGTGTCAATCTAACATACATGCTTTCAGTGATTTCATTGTCGCACGGTATCCAATACAAACACAATACAGATCAATTACATTTTTGTATTTATGATCAGGAGTTTAATATGTAGGATGGAGAATGGCGCATCTGAATGACATGTTGTTTGAAATTAAAACAAGGGGCAGTTGAGTTAAAAATTGCCCCCCCCAGTGTCCTTTCTCTGAGGTTGAAGGGATTGTCCTAAAGGTTATTACAAAGATTTTAATATGATTCAATATGGAAAAATAGTCAAACAGGGAGGGCCACACTCGTACGAAATGGCACCGCACCAAACACCATCAAATAAGAAACGGTATAGCCACAAGACAAAACATAACAGGACGCATATCAAGACAAAAACATTAAACATTAAGCATATTAAACAACAAAGTTGACCACAGGCTGAAAGCAGGAGTACCGCCTTGGAACGGTCAGTAGCCAAAAGCAGCTAAAAGTTTCACATTTGCTTTGCACTTGGCATATGAAGGTAACTCTAAGATATGTTAACCTGGTGATAGAATAATGCGTCGATCTGCTGATAGTAATTTTGACAGGGAATGTTGAAGAACCAGAGAACAAGAGTGTTCTTCTGCTCTCCCCCAATCTCTCCTGTTGGATCATTGATAGTCCTATGTGGCAAATGAATGATAAAACTAACGTAAAGCAAATATACATAACAAACAATCGCCCTAATTACAAATACATGCATTCTCACCGGCTACTGATATAAGTGTAGAAAGTCATTATAGGCATTCACAAGTTTAAAAAAACGCAGACATCCCAATAATTTAATACTGTTCGAAAGTTCGTTTCCTGACCACCCATCCAATCCACAAATAACATTGCCTAAGCTATAATAATTTTGAAAATTTGGATTCTGAATTACGGCATGGTCGTTTGTATTTTTGCGAGCGCTATGCAAAGTTTTCGCTGCATAGTTGTTGAAGATTACCCATCATCATCGCACAGCAAAGGTCGCGTCTGGCATGACCTACACATTATGGTGAATGTAGGAGACAGACAAATGGCTGCACTTCATGTAACAATTTCTAACCAATTTAAGAACTTTGCTTAGGGATTTTCTTTCCTGGTCGGGAATACCACTGTGCTTGCCTTACTATTATAATTAAGGCCGTGCCAATGCAAAGTTACACCCAAACTTATATTTTAATAGTGATGGTAATCTTCCTGATATCATGGAGTCATTGCTCCAGTCCCGTATTTCTAATGTAATAGGACTCTGGTGTATGTATCAGCATGAAAAGCCAAATACATTACAAAGTATTCTGTGTTCTCTGACCAGGTTATAAAAACTTGATTTACTACTTCAGTTGCATGGTCAGACTCTCATCTACTTCATCCAGTTAGTACTGAAGTGCCGGGACCGTCTCACTGTCATTAAATGTGTTTGCTGTATCCTTCTATTGCCAATGCATTGGTTGACTCTATTTATTTAGAAACCTCCCCAAATGCTTCCTTATCTGTTTAATTGTTATGCTTAGCATCTAATGACCAGACTCTCTACTTCAAGTCACCACCACAGTTCTTGGTTAATTTTTCCCTTCATAATTCAAACATAATGTATATCCTATCACGGCCAAAGATTTTATACCACATTGATAATTAATTTCTATTTGAGAAATCTCTATCCTATCTACTATTCCAGCACAATAACATGTACTTGGATATTGTTTACACTAGTCAATTTCTTCTGCAAATCTATCTTACTAATGTGTTATTGTTGCTTATGTCTAGCATATCATGATTTCCTTCAGCCATTATGTTTCAAATTTGTTTTGGAGGTCCCCTCTCATTTTTGTCATTGCTTGTTGCTTTTGAAAAATCCTAAATATCACATTCTATGAATCCAAATGAATGTTGTGCAATTCTTTTAACCAGAACACACCTGGCTAAAATCTGCATTACTTACTGATAACTCAATGTTTTAATATATTTTCACTTATCTGTCTTTACTGTCTAAATGTATCACCAGTACCCGATGATTATTAAGTCCTTGACCTTTGCCATCTTGTGCTTATAGATGAATTAGATACAGAATTGGATACAGCAACTCTGATTTCATTGATTCTTTAATGTGTTTAGTGTATAGAATTGAAAACTGCAACCCATACCCAGTTACATTTACCGGACATCGGGCCAACCAGCCCACCTTAGTACCATTTTGAAAGTCTTTGGTATGACCCGACCAGCGATCATACTCACAACGTCCTGCCCGAAAGCGAACGCTCTACCATCTGAGCTAACTGAAATGCTGACCTTAACATATAACAATGGACAAACTAACGAATGGTCAGACAAAATACGTTTTACTTCAACTTACCTTGAAGTGAAAACAGAATGTCTACATATAAGCATGCTAGATATGATAATCACCATTTTATGCTCCTATATATATATCTCTCGCAACGTTTATGTTTCCAACTCCTCATACACCAATGGGGGATTTGCTTCAAACTTTCGCAAATTGGCAACCTTGATGTGAAAATGACCGTAAAGAAGGAAATGTTTGTTCTGACCATTTTATCCAGAGTTACAGGTCTTGGCAAATTTCTTTACCATAAAGCATATATATGCATAAAACTTTCACAGATAAACAACAAAAGATGGGGAATTGTGTAGTAAGCAAAATTACGGGACGTTGTTGTTGTTGTTTTTTCTCACTAAAATGCATACATGACTAAAGGCAATATCATCATAAGGAAGGAACGGAGGGGATCCATTTCCTATAGTTCAAAATTACACAACATAAACTTCCTACTATGTATTGGTTACCAAAACTACATAAAAAACCAAATAAAGCGCGTTTCATTGCAAATTCTAGTTCATGTACAACTACTAAATTGTCTATACCTTTGACTTCTTGTTTAACGAAGGTAAAGGAACATGTAAAATTTTACTGTGATAAGACTTATGAAAATTCTGGAATAAATCTCTTCTGGTCTATTAAGAACTCTTCAGAAGTCTTAAACAAACTTAAGAACAAAAGGTATCTTGCATCCACTGTAAGCACGTACGACTTTTCTACTCTGTACACAACTCTTCCTCATATTTTAATTAAGGATAAGCTTACTAACTTGATCCAGAAAGTATTTGCCCGAGAAAAAACATCATTCTTGGCATGTAATGCTGAAAAAGCTTTCTTTACTGACGAGCAAATGAAATATTACACCAATTGGACTTGCTCAGAAGTTTGCGAAGCACTAACCTTTCTTTTGGATAACATATTTGTACGTTATGGGAATGCTATATACCGTCAGGTAATTGGTATTCCCATGGGTACGAATTGTGCACCACTTGTCGCAGATTTGTTTTTGTACTGCTATGAGAGAGATTTCATGTTGAGTTTGAATCCTCAATCACAAGAAGATGTAATAAAAGCCTTCAATGAAACTTGTCGATATTTGGATGATATTTTTTAACTTAGATAATCCTTTCTTTGATGCTCTGATTCCTACAATTTATCCTAAAAAACTCAAATTGAATAAAGCTAACCCGTCCGACAATTATGCAGCGTTTCTTGACCTAGACCTTAAAATTAATAATGGAATGATTTCTTCTAAAATATATGACAAAAGAGATGATTTTGATTTTAGTATTGTAAATTTTCCTCATCTTGACGGGGATGTTCCCCGTGCTCCATCTTACGGGGTTTATATATCTCAACTTATTCGTTTTGCTAGAGCTTGTTCATCTATTGACGATTTTAACAGTCGAAATCTCATTTTAACTGAAAAACTGCTTAAACAAGGATATAGATACCATAAACTAAGAAAAACTTTCTCTAAATTTTACTATCGAAATCTCTCGCTTATTGGCAAGTACAAATGCAATCTCAAGGTACTTTTGCGACACGGTATTTCACATCCTGAATTTTATGGTGATGTGATTTACAAACTTCGTAAAATTATTGGACATACCCATTTTCTCACTTTGTTCATCAAATATATAAAACAATTCATTAAAAAGGGATATGATCCTGTAGTACTACAACATACTGCATGTTTGGTTGTGAACCCTTTTACAGTTGGCAATCACGCTGGCCTCTTTGCATGTACGCCGACAAGAAAGGTTTAGTACTCTATGAAGGCGACCTCTTAAATCCAGAAATGGAAGGAGAACGTCGGATATCTGTACTATTTCATTTTTGTCGTACCCTTTATTACTTTTCCACAGTTACTCTGTTTGCAGCTCAATCATTGAGTACACTAGCGATAGGTGGATACAGTATGTTCAATTAAATGTTTCTTTGTTATACATGCACTTTACCACTGTATTTGCTGTCGCGGTTGTTGTAGATTAGTCGGAGAGGGGATACGTTTATTTACACTGTTTGTCTTTTAGGATGGGGATGGAATAAGGGTGAGGTTGGGCGCCCATAAACCGGTTTAAACCCCCGGTGACTTTTGTCACTGACCGTTCCAAGGCGGTACTTCCATCTTCCTCCTATTGTATGTTTGTTTTGTCTTTGTGCGTCGCTTGTTGTTTTTTCTACCTATGTACATTTGCCGTTTCCTTGTGTTGCTGTTCGGGCGAGTGTTTGTTCTGTATGTGGTGATTCCTGCATGACTCATTTTTGTACTTTGTAATGCTTATGATGAGTAATAAATATACAGGTACAAAAGTATATCATGAATTAGCTAGCTCTGAAGTGGTTGATCGGATATTTATAGTTTACCTGTTACATACAAGTTTCATAAAGGGGCATAATTTGGCCTAAACAATGACTGGGTTCTGGCTTAAAGGGTTCTCATCGTTAATTTGGTCGTTGATATAATGATAGTGAAATGCTGGTGAACTTTCATGGGGCCAACTCATAAGATATTTCAGTTTTGGCACAATTTGAGTGCATGGAAGATTTAAAAGGGACATAACTCTGACAATTTGCATTAAGAGATGCTATATGTAAAGGTTCTAGTCTGAAGTCATTTCATTGCCCTCATTACTGTGAATATACGAAGTTTTATGAGCCTAGTTATAAAGATGATGAAGGTATGTAAAACTCCGGAGAAATTTTACTTCTGCAAAATACATAAGAATGTAAACATAATTCCGTGTACGTATGAGCAAGAATTTACATCATATGAACCACTTTTTGTGATGAACTGCAGTTACAAACCTTTCAATTTTCAAGTAGATACAGGATGTAACAAGAGAGAGACATCAGTTTGAAATTTAATGATGTCTTATCTAGAGGCTAAGGCTAGATTTAGAAAACACTATTTTTACCATAGGGTTAAAATTGGTGAAAAAATACAAAACGCTACCACCGATTTACTGCTATCACATATTTTCTGATTCTAGATACTTATATCTTATCAAAAAGGATTGATAGCATTATTCCCCAAAGATGGTACCGATGGCCAAAATTTGGGCCTCTGGCTCATGGCCTATTATGACGTAATTTACGCTTAATATTACCATTTCTACGTCTGCCATTTGATCTTCTTTTACGTTTTCGAATAGAAAATATAGAGAAAATATCGATGCTTGGATCTTTAGAAATGTTGCCGCTTTGGAAAATGTTATCATTAAGGCCTAAAGGAAAAGGTGTTTGTAATTTCTTTATCCAGTCTAGTTTTCCACAACTCAACACAAAATTTGATGACTGTCCGCTGCTCCGGCTTTATCTGGGAACTAATACTGACGTCACAAAGTTAATTTGACCGACACCCGAAAAACAGTCCTCTTTTATTTAATTGTAACTCAAATAACGTCAGATTTTTACAAAACCATGTTAGAATCCTAATGTCTATATTACATCACTTTGGATGACGTTTTCCCGCTATTTCTTGTTCTTTATCATATAGTGTACAAAGGTTGTGTTTGCAACATGATAATTTCACGGCGTGCTCCGGGTATGACTACCTGTAGCTCTTGTGCAATTACTTTTTCACAATTGTTATATAATCATCTCCTGATCTTCATGTATTATTATCATAAGACCCCATACTGTGCTTTTACCAATTTTAAAAACTGAGCTTAGATATGTTTTGTAAAACAGGCAGTGTCTCAATAATTTCCGAACAAGCCTCGTAGTTTCTTGTTACCCCTTCTTTAGGGTGGATACATTAAGATGACAGGAGCTTCCTGTTAGGCTGTAAGAAGTTTATTGTTACTCCTTCTTTAGGGTAGATACATTTAGGTGACATTTGTGAGATTTTCTTTCGAATCTTATATGTTCATGATATGATCTCAAGAGAACATTTATAACGCATCAGAAAAATGACGACTGTTTCATTTTCATTCACAGATGCAGTGTACAAAGTGTGACAGATCCTTTCACAAAAAGTCATTGTGTTGGAGAGCAACTGACAGAGTCCGGAAGGCAGACAAAATCATTCGTTTGTCCTGCTTGTTTGCAGGACATGGGTACAGCATTGTGGTTTCTGTTGTATTGGCCATTAATAAATAAATTGTAGCAATACCCCACTTGTTTTTCTTATTTGTATGTACAGTACTCCATCTCTTTGACGACATACTTGTAGATAAGAATGGTCACCGGTAAAAAGGTGACTGCTGAATGCAGTAAAGAAGTAATACAGAGAGCTCCTGAAGAATATGTCTGCATTACTTTTATCCTGCATTAAGCTATCATATGTTTTAACACATTCCCTCTTAATGGCACATTTTGGTGCGTCTGTAAAAGTCACATGTTGAAACCATTGTGATAAATAGAGCATTTGCTCTTATGGAGCAAATGCTCTATTTCTCACATTGGTGTCAAAACTACACAAATCTAAAATTCTCCTTTTCCATAGTTATGTCTCCCCCATTTATGGGGAGATATATTGTTTTTGCCAGAGTTGTCTGTCTGTCCGTCCGTCCGTCTGTCCGTCTGTCCGTCACAAACTTGTGTCGCGCGTATCTCTGAAACCAGTTGGGCTAGAGTCACCAAACTTCACAGGAATGTTCACCAGCATGAGTTGTTGTGCACCTGGGTTTTTTGAATTGTCTCCCTTTGATAATTTTGGAGTTATTGCCCCTGATGACTTAAAATTAGAAAAACTTTGTGTCGCGCGTATCTCCCAAACCGCTGGTACTAGAGTCACCAAACTTCACAGGAATGTTCACCAGCATGAGTTGTTGTGCACCTATGGTTTTTGAATTGTCTCCCTCTGATAATTCTTGAGTTATTGCTCCTGATATGAATACTTCAATTTATACAAACTTTGTGCCGCGCGTATCTCTGAAACCAGTAGGGCTAGAGTCACCAAACTTCACAGGATTGTTCACAAGCATGAGTTGTTTTGCTGTTGGCTTTTTGGAATTGTCTCCCCTGTTAACTTTGGAGTTACTGCCCCTGATGACTTAAAATTAGACAAACTTTACTTAGTGTCGTGCATATCTCTGAAACCACTAGGGCTAGAGTCACCAAACTTCACAGGAATGTTCACCAGCATGAGTTGTTGTACAACTGGGATTTTTGAATTGTCTTCCCTTGATAACTTTGGAGTTATTGCCCCTGATATGATTACTTAAAATTAGAGAAACTTTGTGTCATGCATATCTTTAAAACCACTAGGGCTAGAGTCACCAAACTTCACAGGAATGTTCACCAGCATGAGTTGTTGTGTACCTGGTTTTTTTTAATTGTCTCCCCCTGATAATTCTTGAGTTACAGCCCCTGATATGTTAACTTAAAATTAGAGAAACTTTGTGCTGCCTGTATCTCTGAAACCAGTAGGGCTAGAGTAACCAAACTTCACAGGAATGTTCACCAGCATGAGTTGTTGTGCATCTGAGATTTTAATTGTCTCCCCCTGATAATTTTGGAGTTACTGCCCCTTATGACTTAAATAAGAGAAACTTTACTTTGTGTCACATGTATCTCTGAAACCACTAGTACTAGAGTCACCAAACTTCACAAGAATGTTGATTAGCATGTGCTTTTGTGTACCTGGGGCTTTTGAATTGTCTCCCCTTGACAATGCTGGAGTTATTGGCCCTGATGACTTAAACATAAGACCCTGATAAGTTTGGAGTTACAGACATTACACTTGTGTATTGGAAAGAGAATGGGAGGGGGGACATCTGTTTTTGTGACAAAAACAAACCTCTAGTTAATGCTCCTTTTCGGTAGATTTATTCAAAGAGGTTAGGTCTAAAACAAATCTAATAGAGAACGAGCTAAACAACCACCTACATTAACCCGTTTATTCATACAAGTGTTTTCGAACTCCTCTATCTAATCCTCCATATAGGTACCACTAATCAAACATGATGTTGAATAAAAGTGGCAGCTTAAAGCAAGATAAAAGTAAAGCAGAAAGCCCCCTAATGTTTTACTTTCATCTTGCTTTAAGCAGGATTGCCTTAAACACAATATAACCTAGGTTATTTAAATATCTGACTATGGAGCAAATGGTTAAACACTGAAATCAAGCCCTTTTTATGAGTTTGTCTTATTAGTGAGACGTTACTGTATGGTCTATGCCATGTGACTTGCTTTGGTTGAACTTTTGATATACGATGTTAAACAGGCCTGTAGTATGACAGTGTACGAAACTGTTTTGTTGACACAATTAAATTAGATGAAAACCTTAAAAAATGTTGTTATAATTCAATTTACATTCTATATTTACCTGATGGACAACTTTAGTGCTAAGAGCAGTTCACCAAACTGTCTTTGCTAGAACTACAGCAGAAGCATTTTATGAATATTTCAATTCACACTATGGTGTACTTAGTAGGCTACATTCTCATTAAGTCCAGGACAACATGTTATTCCAGCTATGAAGGCATGTTTTAGCAGCTTTACTCTTACAATGCTTGAATCGTATATATACATCGTTTGCAAGCAGTGTAGACTCTGATCAGAAGGTCCCTGATGGAGCCCGCTAATCAAGATCTGCACCGTTGTCGTACTTATAAATATTTTGAGAACAAATTTCTCAAGAGTAAATGTAAACTGGTCAAGAAAATGGATAAGTCCATTTGGAATTCAGCATTGTAAATGTACTCTTCTTAAGATGTTTGGAACTTTGAACCCGGAAATGAAGCCATTCTGTAGCTGGCTCCAGTATATTGCTTCCATGGTATACTCATACATCAATACAAGGGGACCTCCATGGCCATAATAAGCTGGAGGTCGCGATATGACTAAAATACGAGTGTTAAAAGTGACTTGAAATCATAAAAACATCTAATCAAATACAACACAAGGTATGTTTCATATTTGAATTAATGTGTGAAAGGATTTAACGTTGTATCGTCGACGCCCCCGTTCGTCCACTGTTGATTTATATAGTAACTTCTGAAGGGTT
The DNA here is from genome assembly GCA_963576725.1 of Azorinus chamasolen. NCBI lineage: Eukaryota > Metazoa > Mollusca > Bivalvia > Cardiida > Solecurtidae > Azorinus > Azorinus chamasolen. The sequence goes on from OY755248.1 coordinate 27,910,862, forward strand.
GTGATCCCCCGAAAGCAAACCTTGAAACACAAAAAGAGAAAATTGCAGACTCGGTTTTATTGAGTCTGTTCATGAGCAGTTTTTGAATGTGCAACACTGCTCACGCCCCCTAGCGTAGACCTTATCACTATATAGGGATTTGGCTTGCACACTTATGTCGCGGCTATGCCTTTGTTGTTGGCTGGTCAAAGAGGCATGTGCTTGCAATTATTGCAGACGTCCTGTCAATATAAAACATTTGTTTATAGCTTAGTCCCAGATTGCGTTATATTTTTTTAAAATAAGAACATAAAATACCCCCTACAACAACAACACACACATGTAGTTTATATACGATTGTAGAAAGATGGATGATTTAGGCTAATATTATGTAATGTTGATAACATGTAATAAATTAGTTTTGCATGTTCATACGTAAGTATTGTCCAGTTTGAGGAACTTTAATACGAACGTCAAACTTTTTGATTATGATCAGACACCGAGTAACTCTGGATCATTGCTATCAAAACTAAATAAATGGTACCACGAAACTCCTTACACCATATCAGAAATCTAATGTCACCTTAATGTATCAACGCTGAATAAGTGGTGACATAAAACTCCTTACAACACGTCAGAAATTCCATGTCACCTTAATGTATCACTGCTAAAGACGTAGTGATATGGCACTCATTATAACATAGGAATCCCATGTCAGTTTGATGTATTCAATCTAAAGAAGGGATAACATGAGATCCCTTACAGCATGTCAGGAATCTCATGTCACTTTAAGTTATCAAAGCTAGAGTAAGTGTAATTTGAAACTCATTACACCATGCCAGGAATCTTATGTTACCTTAACGTATCAAAGCATAAAAAGAGTAACACGAAACTCCTCACAACATGTCAGGAATCTCATGTCACCTTAATGTAACATAGCTAAAGGAATGATAAAAGGATACTCCTTACAACATGTCAGGAATCTTATGTCACCTAAATGTATTAACGCTCAGAATGGGTACCATGAAACTCCTTACAGCATATCAGGAATCTTATGTCACCTTACTGTTTCAATAGTTAAACGGGTGACATGAAACTCCTTACAACATGTCAGGACTCTGATTACGCCTGAATGTACCAACGCTAAAGACGTGGTAACATGAATCTCCTTACAACATATCAGAATCATCATGTCACTTTAATATATAGCTAAAAAGGGGTTACTTTAAACTCCTTACAACACGTCAGGAAATTCATGTCACTTAAATGAAATAAAGCTAAAGAAGTGGTTACATGAAACTACTTACAGCATGTCAGGAATCTCATCTCACCTTATATATCAAGGCAAAACATGTAGTTACACGAAATTCCTTACAGCATGTCAGGACTCTCATGTAACCTTAATGTTTCGAAACAAAAACAGGGTAATATAAAATTCCTTTTAGCATGTCAGGTATCTCATTTTACTTTACTCTATTACCGCTAAAGACATGGTCAAATAAAACTCTTTATAACATATAAGGAGCCTCATGGGAAACTCTTAGCAGCATGTCCGGAACCAAAAGTCACCTTAAGGTATCAACCCTAAAAAGAGGTACATGAAACTCCACACAGCATTCAGAACTTTCGTGTCACTTATTTGTATAAAGATAGGGTAACATGAAACTCCTTAAAACACGTCAGGAATATCATGTCACCTTAAGTTATCAAAGCTAAAGAAGGTTTATAGGCCGAGGGTAGTACTCTATGATGGTATACTCTTAAACCCAGAAATGGGATGAGCTTACCAGACTCATGTATTACCTTTTCTCTGTCGTGCCCTTAACGGCTTCCCTGAAGGTGCTCTGTCTTCAGCAAAGTCATTGAGTACATATTTGACGGACTTTCGCAGTTGTTATGCTGTTTTACATTTTGTACTGTGATTACTGTCTTCTATGTTGTGAGGAAGTCCGGCGGGGATACCTTTATTTACAATGTTTGTTTAGCTAGGGTGACTTTGAGATAAGTGTGAGGTTAGGACGTCCGTAAACCGGTTTAAATCCCCAGTGGTGATTTTGCTACTGACCGTGCCAAAGCGGTTCGCTCTTTGTCACCTTTACTTTTGTTGGTTTTGTGTCTTTGTGCTTGTGTTTTGTTCATGTTTGTCTCTGGTGCTCGTGTATTTGTTGGTGTTTTTTGTTCTTCTCGTGTGTTTGCGTGTGTTTGGTTGTGTGTGTGTGACGTGCTGTCTATTGATGTGTTGGTGATGATTGCGTCTTGTATGTAACTTTCTACTGTATGTGTGTGTATGAGTATAAATTGCTATGCTTTCTGTAGGTGTTTTGTTGATGGTGGCGTTTTGTGTGTGGCTTGTCCTGCTTGGCTTTACTACTTTTTTCATTTAAAGTTTAACTCATGACATCATGTCAGGAATCTCATGTCATATTAAAAGTACAAAGATGAGTCAAGCAGGAAACACCACATACAGAACAAGCACTCGCCCGAACAGCAACACAAGGAAACAGCAAATGTACATAAGTAGAAAAAACAACAAGAGACGCACAAAGACAAAACAAACATACAAAAGGAGGAAGATGGAAGTACCGCCTTGGAACGGTCAGTGACAAAAGTCACTTGGGGTGAAACCGGTTTATGGTCGCCCAACCTCACACTTATTCCATCCCCATCCTAAAAGACAAACAGTGGAAATAAACGTATCCCCTCTCCGACTAATCTACAACAACAGCGACAGCAAATACAGTGGTAAAGTGCATCAAAGCTTAAGAAGGGGCAACATCAAACTGCGTCCAGCATGTCAGGAATCTCACGTCGCTTATCACAGTCAAAGAAGGTGCAATTTGCAACTCGTTACATCATGTCACACAAACTAATGTCATCTTAATATATCAAAGCTAAAGAAAGGGTAATATGAAATTCCTTACAGATGTCAGGAATCTGATATCACCTAAATGTATCAATGCTAAAATAGGGTAATATGAAATACCTTACAGCTTGTCAGGAATCTCATGTCTTTTTAATGTATTAAATATACGGAAGGGTGACATGAAACTCCTTACAGCGTGACGGGAATCTCATTTCACCTTAAATTAATACCAACGCAATGTGTCTTTAGCTTTGACACATTAAAGTGATGCATGCGATTCCTGACATGCTGTAAGGAGTTTCATGTTTCCACGTCTTTAACGTTGGTATATTAAGGTGAAATGAGATTCCTGGCACTCTGTAAGGAGTTTTATGTCACCCATCTGTATATTTAATACATTAAAAAGATATGATATTCCTGACATGCTGTAAGGTGTTTCATGTTACCCCATGTTAGCATTGATACATTTAGGTGGTATCAGATTCCTGACATCTGTAAGGAATTTCATGTTACCCTTTATTTAGCTTTGATATGTTAAGATGACATGAGTTTTTGTGACATGATGTAAAGAGTTTCAAATTACACCTTCTTTAGCTGAGATAAGTTGAAGCGACGTGAGATTCCTGACATGCTGGACGCAGTTTCATGTCACCCCTTCTTAAGCTTTGATATTAATATGACAGGAGATTCCTGACATGATGTCATGAGTTAAACTTTATACCTTCTTTAGCTTTGATAACTTAAGATGACATGATTTTCCTGAAGTGTTATAAAGAACTTCCTGTTACCCTTTCTTTATACAAAAAAGTGACACGAGAGTTCTGAATCTTGTATGGAGTTTCATGTACCTCCTTTCAGGGTTGATACCTTAAGGTGACATGTGATTCCGGACATGCTGCTAGGAGTTTCACATGAGGCTCCTTATATGTTATAAAGAGTTTTATTTGACCACGGCTTTAGCGGTGATATAGTAAAGTAAAATGCGATACCTGACATGCTTAAAGGAATTTTATGTTACCCCTTTTTGTTTCATGAGATTCCTGACATGATGTAAGGAGTTTCATGTAACCACTTCTTTAGCTTTGGTACATTTAAGTGACATGGATTGCCTGAGATTTATGATACCCTTTCTTTAGCTTTGATATATAAAAGTGACATGATGATTCTGATATGTTATAAGGCATCTTATGTTACAACGACAGTAAGGTGACATGAGATTCCTGATATGCTGTAAGGAGTTTCATGTTACCCTTTCTTTAGCTTTGATACATAAAAGTGACACGAGAGTCCTGACATGCTGTATGGATTAGCATGTTATCTCTTTTTAGCATCAATACCTTAAGATGACATGTGTTCCTGACATGCTGATAGAGTTTCACGTTACTCATTCTTAAGCTTTGACACATTAAAGTGACACAAGGTTCCTGATATGTTATAAAGATTTTCATTTCACGACATCTTTAGAGGTGATATATTCAAGTGAAATGAGATTCCTGACATGCTGTAAGGAATTTCGTGTGACTACATGTTTTGCCTTGATATACAAAATGTATTAAGGTGAGATGAGATTCTTGACATGCTGTAAGTATACCTGACATGCTTAAAGGAATTTTATGTTACCCCTTCATTAATCAGAATGTAGTCGAGTTGTAAGACAGTTTGGTGAAATGCTCTTAGCACTAAAGTTGTTCAGCAGGTACATATAGAATGTAAATTGAATTGTAAGAACAACATATTTTAAGTTTTTCATCTAGTTTAATTGTGTCAACAAAACAGTTTCGTACACTGTCATACTACAAGCCTGTTTAACCTCGCATATCAACAGTTCAACCAAAGCAAGTCACGTGGCATAGACCATACAGTAAGGTCTCGACCATACAGTAAGGTCTCAATAATAAGACAAACTCATAAAAAGGGCTTGATTTCAGTGTTTAACCATTTGCTCCATAGTCAAATATTTAAATAACCTAGGGTATATTGTGTTTAAGGCAATCCTGCTTAAAGCAAGATGAAAGTAAAACAGAAATTTCATTAGAGAGCTTTCTGCTTTACTTTTATCTTGCTTTAAGCTGCCACTTTTATTCAACATCATGTTTGATAATCGTTAGTGGTACCTATATGGAGGATTAGATAGAGGAGCTCGAAAACACTTGTATGGAGAAAAGGGTTAATGTAGGTGGTTGTTGAACTCATTCTCTCTTAGATTAGTTTTAGACCTAACCTATTTGAATAAATCTACCGAAAAAGAGAATTAACCATGGCAAAGGAGAATTTTAAAAGTGTGTAGTTTTGAAACGATTGTGATAAATAGAGTATTTGCTTCATAGGAAGCACCAAAATGCGTCACTAGAAGGGAATGTGTTAAAACATATGATAGCTTAATGCAGGACAAAAGAAATGCATACATATTCTTTAGGAGCTCTAAGTATTACTTCTTTACTGTATTCAGTAGTCACCTTTTTTACCAGTGGCCATTCTTATCTACAAGTATGTTATCAAAGAGATAGAGTACTGTATATACAAATAAGAAAAACAAGCGGGGGATTATCCAGTAATAATTGCTACAATTTAATTATTAATGGCCAATACAAGAGAAACTACAATGCTGTACCAATGTCCTGCAAACAAGCACTACAAACAAATGAGTTTGTCTGCGTTCCGGACTCTGCTAGTTGCTCTCCAACACAATGATTTTTTGTGAAAGGATCTGTCACACTTTGTACACTGCACCTGTTAATGAAAATGAAACAATCGTCATTTTTCTGATACGTTATAAATGTTCTCTTGAGACCATTTCATGAACATATAAGATTCAAAAGAAAATCTCTCACAAATGCCACCTAAATGTATCTACCCTAAAGAAGGAGTAATATGAAACTCCTTTCAGCTTAACAGGAATGTCAGGTCACCTTAATGTATCTACCCTAAAAAGGGGGTAACATGAAACTCTTTACAGCGTAACGGGAGTATCATGTCACCTTAATATATCCACCCTAAAGAAGTGCCTACATGAAACTCCTAACAGTGTAACAGGAATCCCAGGTCACCTTAATGTATCCCTCCTAAAGAATGGTTTACATGAAACTCCTTACAGCATAACAGGAATCTCATGTCACCTTAATATATCAAAGCTAAAGAAGGGGTAACATGAAACTCCATACAGCAGGTCAGGAATCTCACGTAACCTTAATTAATCATAGCAAAAAAGTGGGTAACATGAAACTCCTTACAGCACGTCAGGAATCTCGTGTCATTTTTATGTACCTACCCTTAAGAAGGGGATACATGAAACTCCTTCCAGCATGTCGGGAATATCGTGTCACCTTAATATATCCATCATAAAGAAGGGATTACATGACACTCGTTACAGCGTAACAGGAATCTCAGGTCACTTAAATGTGTCCATCCTAAGGATGGGGTAATATGGAGTATCATGTCACCTTAATGCATCCACCCTAAATAAGTGGTTACATGAAACTCCTTACAGTGTAACAGCAATCCCAGGTCAACTTAATGTATCCCTCCTAAAGAATGGTTTATATGAAACTCCTTACAGCGTAACAGGAATCATGTCACCTTAATGTATCAAAGCTAAAGAAGGGTAAACATGAAACTCCATACAGCATGAGAGGAAGCTCATGTTACCTTAATGAATCCACCTTACAGAAGGGTAACATGAAACTCCTTACAGTATGACAGGAAGCTCAGATCACCTTAATGTATCCACCTTACAGAAGGGTAACATGAAAATCCTTACAGCATGGCAGGAAGCTCATGTCACCTTAATGAATCAAATCTAAAGAAGTAGGTAACATGAAACTCCTTACAGCGTGGAAGGAATCTCATGTCACCTTAATGTATCCACCTTACAGAAGGGTAACATGAAAATCCTTACAACAGGACAGGAAGCTTATGTCACCTTAAAGAATCAAAGCTAAAGAAGTAGGTAACATGAAACTCCTAACAGCGTAGCAGGAATCTCATGTCACCATAATGTAGCTACCTATATTAAGGGGTAACATGAAACTCCTAACAGTATGACAGGAAGCTCATGTCACCGTAATGTATCCACCTTACAGAAAAGTAACATGAAACTCCTTACAGCATGACAGGAAGCTCATGTCACCTTAATTTATTCCCCTTACAGAAGGGTAACATGAAACTCCTTACAGCATGGCAGGAAGATCAGGTCACCTTAATGTATCCACCTTACATAGGGGTAGCATGAAAATCTTTACAGCATGACAGGAAGCTCATGTTACCTTAATGAATCAAAGCTAAAGAAGTAGGTAACATGAACCTCCTTATAGCGTAACGGGAATCTCATGTCACCTTAATGCATCTGCCCTAATTAAAGGGTAACATGAAACTCCATACAGCATGACAGGAAGCTCATGTCACCTGAATCTATCCACCTTACAGAAGGGTTAACATGAAACTCCATACAGCATGACAGGAAGCTCATGGCACCTTAATGTATCCACATTACAGAAGGGTAATATGAAAATCCTTACAGCATGACAGGAAGCTCATGCCACCTTAATGAATCAAAGCTAAAGAAGTAAGTAACATGAAACTCCTTACAGCGTAGCAGGGATCTCATGTCACCATAATCATTAATGTATCTACCCTAATGAAGGGGTAACATCAAACTCCTTACAGCATGACAGGGAACTCATGTCACCTTAGTGTATCCACCTTACAGAAGGGTAACATGAAAATCCTTGCAGCAGGACAGGAATCTCATGTCACCATAATGTATCTACCCTAATTAAGGGGTAACATGAATCTCCTTACAGCATGACAGGAAGCTCATGTCACCGTAATGTATCCACCTAACAGAAGGGTAACATGAAAATCCTTACAGCAGGACAGGTCTCTCATGTCACCTTTATGTATCCACCTTACAGAAGGGTAAGATGAAACTCATTACAGCAGGTAAAAACCAATGATGGGATTACATGAAACTCCTTACAGCAGGTCAAGAATCTCATTACACCTGGGTGAAGCAAAGCTAACGACATGGGGGGTAACATGCAACTCCTTCAAGTATGCCAGGAATTTCGTGTTAATTTAACGTATCCATCCTAAAGAAAAGGTAACATGAAACTCCTTATACAGCCGGTAACAACTAATGATGGGGTAACATAAAACTCCTTACAGCAGGTCAGGAATCTCATGTCACCTTAATGAATCAAAGCTAAAGAAGTAGGTAACATGAAACTCCTTACAGCGTAACAGGAATCTCATGTCACCTTAATGTATCTACCCTAATTAAGGGGTAACATGAACATCTTTACAGCATGACAGGAAGCTCATGTCACTTAAATGTATCCACCTTACAGAAGGGTAACATGAAAATCCTTACAGCATGACAGAAAACTCATGTCACCTTAATTAATCAAAGCTTAAAAAGTGGGTAGCAGGAATCTCATGCCACGACCCTAATTAAGGGGTAACATGATAACCCTTACAACATGTCAGGAAGGTAATGTCACTTAAATGTATCCACCTTACAGAAGGGTAACATGAAATTCCTTGTACAACTGGTAAAAACTAATGAAAGGGTTACATGAAACTCCTACCAGCATGTCGGGAATCTCGTGTCACCTTAATGTATCCATCATAAAGAAAGGATGACATGAAACCTCTTACAGCAGGTCAAGAATCACATGTCACCTTAATGATTCAAGGCTATAGAAGTAGGTAACATGAAATTCCTTCCAGCATGTCAGGAATCTCATTTCACCTTAATGTAGCCATCCTAAAGAAGGTGTTAAATGAAACACATGGGGGTAACATGCAACTCCTTCAAGTATGCCAAGAATTTCGTGTTAATTTAACGTATCCATCCTAAAGAAAAGGTAACATGAAACTCCTTATACAGCCGGTAACAACTAATGATGGGGTAACATAAAACTCCTTACAGCAGGTCAGGAATCTCATGTCACCTTAATGAATCAAAGCTAAAGAAGTAGGTAACATGAAACTCCTTACAGCGTAACAGGAATCTCATGTCACCTTAATGTATCTACCCTAATTAAGGGGTAACATGAACATCTTTACAGCATGACAGGAAGCTCATGTCACTTAAATGTATCCACCTTACAGAAGGGTAACATGAAAATCCTTACAGCATGACAGAAAACTCATGTCACCTTAAATAATCAAAGCTTAAAAAGTGGGTAGCAGGAATCTCATGCCACGACCCTAATTAAGGGGTAACATGATAACCCTTACAACATGTCAGGAAGGTCATGTCACTTAAATGTATCCACCTTACAGAAGGGTAACATGAAATTCCTTGTACAACTGGTAAAAACTAATGAAAGGGTTACATGAAACTCCTACCAGCATGTCGGGAATCTCGTGTCACCTTAATGTATCCATCATAAAGAAAGGGTGACATGAAACCTCTTACAGCAGGTCAAGAATCACATGTCACCTTAATGATTCAAGGCTATAGAAGTAGGTAACATGAAATTCCTTCCAGCATGTCAGGAATCTCATTTCACCTTAATGTAGCCATCCTAAAGAAGGTGTTAAATGAAACTCCTTATAGCGTAACAGGAATCTCATGACACCTTAATGTATCTACCCTAAGTAAGGGCCAACATGGAACTCCTTACAGCATGACAGGAAGCTCATGTCACCTTAACGTATTCACTCTAAAGAATAGGTAACATGAAACTCCTTGTACAGCAGGTACAAGCTAATGAAGGGGTAACATGAAACCCTTACAGCAGGTCAGGAATCTCATGTCACCTTAATGAACCAACGTTAAAGTGGGTAACATGAAACTCCTTCCAGTATGTCATGAATCTCAGGTCACCTAAATAAGGGTTAGATCTAACATAAACTTCCTTACAACATAACAGGAAACTCATGTCACATTAATGCATCCACCCTAAAGAAGGGTTACATGAAACTTCTTCCAGCATGTCTGGAATCTCGTGTTACCGTAATGTATGGAAACACCCTAATGGCAAAATGAAAGGTCTTACAATATGTTACAGGATGAAATTTGGGAAACCAACTCGATTTCTTTTAACCCTTTTCCTCATGTTAACGCATTTTCACGCATTTGAAAACAGAGAAGACCCATATCAGAAGGCTCCTATAGTAGCCGTCTGATCAGGGTCTGCTGTGTTCGCTAATTGAATTCGATAGTTCTGTATCTTTACTTTCTTAACTGGCTATAATATTATTTTACCTATGAATATTCAGTAGATATTGAAATTTGGAATAAACAAAGAACAGAGCAAGGTTTAAAACTAGATCTAGAAACAATCTTACCAGGACACAAATGTACACAACGATACACGTTTAAAAGATTCCAGCAAAATTTCCAATGTTTTGTCAGTTTCTAGGTATCCTGTAGAGAATTGATCGTCACATTTGGCGTTTTTCAAACAAGGTGGTGGCCACTGTCCGTCGTCCATTGCTTTCCTTTTAAATAGTAAAATCCCGCTAAAACGTAGCTATTTTTGGAACGTTACTATATTTAGATGACACACAAAATGATGACGTCACAAACACACAGAGGATACATGAAACACAGTCGATCTAACGCGACCCGTTAAATAAGTGTTAAGGTTCATAGATTCCGATTCTGAAGTCAGTTTGAAACGCAAAATTTGCGCAGTATTATGGAAAGCCATTCGGGACCCCCGCTTCTTAGCTCTATTCCCGAACTTACGGAACGTTGTTCTAGTTTCTAAAATTAAGAGCGGCATTCGCCTTATTCCAGTTTCCCATAATCCTTTGCGCACTAGGTGAGTTCCGGTTTTCGTCTCGATTACAATACGTACAGAGATTGGCAAAGAAGACATCTTGTATTTTTCTTTTGGTGATTGAAATTTTTATCATCATTGTTTAAATATTACTCCTTCATTTATTTTGATGAGATCTAGATCTTTTACTCCTCCTTTTAATTTGGTAAAATCTAGATAAGATATGTTTATAACATGTATAAAGTCTCATGACGTTCGTTCGTGTGGTGTTAAATGTCTTTCTGGCTACTGTACAGTAGGGTCCATAGCAAATCTGGTAAAATATATTTTTAATAGATCTAGATCAAATCAAGCTAAACTATCTTTAGATCAAAAATTCACTTTATCTAAATTTAAAAAGATCTACATCGTTGGGATTCAATTGCGCTAAGGTAGAGATCTAATTTGTCAAAATATAGTTTTCTTCTAAAAGAGATTTCGGGAATCTAACAAATCATAACTTTAGATAATTAGCACATAGTTTGGTATGTCCGTCTATTTCGTGTTACGTAATAATTGATAAGAGAGTATGTGATTGATGGCAGTTGTGTGATCACTGTCAATTTTTGAGATTGGAGACCCTTGTCCCCTGCTGAGTAAATTGGGGATTTACTGACCATCTGGCACCTTTGATATTTACTCCTGTCCTAGGTCTAGTTAGTAAATTAGCAATAGTTAGTCTGGGTAACTATTACTAAATAATATCATTATAAAGTATCCAACAGACACAATTTATCTTCATGTATTCAAAACAAATGGTTGTATTGTTTAAATTTTTGAATGCGGGAAAAAGTACTGGCATTTAAAACCACTGTTTTGCAAACAGTAGACCCTGATATAGTTCACATCTGTGTACTGTACTCTATGTACATAGATTGTAATATGGAGCTACTTTCAGTTTTATTTAACAGAGACTGACATAATGCTACATAGATCTGTAATTATGTATGTATTGTATATGACTCAGGTTTTAACGATATCCCGGCAGATGACTGTAACAGTAAGATGGCAACCATCACACAATTTGCATGTTGTCTTACAGCTCATTGTTAAGACTAAGTTAACCCTGATCTAGGTCTACTCTGTTTTCAAATGCGTGAAAAACTTTTCTATGAAGCAAAGTGTTAACGGGTTATTTCTTTTTGGTTTAAACCAAAAGTCGATAAAAAATTATGCTATACATACATAGCTTATGTTATTATGTTACTGTAAATTCGAAATGAAAAAATGTATTGTATTGCCAGACAAAGAAAGTGCGGCCTTGAGCGGGACTCGAACCCCGGGGTCCCTCCCTTGCTCTGCCAAATGAGTAACCGGGATGCTATATACAAACTCCACACACCCTCTCTCTTCACTTTTTCAGAGCTGTAATAGCTGCCACAGATCATGAATGGGTCGTTAAAGTAACAGGAGGAAAGGTGCAGCTTCGAGCGGAGCTCAAACCTTGGACCCCTCGCTTACAGGGTGAGTGCTGTACCAGGCAGTGTACCAACTGAGCTAACTTGGCTGCTACACGAGATCCCCACACTAGAACCACTACATATATTTATAAGAGCGGATGGTTGATTAACCCTCTCAACCCCAACATTTTTATCTGTTTCAAGAGAGTGTGTGTTTGTTCATTTTCTTTACAATAAACAGAGCGTAAAGCAGTTTGGAACCTGATGAGACACACAGTTTCTTCTTCTGCAAAGGTGCCAAGTCATCAGATTAACACTTAAATTTGCTTGTTACATGTACAAATTAAATAATTACAATAGTAATGATATCATGAGCTGAATTCACAAGTCAAAATTACAAGAGAATTTATTTCTTTGACAGAAATTGTAAAATTAGTTCTATGTCATAAGCAAAAAGACCAGACTGGGTCTACCCTGTATGCAAAGGCATGACAAAGCATTTATGAGGGAAAGGGTTAAGGTACCATCCTTCATATAAACACTTTTTCATGCATCTGCAAACAGTGTAGACCAAGATCAGACGGATCCTATAGGAGCTTCTGATCAGGTCTGTTCTGTTTGCTAATGGAATTTGATAGATCTGTGAATTTACTTTCTAAAATAGCTGCAATGTTTCATAATTTATTTCATTATGACTCTTTTGTTCATTAATATTCACTAGTTGTTGAAAACCGATGACCGGCATTTTCTGTCATTAACTTCGCGATCGCTAATAAGCTGACATGCTGCTTATTAATGTATGGTTTAGAAGAACGTTCCTTAAGTTCGGGAATCTTTAGCAAACTCGCCAGTTATTATAAAAACCCGAACTTGTTAGTCGCTAAGCAGACATGATGCTTATATGCTTATTTTGTATAGAAAATAGAGTTAAGAAGCGGGGTCCCCAATGGTGCTGCTTATTAATTGGAAAATTGCTCAGTTTCTTATTTTGTATAGAAAATAGTGCTAAGAAGCGGGGGTCCCCAATGGCTTTCCATAGAAACCGACCAGACGGCCACTAAAACAACCGACTTATCTGGGTCTGCTCTACTGGTTAAAGAAAGTCAACATATTTTTGGCATATTTCGGCCTATTAAAATTCTAATGTCCGTTTGGGTAAACAGTAAACGGTATGCGGCATTGTGTTGGGGTTCTACTATATATCTATAGCAAAGTCGCGTATTGACATGACAGATCAAATGACGTATGATACTGGTATCAGAGCAACAGATAAATGTGCGTACTCAAATAGCAAAATCGTCATTTATGCCACCACCAAACCCTATGGTGTGACCACTCTTTAAAATCATCTCTTCGAGACGATGTTAAAGAGTGCTCACAAGATAGGGCTTGGTGGAGAAATAAAGACGTTATGTTTGAAAATGCTTCTTATCTGGACCCTCTGTATAATTATATAAAACTGACATATGATACAGGTATTATAAAAAACTTTTTAAACAATGGACAGTTCAAACGCAAAAACGAGAAACAAGTACATTAACAATGAATTTATTGTACCATCTTATACATGTTTGAAATTGAATCCCACCTATTTTGCATTCGTATCCCTTCTAATTTTATTCTGTTTGTTGTCAACATTAAGGGAGGCCACTCAATTCAACTCATTTATAAGGGGTGTGCTGTTATTTCCCTTTACATGATATGGACTGACTATAATAGTCGTTACTTATATTAGATCTATTAGATCTATAGCGGAAACAATCGATATCAACCGAAGCTATTTATGGTGTGTTCAGCAAGCGTATAATTATCTAAATTAATAAAACAGGATAATATCTTAGTTGAATTTGGTATATGGTGCACAGTTGAGTGAGTTCAAGTCAGAACGCGGCATGGTAAAAACGACTCTATCAGATAAAATGGTATGACTAATAACAAAGTCAAATAATAAATATTTCAGAGCGAAACGATGTTTTCATGGGTGACCTGGATGCAAAATTAGAATAATTTTAATGTTTCGCTTACATGAATCAGTATTACATTTCAATTTCCTATCTAAAATAGGATTTTTAGTGAAAGAATGTAACTTTTATCCCGTTGCATGTATAATATACGCCATACAGTACTTTATGTTCTCTGATTATGTTTATAGTTCGTGAGGAGTTTCCTCCCTTGTGGTGTGTTGGTTTCCGGTTTTCTCCTTGTAAAATCGTGTTTATGTTTCAAGACACTAAAGTCATTTAATCTACAATTTGTTAGTAGTTACTTCCTCCTTGTTGTCGTGACGATCTTCTGAACTCACAACTCTACTCAGGAGGTATTAATTTACGGCCTATTATTCGGGAACAGACGGGCGGTCGTGAAGAACCGTCAGGTAGATAACAATAGCGTCCACACGTGCACCAAAACAGTGGTGTCTGTCTAAAACTGAAACAATAACATCTTTTGAGGCTTGGAGGCAAAACCTTCAATATACATTGTCTCTTGATCAGAACTTTGCTTCATTTCTCGTTAACACATTCCAGTGGTTGAAAGCGACAAGGGCCAACCCGCTACGTGGGTTGGTTGACGACCTTGAGGACCAGGATAACCGACGTAAAGCGGCTTAAAAGCTGACACATCTTGAGTTTATGATTGGACAGATTGCCAATTTCTGTCCCATAATTTCAAGGAACACTTAGTGAAAAACTCTACATCCATATGCAACATCTGGCAGGCAATACGCTTACACTTTGGATTCCAGTCAACAGTAGCACATTTCTTAGACTTACACAACATTAAGTTTGAACCCAATGAACGACCTGAGGATCTTTTTCAAAGGCTAACAAGTTTCGTGGAAGACAATCTCTTATGTTCTGATGGCAGTATTCGACATTATAGTGAAATCCCTTTAAAACCCCTTTGAAAACTTTATAGTACTGACCTGGTTGAGACTTGTTAAAAATTTTTAGTGACCTTCCAGCTCTTGTCAGACAAAAATATGGTACTGAACTGAGGTCACAGACTATAGCATCACTTAAACCTCAAATATTACAGGCTTAAGATTCACTCCTTGATGAAATCCGTGCCAGTGCTGATGCCAGAGTATTACGTGCTGCGTACAGTAAGTCCAAGACAACACATCAGCGCCCAAGTGTTCAGCCAAAAAAAGAAGCTCTTTGCTTTGTGTAAAGAAGCGGGTCGCCCACATCAACACTTCCTCAGTAAGTGCATATTCTTGCCCAAGGAGGATCGCGAGTTTATGTCTCGAACAAGACAACTGTACGCTAACGAGGTAGAGTCGGACAGTGAAAGTTCAGATTATCAATCCTGCTCTCAACATCCAGTTGTTGAACATGACGTACAGGTTGTTCCTTCTTCTACACGACGCGTCGTCACCAAACAGTCACCTACCCTGAGAGCGTTCTACAACCATCACCCACTTGTGTTGACTTTTGACACTGGAGCAGATATAAGCATGATAAAGTCAACAGTTGCTAAGGATATTGGTGCAAAAATTTCAAAGAGCAATCAATCTGCCCTTTAGGCTGATGGTGTGACCCCCCTCGAGATCCTTGGTGAAACCCATTTACGGTTGTCTCATGACAAGTGCACTCTTCTCTTAGAAGCATTAGTTGTCTCGGATCTTGATGTTGACATTCTCGCAGGCATCCCGTTCATGCCAGTAAATGCCGTATCGGTACGTCCGGCTAAATATCAAATCATCATACAAGATCACTGCGTTGTCACTTATGGGTATGTTACCTCTGATAAGGTACAGAATCGCGTTAGGCGTACACAAGCGTTCGTGCTAAGGCCAGAGTCTCAGTCAACCGTCGTGTGACCTCGGTCATACATAGAGGTTGATGTTCCGCAGGAACTTCACTCTGACACTGTACTTGCAATTGAACCCAGGTCTGACAATGGCAAACCTACCATAGCTTGGGTCCGCCCCCAAATCGCTGAATCTGTTGGTGGTAAATTGCGCATAGTTAACGAAACGTCCGATCCCCAACCTGTACGTAAATATGAGCACATTTGCCATGCTAGGCGAACGTCGGCTGTCTCAGACCAAGAGGAATCTTTCATAGCAGCAGATCATGGGTCTTTCATGGAGAACGACATCGCTCGTGTTCTCCATACATCTATGGTCCATTCTGACCAGGTCTCCGTCGACCCAGATGAGGTTTTACCAGCTGCTAGCCGTGTAAAATTCCGAAAACTTGTTCAAGACTATGTCAGGTATTTGATCCAAACTTTAGGGGATACAATGGTGCTGTTGGTCCTTTCCAAGACTCAGTTCATATGGGCCCAGTTCAACCATCGCAGCGAAAAGGTCGCGTACCGCAATATGCTCGTGATAAATTAGTAGAGCTTCAATCTCGCTTTGATGGGCTCGAACAACGCGGTGTTTTCAAGAAGCCAGAAGACGTTGGCATCAATGTTGAGTATGTTAACGCATCCTTTCTGGTCAAAAAGCCCTCCGGGGGCCATCGGTTGGTCACGGCCTTTACTGATGTAGTCAGGTACAGCAAACCTCAGCCGTCTTTAATGCCTGACATTTAAAGCACGTTGCGAAACATTGCTCAATGGAAGTACATTATTGTTACCGATTTGACAAGTGCGCTTTACCAAATTCCGCTGGCCAAGATATCAATGAAATACTGTGGTGTAGTAACACCATTCCGCGGCATCCGCGTTTATACACGGTGCGCTATGGGCATGCCGGGTTCAGAAACCGCCTTAGAAGAGCTCATGTGTCGTGTGCTAGGAGAATTGTTAAAGGAAGGCTGCGTAGCAAAACTTGCAGATGACTTGTACTGCTGCGCGAATAGTCCAGAAGAGCTTTTACACAATTGAGAACGTGTACTTGACGGCTTTCGGAAAGGTGGTCTCTGCCTCTCTCCTAGCAAGACGGTCATTGCCCCTAAGGCCACAACAATCCTTGGATGGAATTGGTCAAACGGCGTTATCTCTGCCAGTCCCCATAATATTTCGACACTTTCAACATGCCCTCGCCCTGACACTGTTCGTGGTTTGCATTTCTTTATTGGCGCCTACAAGGTCCTTAGCCGTGTCCTTCCCCACTGTTCACAGTACATTTCCCCATTAGAGGATTCCATTTCGGGCAGTCAGTCTAGCGACAAAGTCCTTTGGTTAGATAGTATGTCTGGGTCTTTCACACAAGCCCAAAATGCTCTTGCAGACAACAAAGCCATAACCCTCCCACGTCCATCAGACCAATTGTGGATTGTGACTGATGCATCAGTCATCCAGCGCGGGATAGGGGCCACACTTTACGTCACCAGAGATGGTCATTTAAGACTTGCTGGTTTCTTCAGCGCAAAACTAAGAAAGCATCAAGTAACATGGTTACCCTGTGAAATTAGGGCACTATGTATTGCCACAGCAGTTAAGCACTTCAGTCCCTTTATCATACAGTCAAAGGTTTCGGCCTGTGTTCTAACTGACAGTAAACCTTGCGTTCAAGCCATAGATAAGTTGTGTCGTGGCGAGTTTTCAGCCAGTCCTCGTGTTACCTCATTCTTGTCCATTGTCAGTAGATATCAGGTAAATATTTGGCATCTAGCAGGGTCCGACAACGTCCCAACTGATTTCGCGAGTAGAAATGCACCAGAATGTAATGATTCCAAGTGCCAGGTTTGCACCCTCATCATTCAAATTTAAGACTCCGTTGTTAGAACTATCACAGTCCAAGAAGTCCGTAGTAATATGAAACGCTTACCATTCACTACGCGATCAGCATGGTTAAGTGTACAATCTGATTGTCCAGACTTACGTATGACTCATGCCCATCTAAAGCAGGGCACCCGTCCATCGAAAAAGGTTACCAACGTTAAAGATGTTAAGCGCTACCTTGGTGTAGTTGTCATTGCAAAAGACGGTCTCTTAGTTGTGCGACGACATGACCCATTGTTACCGACAACCGACCTGATTGTTGTACCCCGTAGTGTACTAGACGGTCTCGTAACTGCCCTTCACATCAATTTAGCTCATCCATCCAAAACCCAACTCGAACAAGTACTTAGGCGTCACTTCTATGCCCTAGACATGTCAAAGTCTATTGATGATGTGAGTGCTTCATGTCACACATGTGCTTCTCTTAAAAAAGTACCCGACAGTTTAATAAAGCAGTCAAGCGAGGACCCACCTGAAGCTATTTGCACCGCATTCGCGATCAGCATGGTTAAGTGTACAATCGGATTGTCCAGACTTACGTATGACTCATGCCCAATCTAAAGCAGGGCACCCGTCCATCGAAAAAGGTTACCAACGTTAAAGATGTTAAGCGCTACCTTGGTGTAGTTGTCATTGCAAAAGACGGTCCTTTAGTTGTGCGACGACATGACCCATTGTTACCGACAACCGACCTGATTGTTGTACCCCGTAATGTACTAGACGGTCTCGTAACTGCCCTTCACATCAAGTTAGCTCATCCATCCAAAACCCAACTCGAACAAGTACTTAGGCGTCACTTCTATGCCCTAGACATGTCAAAGTCTATTGATGATGTGAGTGCTTCATGTCACACATGTGTTTCCCTTAAAAAAGTACCCGACAGTTTAATAAAGCAGTCAAGCGAGGACCCAGCTGAAGCTATTTGCACCGCATTCGCGGCAGATGTACTTAAACGCAGTCGTCAAAATATCCTGGTTGTTCGCGAAACCGTGACGTCATTTACTTCCGCTTGCCTGTTAGAGAACAAGAGGCATGATACCCTTCGAGATGGTTTAATGCAGCTTATTGTTGGGTTACATCCCATCGATGGCCCTCCTGCCACTATACGATTTGATCCAGCTCCTGGCTTTGTTGCATTACGAAATGATGAAACTCTGAGCGGGGTCAACCTTGTGTTAGACATAGGTAGAACAAAGAATGTCAATAAAAATTCAGTGGCAGGGAAAGCCATTGCTGAGCTAGAGGGTGAAATCTTGCGACAAGATCCTACGGGAGATACATTGACTGCTGTAGTGCCGTTGCCAGATTAAACTCACGTATTTGTTTTAGTGGTCTTTCTTCACGGGAACTGTTTTAGCAACGAAGCCAGTTTACAAATGAACAACTACCAATCTGTGATCGTGAGGTAATAACGGCCAAACAACAGCAGCGTATAGACAACCATAGCCATAGTGAGAAATCTAAACTCAGTAAAAGTGTGGATCGCCTTCAACCAAGTGTAAATGTTGGCGATCTTGTGTACTTGTACTCAGACAGAAACAGAGTCGTTACTTCGTTGTGTCATTGGACGGTGAATGGTGTTTCGTCAAGAAGTTCATAGGTGGTCAACTAAGCTAGCTCGTACAAAGTGAAATTAGCTGAGGTTTACTTAGTACCGAAGGGGCTCCGTGAGCTTCCGGTAAATACCTGTCTCCCATCTGAAGACGATGAAGAGCTGATTCAGGCCTACCCTCCTAGCATACAATCTGACATAGGCCAGCCAGCTCCTACATACTATTCACATGGTGAAGTGCCTATTACATTTCCACAAAGTGTCCCTTTGTATGACAAGCCTTTTACAGACACTCCCCCTGATAGGGAGCAGGAAATCCCTTCTGCCATCCTAGCTCAACCTCGACCTCATAGGCCGTGTAAACCCCAAACTATATAAATGACTATGTTTGCAACTAGCTCTACCATGTGTTAAAATGGTCGCCTCCTGCCTTAGCTTTGGAGATAGTTTTCCAAGTGTGCTTTCTCATTAGCTTTGTACTGTTTATAAAGTGTGTTTTTTCTGTTGTTGCTTTGTTTTAACATAGTGGTTTGTTATTCGACTCATTTAACTACTTAGTCTTACATTGATTGACTTGTGATTTGCAAAGTTACTATAATATTATGTTAACATGAATATTTTAGTTATACCCTCTCCACAAAGGTGTGGAAAAAGAGAAAGATTGGTAGCGCCATACAGTACTTTCAGTTCTCTGATTATGTTTATAGTTCGTGAGGAGTTTCCTTCCTTGTGGTGTGTTGGTTTCCGGTTTTCTCCTTGTAAAAACGTGTTTATGTTTCAAGACACTAAAGTCATTTAATCTACAGTTTGTTAGTAGTTACTTCCTCCTTGTTGGTGATAGGTTAACCCTTTCTCTGTTTTATGTTTATTCCATAGTTCAATACCTACTGAATATTCATGGACAAACTATTATAATGAAACATAGAAGGTGTTAAACTGGCAATTGTGGAGAGGCAGTTTTTATGGTTAGTCGATAAGCAGACGGTATGCGTTTGGTTGACACCATTTACACGGTAACAATTTATTTTCAGTTTATCTATCTATCTATCTATCTATCTATCTAACTAACTATCTATCTATCTATCTATCTATCAATCTGTCTGTCTCTCTGTCTGTCTGCCTGTCTGTCTATCTATCTATCTATCTATCTATCTATCTATCTATCTATCTATCTATCTATCTATCTATCTATCTATCTATCTATCTATCTATCTATCTATCTGTCTGTCTGTCTGTCTGTCTGTCTGTCTGTCTATCTATCTATCTAGATATCTATCTATCTATCTATCTATCTATCTATCTATCTATATATCCACCCGTTTCTCTCTGTCATCTTGTCTGGGTGTTTTATGTTTGCGTCTGTATTGCTGTATGTTTATGTATATCTGTATTTCTGCATGTGTGAGTGAGTGAGTGAGTTGGGTTTTGCGGCACTGCGACACTGAATAGGTCATATAGCGCCGATGAATGATGAGATGACATGATGATGAGGGATGACATCAGGAAGATGATTTCGGCTAATCTCATGCGCTGCAAAGCAGTGCATGGGATCAAAACCACCGACCTTCCTTCCTTTTAGTTCTTGGCAGAGGAGATAATCCTCGTCAAATAAACAAAAACATCCCCTGTGACAAACCCCAGAACCACGGCAAGGTAGGAAGGTCTCTGGGGCTGCATGTGTGAATGACTATCAATTTGTCAGATACCCGTAAAGGCAAAACAAAAGCCATATTTCTTTATAACTATTTTGTTAATGAATATTGAGTAGGTACTGAAAAATGACCTAAATATATAACAGGGAAAGGGTTAAACAGTGTCGCTCCCTCTAATTCCATTAATGCTTATCCGTTGTTTCTCCTGCAAAAGACATTTAGAGTTACATGCAACAACTGATTACTTCGAGTCATGAACCACTGACCTTCGTTAGTTTGGAATCGTATTTGCAATAGTGAAATATTTTGTCTTTGATATTGAGTAACGTAATTCTAGGCAATGTATTCATTGATTCAACAATACTGTCAGTATGTGTGGTATTTACAACATTGATTTAGATAACACATTTTATACACCGGTTTAAGTAAACAGATACCGCATATTTGCTACCTACCTATTTACAATCACCGAATACACGTTGGAAAGGGAAGTAAAATTGCTATACTGATGAATTCGTTTTATGTCGAATATACAGGGTAATAAATATGTAGGTTACAGACCCCGAAGCTGAACTGCCGACGTAGGTTTTACTACAATAGTACCAGGCGATTTAGGGATCTACAAGTGATTGAAGGTTGGTATTTACAGTTATTCATGTACTTCAGTGTCTCGTACATAGAGGATCCTACACGAGTGTTCATTACAAATTGTGTTTATGAAACGAGCTTACTATAATAATATGACACGAGCTTAGCAAGTGTAATATTCATTATAATAAACGAGTTTAATGAAAACAATTTGTAATAAACACTAATGTAAGATTCTGTTTATCACATAATCCTTAAACGTGCCACCGACAGTGAAACAAACTATATATATATCTGACGGCTGTTTCGGTCATTGTTTACAACGTAGTACAGCCAGTTCAAACTGCTCATTTGCATTATATCGCTCTGGTACGGCACTACCGCATGGTATAGTATGTGATAAATATTTTTTCAAATACAAGTAAGCTAATCTTTCTACATAATGGTATGCAAAAGTGATATCGACAATACTGTTTACATGCATTTATTGGTTAAAGAAACAGTGAAGGTGGTAGCGGAGTTTCGTTTATTCATTTGTTTGAACTTCTAAGGTTGTTGTCGACTTTTGTTTGTGATCTCCTATCCGAGGTGTGCTCTCTGATATTTAATTCCACCCAGTCTTGTTAGTTATTCATCGCATTCATAATTTTGATTATGAGAAAAACTTAAACATTCAATGCTTTCTGTTTTATCGTTCAGTCGTCTTTAAGTGAACCAAATTGATGGCGTGTACCACTTAAACAGTCATGTCTACTTAACAATAGTTTGACTTACACGAACATTTCCTAAAATGCTAAGATAATGCACAGAACCTCAGTTTCAATTCTAAAAACATAAGGTTAATGTCACAAGGTTTGTATGCAAGTGAGATTATTTCTAATCTCTTGAATGTTCTAGATTAAATTTGCTATTGTCTCAATGAGACAATTGCCTTAATGTTTGTTTCATGCCCGTCCATCCGCGTGCCTACAACTCATGTCTGTTCAATATTTCTGAACTTAATTGCCGATTTCAATAAAATACTCTAAAATATCAACAAGAAGATATAAACTCATAAGGACAACTATCAGAGCCTTACTTGTCGTGCCCGTTGTATATCTCCTAAACGCCCATGGCTTATACTCAATAAATATGGCTTGCATATATTAACTGTACGATTAGCCGAACATATGTTTTATATATCAATGTGTATCAAGTGAATGTTCGTTACCGAATATAGTACCGATTTCCTTTATTATTTGTCTTACATATTTATATCAATAAGGCATTGTGCAGAACCCATGTTTGAGATATACATGGGCAATGTCAAAGTAAATTGACAATGTCAAAGTTCTGTGCCTTATTCTTGGTGTCCAAAATCTAAATAGCCTAAACACTATGACATTTTGGCTACTGACCGAGGTACCCCTGCTTTCACCCTATGGTCAGCTTTGATATTTAATATGAGTAGTGTTTAATGTGTTTCGTCCCGTTAGGTTTTGTCTTGTGGCTTTGCCGTTTCTTGTTTGGTGGTGTTGGTGCGGTGTCCTTTCGTATGTGGATCTCCCTGTCTGACTGTTTTTCCCATATTTATTGTTATGGAACCGTCCTTAAATGTGTTTTCTTATGAAACCGCTAGGAGTGCATATGTGATCGATTACGTTTCGGCCCGATGTCGGATTTAATATCGGACTCGGTCGGTTTTACCCGTCTGGTTGTCAACCCTTTTACAGTTGGCAATCACGCTGCCCACTTTTCATGTACGCCGACGGGAAAGGCTTAGTATTCTATGCGCCCTCTAAAATCCGGAGAAGGGAGGAGGACGTCGGATCTTTGTATCTCGAAATTATCGTACTATTCATTACCTTTCTACATTTACTCTGTTTGAAGCTTTGCGATAGGTGGATCCAGGTTGTTTCACTTAAATATGTTTTTATTTTAGATGCAGTTTACGACCGTATTTGCCATCGATGTTGTTGTAGATCAGTTGGAGAGGATATATGCTTATTTATATTGTTGTTTTAGGGCGGGGTGGAATAGCTGTGAGGTTGGGCGCCCCATAACCCCCTGTCACAATTGTCACTAACTGTTCACAGGCGGCACTTCTATCTTCCCCTATTGTATGTTTGTTTTGTCTCCTTTTGTGTTTTGATAGTCATTAACGTTCGCAGTACTTTCTTGCCAGGATGCTGTTCGGGCAGCTGTGTGGTTTGTATGTGGTATCTCCTGCATGACTCATACATGTACTTTTGATATCGACCCGTACTGTCTGAACATGTCCAGATGATACTGTTAGCGAAAATCGTCATTATTTGCATTTACTCTAACACATACGATCTGAACTGATTAATTAATCCGATGTTTAGCTAGGTTGAATATGGTTAAAATTTACACCGCCCGACTTGATCCATATTTCATTATTCACTCGTATTGCATTTACTCTAACACATACTATCTGAACTGATTAATTGATCCGATGTTTAGCTAGGTTGAATATGGTTAAAATTTACACCGCCCGACTTGATCCACATTTCATTATTCACTCGTATTTGCATTTTCTCTAACACATACGATCTGAACTAATTAATTGATCCGATGTTTAGCTAGGTTGAATATGGTTAAAATTTACACCGCCCGACTTGATCCACATTTCATTATTCACTCGTATTGTCAGCACCTTGGTCTACGCATTTAAACTATTTTGGTGCCTTAGGCAAATCCGTGGTAACCTTTGCAATTTTGCAATCAGAATGGAAACCATAGTTGACGTGGTGTAACTCGACGTCTCAAAGAAATAAAGTTTTAACTCAGATATGTTTTTTGCAAAGCATTGGTGGCAATGAGGGTTCCACCTTGGAACAGTCAGTGACAAAACCAACACTTGGGTTTAAAGTTTTAAACCGGTTTAAGATCTTCCTATTTGTTTCTATTGGAAACTGGCCAACCCTGGGGCGGGGCCAATTGTGACCCCAGGGACATAATTTATATCACTTTTGTAGAGGACCAGAACGTTATGCTATGTGCCAAATATGAAAGCTGAGAACCTTCCAATTTCAGAGGAGAAGATATTCAAAATTTCACTATATGTTTCTATTAAAAACTGACAATCGCCGGGGCAGGGCCAAATTTGACCCCAATGGCATAATTTATGTTTGTCTTGTGCCTTTATATCTTTGTACTTGTACGTTTGTTCGTGATTGAAACTTTCATCTCGTGTATGTGTGTTTATGTGGACGCGTGGTTGTGTGTGTCACTTATTTTCTATCGGTTTCATTGTTTAATGGTTGCGTCTTGTCTGTGGCTTTTCCTGCTGGACATTAAAGCTTTTGCAAACAA
The DNA here is from genome assembly GCA_963576725.1 of Azorinus chamasolen. NCBI lineage: Eukaryota > Metazoa > Mollusca > Bivalvia > Cardiida > Solecurtidae > Azorinus > Azorinus chamasolen. Next base: position 27,935,662 of record OY755248.1, read on the forward strand.
AGCATCCGCGAGAACGGATTTTGTTGAGCTAATTGGTGTTGGCTCATACAATTAATACAACAAATGCCTAGTTTACATTTGCCTTGCGATGAGTTTACGGCGCCCGTAGACTCGTTGAAGGTCACTTCCGCACGGTTTCCGTACGGAGGACAGGCTGTCGCCATACGATTTTTGTACGGATTCCCGTGCGCCACAGCCTCTCCGATTTGTCATAAAAACGTTATACATATTTTCAAACATCGCAAGCCCGCAGACTACTGACATCATACAATCTCTACACGAGCATCGTTCGGTGGATCGGGCGGCAAACGGCCGATTTTTGGTGGATGTTTAGCAAAAAAATGTATAGCGGGATTGTACGGTCAACGCATGGTCCCCGCAAGGTTGAAACTCGGTGCCCGTACAATACCCTTGAAATCGTACGTACATTGCACGGTCATCCTGTGGCAACCTCACGGCGACTGCACGTTGGCCATACGGCGATTTGGATATTTCGGAAACAACCCCGGTGGTCTTCGTACGGAAGCCACACAGGCTCTGCGCGGGCTGGTTGAACATAAACATGCACATAGTACTGGCTTTACCTATGTAATACAGTGAAAACGTTCTGACTCGACTAGGACTAAAATTCTGGGCCTTTGGCTTACCGACTGAGCCATCAAACCACACAGTTCAAATACTATTTTACCACAATCTTTACCCGGCTACACATAAACAGTTACAGTGTTTGCTGAACGAGTGAGTAGAAAATATCGGGTAGTACTCTCTCTAGCACGTTGGGTTTTAAGCTCTTTCAAAGAACAAACATGGCAAAATGGACAAATGATCTTCACAATCTTGATTAACGAAAACGGGAAAGCAGTATGCTACAGACATGAAATAATTTACTGTAAAACAATAGCACGCCCGTTAGGTTAATTACGGAGGTTCTGTATATGTGCTCGTACTCCCATGTCGCTCTCAGCAAACATATATCGATGCCAATATCTGTAAGACAATATATAGCATGTGTCATCACATAAAGCGTTATTTCTTATAAGTATTATGAAAATGCAACTTGTGATACATGAGTGATCATAGGCCTGTTTTGATTTATGAAAACAGTGTTTTCATTTGTTTTTGATGCTATCTAAAGCAATTATTATATTTGTTTGAAAGTTGCCACAAAGATTAATTTCAACAAGTAATGAACTGGTATAATTGTAGTTTTCCATGATTGATCAGTTTCGTATAATTTCACTGAAGATATATTACATCCCACATGTTGTCCGACATCTTCATAATGTTTGTGGCTGTATATATTGAAAAGTATGGTGTTTATTTTTACCACCAGTTCTAGATCGGTTGAACAACCTTTAAACTATGTTGTTCAGTTGAAAAGGAAATTGCAAAAAACCTGAAACATAGTACAGTACCTATGCAACATGTGTTTACAGTTTATGGGTATGATGTTTCTTAATGAAAGAAATTTTGCAAACAAATATAGTTGTGAAAAGAATCAAAACTACGGATCGTTTAAAACATATTTTGATTGTGTTAAATGTTTATACTTTAATAATTCTTTTGCTTTGAATGCCTTTTATATGATCGAGACTATTCTAAAACTAAAACTAGAGGTTTGTTTTTGTCACAAAAACAGATGTCTCCCCCTCCCATCCTCTTTCCAAAACACAAGTGTAATGTCTGTAACTCCAAACTTATCAGCGTCTAATTTTAAGTCATCAGGTGAAATAACTCCAACATTATCAGGGGGAGACAATTCAAAAATCCCGGGTACACAACAACACATGCTGGTCAACATTCCTGTGAGGTTTGGTGACTCTAGTACTAGTGGTTTCGGAGATACACACGACGCAAAGTAAAGTTTCTCTTATTTTAAGTCATGAGGGGCAGTAACTCCAAAGTTATCAGGGGAGACAATTAATAAGCCCAGATGCACAACAACTCATGCTGGTGAACATTCCTGTGAAGTTTGGTGACTAGCCCTACTGGTTTCAGAGATATGTGCAGCACAAAGTTTCTCTAATTTTAAGTTATCATATCAGGGTCAATAACTCAAGAATTATCAGGGAGAGACAATTCAAAAAACCAGGTGCACAACAACTCATGCTGGTGAACATTCCTGTGAAGTTTGGTGACTCTAGCCCTAGTGGTTTTAAAGATATGCATGACACAAAGTTTCTCTAATTTTAAGTAATCATATCAGGAGCAAGAACTCCAAAGTTATCAAGGGGAGACAATTCAAAAATCCCAGGTGCACAACAACTTCCTGTGAAGTTTGGTGAACCTAGCCCTAGTGGTTTAAGAGATACGCGTGACACAATTTTGTGACGGACAGACAGACGGACGGACGGACAGACAGACAACTCTGGCAAAAACAATATGTCTCCCCATAAATGGGGGAGACATAAATACCAATAATATGCGTAGTGATAAAGCTAAAACGTCTTTGCATGTTTAAAACGCCTTGATATAGATTAATAAATTTGCCTTAAATTAGGAAATATCAAATAGCCTCGTATAGTATCGCATATAATTACTGCATGCACATATAAATCAAGGAAGTAAATACGCACTGCTAGATATAATTAACATGTGTTTAACAAACATAATGTGTTTAAAACTGATACTGATTTACGTATGCACTGAATGGTAAATATCTGTCTCTGCAAATTTTATTTCCTATCTTCTGAAATATTTTTACTTGGGTGTTCCATTGCTTTTCAAAATGCACGATTAGAACCACAGTTTAAAAAATGACGAGACACCGAGTTATTTGGTGTCTTTTCTGAATCCAAACTGTTTCCATAGGTTATCACATATTTATACTCAGCAACGAATAGTCTGTTTGTCTGTCCGTCTGTCTGTCTGTAGACACACAATTTGTACCCCAACTCCTGCCATGTTTATATATGGATTTTGAAGAAATTTTGTGTACATACCACATATATGATCTTGTGTCTCTGCAAAAGACATTAAGCTGCTATAGATGAATCATTGATTTCATTTCAATCAGTTTGAATCCAGTTGAATTCCTATTTGTTTTCAAAAGTGTTGACCCTATGTATAGACATATGCATTTGATAGTTGTAGTAACTGAACCAGATATTATTTTGCCCTATACATCGGGGCACTATGGGCAGGACCAAACCATAGAAAATCAATATAATCCTCACTTCTCAAACATCGTTGACTTTTTGTATAGGCATTTGTATCCAGAGGTTTTAGGGACTGGAGCACAGATCGTAATCTGTTGGTCCCCACCCTCGGGGCACTATGGGCGGGACCCAAACCTTTGAAAAGCAATACAATGTCTATTTTTCACTAAAACGTCGACATTTTGTATAGACATATGCATATGAAAATTTTAGGGACAGAATCAGAAACTATTTTCGACTTGGAAATGTTTTGGTCCCCTTGCCACTGGGTACTATGGGTGGAACCAAACCAGAGAAAAGCAATATGAACCAAATTTCTTAAAATTGTTTGACTTATAGGCATATATATCTGAAAATTGTAGGGACTTAAGCAAAGATTGTTTTGGACTTCGAAATTTGTCCCAACCCCCATGCCACTATGGGTGGGACTTTAACTGTAGAAATGGACTGAATCAGAAATTTTAGGGACTGACGCAGCCGGAATGCGGGGGTATTAGTTAGCCCATAGGCGACATTTCTAGTTGTCACAATCGTGCAAAGAGTTTACGCGTAAAGTTACCAGTTTTGGTGTAAACACTGGGAAAGGGCCAGAACAGACCAGGACGGATACTGCAATTCTCGATTCTCTGATTTGAATGCAAATGTCCAGTTATGTATTCATGTTTACTTTGTTATCTATGTAACAGATTTAACACTCAGTTTAGATGCATGTAGATTGTGCTGGACTGAAATAGTACCGGTCGCATTTGTTTAACACACTCATGTGTTTAGAACAAGAGAGTGAGGGTGGACAAACTGATCGTGTGTGGAAATATGAAACAGCTGTTATTATTTCTACACGAGGTGGAATGCATATATCATTGCTCTTGTCCGTCTCCATGTACGTACAAATGCGTGTGTATACGTTCTGGTCATTTCACAGATAATCACTGGAAGGATGCATAAGCTTGGTCCCCTGGTAGTTACCTTGCTTCTTCTGATTCCTGACGCATTATTACAAGGTAAGTCCATATAATGATAGATAGAGGATCTTACATGAGTGTTCATTACAAATAGTTTTTATCAAAAGAGTTTACTGTAATAATAAGACGCGAGCTTTAGCGAGTTTCTTGAAAACAATTTATAAAGAACACGAATGTAATAACCCTCACAAGTACCATAGAAAGTGAAACAGATATATCTGATGGCTGTTTGGGCCATTGCTTACAGCGTGGTACAGCAGGACCAAAAAAACCCTGCATATTTGCATAAAAAATGCACTAGTGCGTTTCCGCGATTTACGGCACTCTGTTTCGGCACTCCAACACGACAAACTATGTGATAAACATTCAGGTACTGTGAAATTGTAGACAATAATTCTGAACGATGCACTATTACACAATCTCTAGCTATGGAAAAGTGCATGTTCACCACAAAGTGTAGGCATTGTGAGAACCTTCATCGCGTGGTCTATAAAGTGGGATCGGGAGAGAGAATATAGGATATACTTTGGAATCTTTTTCGAGATTACAACAATTTGCACTGATATTGATAATTTTTCTCTCAACTGGACCGAAAGTCAAAGCTGAACTAAATACATCTTTTACAGTAAGTTCTTATTCTAAATGCCCCAAAGACACCGACCGATATTAAAGATGTATTATGTGCATTTTTCGTATTAATCAATCAACACCAGAAGCTGTACAGGTATACAGACAATGAAAATAATGCTTACAACCCATTTCCCGACAGGATATATTTGTTCAGCTAAATATTATCGCTATCCGAGTACTGTTGAATTCTTAAAAAGGAGCCTCCTTTTTAGAAACGGGGATTTTGTACGGAAATCAGCGGATATCTTCGACCAAGTTCTGAATGACTCCGATTCTATTTCGGAACAACGCTTTGAATATTAATTAGGTTGTTACCACTTGTACAATGGTTGACACTGGTTGTTGGCCTACATAATAGATTTTATTTAGGAAAATAAGGCAATATGCCCATCTTACCACATGCAAATAAGCTTAATATACCGTTCAATGGTGTCAATCAAATATAACGGTCAAAGGGAGCTAACTCATACAGTTACATCGAATGATTATTTCCGGTATGTAAAAAAATGAATCTTACGACAGATTCCGGCCAATGGCGAAGGTTGTTCCGTTGGTTTCCGTAGCAAACCATTTTTCTAGTTTTTTTCGACACAACCATTTACTGTCCATGCTGTTTAGCGTTAGATAAGTGTTAGGGTACATATATTCCAATTCTGAAGTCAGTTCGAAACGCAAAATGTGCGGAAATTTGCGCAGAATACACGGTACATCTTTAAATATTACACCTTTATCTTGATAGTGTTACCCATACATCATCTATATCTTCAACTGCAGTTTACAGATTGAAGTATAGAAAAACAACAACAATTATAATTAAAAGCATTTTAGAAATCTTGATCTCCTTTTAAACATTCAAATTGAATAAAACACTGTTTTACACTGACTTCAAAGATATCTCTCCAATCGACAACACCATATGAATATTTCAGGAGCAATTTATTCAGGAACACATTCATCTGATGCATCTATATCACGTAGAGTTTCACAATGCTGCACCTTTGGCCCTCTCTTATATATAATCACGTCAATGACATGCCTGCAGTGGTAAAAATAAGTTTCTGCTGTATGCCGTCGGGTAAAATAGAGTGTTTTTCAACTAAGATGTACATGACACCAAATAGTTTGGTTCTCATTATAACATTAAAATCTAGGTTAGATATATCAAGTAATGGCTAGGTCGAACTTTGCCATTTGATAATATGGCGTGCACAGATTTGCAGGTGTCTAATACTGGAATGAAATGTTTATAGCGTAAGAGAGGTTATCTCACAAAATAGACCAGAAACTTCTTATTACAAGCCCCAAACAACACATACTATATTACTCAGATATGTTCCTGACCATGATGTAATGTCACGTTTCATTCAATTTAATGGTCTCAAGTCGATAAACGTGCAAAATAGATTAGAAGATGAATGGTTACCTGATTACATAAGGGAAGGATTTATACTCGTACAGGACAAGGTTAACCAAAAGTCAAACGTTTTGGATCTAATCATTAACAAGTTTATTTTGGCGTTGGAAGCATAGGTCTTTGTTAAAGCATTTTATTATATACATTGTCTATTGAAGATTCAATATATAGAAAAGTAATATGTTGTTAGAAAACATGAACTGTTCGGTATTACAATTACTTGACACCTGCTTACGTTCTATGATTTTTTTTCTCTTTTCATCTGTAATACTGATATATAAAACATATTACTTTAGTATTAACAAAATTAATAGCAATAGTGCATCTATTTTCAGTGGATCTTTAATTAATATGAATATGTAACCGGTAGAGAGTGTGGTGAACCAGTTGATAGGCTTTACTGTATGCTTGGTAGCTCAGTCGGTAGAGTGTTGGCATGGTAAGCCAGAGACCCTTGGTTCGAGTCCCAGTCGAGTCACAACTTTTTCACCATGTTACATTTTGCGCCCAACGTGGGACTGTGACTGTATGAGCTCCGAGTTCGATTCCCAGTCGTTCTCATACACAAAGAAATCCGGGACGAATTTCGCCTTGCTGGGGGAGTATGTTACAGTGTGTAGGTTTATCATCACTTGTACGGCCTTGCTGTACAAGTGCGCTTTTATGGCGACGTACTAGAGTGCATGACTGCGAACCTGGTGACCCGGGTTCGATGCCGGGTCTGAGCGGGTATGTTTTTTATACGAACACCGGCTACATTTGGCGCCCAAAGTAAATAACCCACAGGGGGATTTATATGAAGATAATATTGAGATTATATGAATATAATTTGTAATAATAAGAAACCCGTGGGGTGTTGATTTGTTCTTTGAGTAAGAATTCGGGACGCATTCTTGTGTAGAAGGTGTGAGTGTAGCCGGGTACAGGTTGTGGTGAAACACTTGATAGGCGTTCCTGTGTGGCTTGGTAGCTCAGTCGGTAGAGTGTTGGCATGGTAAGCCAGAGGCCCTGGGTTCGAGTCCCAGTCGAGTCACAACTTTTTCACCATGTTACATATACAATGTCGTTTTAGTCAATTTACTTTTAATTGGTTATAGTGCAATATAAAGCCATTAGTTACAAATGAATACTATACAATGCCAAGCAGCATAGAGGACTACACTGGAAATAACCGTATGCTCTTTTTGTGTTTTATCATCAGTGTGGTGTGCATGGTATAGTTTATTTATCCACATGCTTTTTTATATAGATGTTTTGTTGTTTTTAAATAACGATGTACTCATTCCTTGCCTTAGTAAATATATCTTACTAACAAATAATCTCAATATCAATAGGTGCTTTTGTAAAGGCATTGTAAACTAAATTAATTTTAGAATAAAGCATAAACTGTAGGGTCAGATTTATATTATTTCGTAAGCAAACAGAGATGACTCGGACCAGTCCCTGTGACAGCTCTTTGGTCTGGTTATTATTTATCTGTTTGCAAGTTAAATGCGGATGCCTATCAGATAATTGGTTCAAACAGGCATGATGAGAGTGCTTTGCGCGCAAAAGAAGACAAAAATGAATTTGGAACATACATCGACATCTTGAATCCTTACTTATCTCAAAGTCACCCTAGATTAACAAACAGTGTAAATATAGACCAGACTTTCCCCATATCATAGATCATAGTAGACGGTGAACACATAACATAACATAACAACAACTAGATACTCTGTCAAATATGTACTCAATGACTTTGCTAAAGTCAGAGCAACTGCAGAAGCCGCTAAAGACACGACAGAAAAAAGGGAATACATGAGTTTGGTAAACTCATCCCGCTTGTGGGTTTAAGAGTATACCATCAGAGAGTACTAACTCAGCCAGTCATTGTGCAAGCAAAGAGATAAGCGTAGCTACCGACTATAAAAGAGTCAATAGCCAATTATGCAGTGCGTTGCAATATAATAGGGTCATAATCTATCTTTCTTAACGTTTTAAGCGTTTAATAAAAGTACAAAAATGAGTCATGCAGGAAACACCACATACAGAACAAACAGTCGCCCGAACAGCAACACAAGGAAACAGCAAATGTACATAACTATAAAAACAACAAGAGACGCACAAAGACAAAACAAACACACAATAGGGGAAGATGGAAGCACCGCCTTGGAACGGTCAGTGACAAAAGTCACTGGGGGGTTAAACCGGTTTATGGGCGCCCAGCCTCACACTTATTCCATCCCCACCCTAAAAGACAAACAGTGTAAATAAACGTATCCCCTCTCCGACTAATCTACAACAACCGCGACAGCAAATACAGTGGTAAAGTGCATGTATAACGAAAACATTTAAGTGAACAAACTGTATCCTCCTATCGCTAGTGTACTCAATGATTGAGCTGCAAACAGAGTAACTGTAGAAAAGTAATAAAGGGTACGACAAAAACGAAATAGTACAGATATCCGACGTTCTCCTTCCATTTCTGGATTTAAGAGGTCGCCTTCATAGAGTACTAAACCTTTCTTGTCGGCGTACGTGCAAAGAGGCCAGCGTGATTGCCAACTATATAAGGGTTGACAACCAAACATGCAGTATGTTGTAGTACTACAGGATCATATTAATGAATTTTTAACATATTTGATGAACAAAGTGAGAAAATGGGCATGTCCAATAATTTTACGAAGTTTGTAAATCACATCACCATAAAGTTCAGGATGTGAAACACCGTGTCGCAGAAGCTCCTTGAGATTAGATTGGTACTTGTCAATAAGCGAGAGATTTCGATAGTAAAATTTAGAAAAAGTGTTTCTTAGTTTATGGTATCTATATCCTTGCTTAAGCAGTTTTTCAGTTAAAATGAGATTTCGACTCCAAACCATGAACATCGATAAGATCCCGTTTGTAAATGGTAAAGCGAATAAGTAGAGAAATGTAAATCCCATAAGAGAGATGTGGAACGGGGCACATATACATACATCTTGAAAAGGATAATTAACAATTTTGAAATTAAAATCTTCCCTTTTATCGTATATTTTGGACGAACCTTTATTATTGTTGATGGAAATATTCAAATCTAAAAAGAAAGCTTTAACTTCGGATCGATTAGCTTTGTCAGTTCTGTAGGGTAAAAGTACAAATATGAGTTATGCAGGAAACACCGCACATAGAACACACAGAACGAACAGCCGCCTGAACAGCACCACAACAAGAAAACACAGAAAATGTACATAACTATCAAACCAAAAAGAGACACACAGAGACAAAATAATAGGAGGAAAGTGGAAGTATCGCCCTGGAACGATCATTGACAGGTATCATGTTTTAATCTTAGCATAACATTCCTCTCACAGCAATACAAAATCAAATCTGCGACAAGAGGGGCACAATTTGTACCCATAGGTATACCCACAACTTGACGGCATATTGCTTCCTTATAGCGCACCATTTGCAAACATCAAGGAAAGTCCACATTGATTAATGTTATAACAATTGCATTTTTATCACATATATCACTTTATTCCTTTATAATTTATACCTCTGATGGTATCGTTTGACACCTAAGAAACCTTTTAATATAATCTGAAACTGTGTGCGTTATATAAGTACAGTCAATGGTGAAACTATGTATATGAAGTGAACGCTATAGCGTATGCCTACCCTATGTGTATAACGTTTTTTATATGGTAAGGATGCTACTATCAGTTTTAATCGAAAGCTAGATTCATATCTGAATTAAACTGGATTAAGAATTTGCAAACACCGTTTCCTTTAGGCTTAAATGACAATATTTTCTGGAAATATTTCAAAAGATCCTGATATAGATATTTTTCCATTTTTACTATAGGGAAACGCAAATCTCGATAACATGGCATTCGTAAAAATGGTAATATTAAACGAAAATCTCATATGAAGATGTTTATTCTTGATTACATACTTACGTCTAACTTCTTGTAAACATGCCATGCTTTCTAGACTTTCCTCCTTATCAATATCTTCACTAAAAGAAATTGACGAGCAAGCCGATAAAATCAGTTTTAGATCAGATCCTCTCATAGGAACGGTTAGTTTATAAAATCTTTACTCTATATGTTTTCAGACCGCACATTGACAAATTATCTGAACACCAAATATTCTTATCAGACAAAAATGTAATTGGCACTATTCCAAAATACTTTAAAAATACAGAACCACCTTTTATCTGCTACAAATATAACAAACCCATCAGAAATACAATTTTCAACTATGATAAAATTGTTGCCAACCTTAATATTAATGATAATATTCATGTTAACTGAGATTGCGCCACCTCAAAATTTTGCTATTCTCCGGTGGCTGGTCATGTGATTACTGGTAATTTGGAGATAACTAAAGATACATTTTTGCGATCTCTTCTGAATAAAGGTCCCAAATATAGAATACCATCCTTGATATATTCTAACTCTTGTCGAGGTCAGATTGCGGAAGCTTTACAAAAATTTAGTATTAAATGGTGTCGAAGAGAAGTTGAGTCTAATGCTCTTTCAAATTGGAACAAACCTAATGTTTGATATAATTGACAAACGCATTTCATTTTATAGCTCAAATGAACACCTTCTTCCACCTAAACCTAGCATTTCTTTTAGACATCTCAAAAAGTGTTAACAGGATTTCCATTTAAAATACGTCTTTGTTCCTGCTGATAAGGCATCTAATTATGTGATTTGACGATTACATTATATTGATGTCTTGAAGCAGGAAATTATTAATACCAAGTCATACATTTCAGTTACTACCGACTAAAAGATAATCGTTTCAGGCCTTGTCAAAAAGTGTGAACAACTTGGAACAGCTATTAAAATAACAAAACATAAACTTCTTACAATGTACTGGTTACCAGGTTACCAACACTACATAAATACATAAAAAAACATATTAAGCGTGTTTCATTGCGAATTCTAGCGCTTGTACAACTACAAAATTGTGTTTACTTTTGACTTCTTGTTAACGGAGATAGAAGAACATGTAACATTCTATAGTGATAAGACATTGTGAAAATTCTGGAATAAACCTCTTCTGGTCTATTAAGAACTCTTCAGAAGTCTTAAACAAACTTAAGAACAAAAGGTTTCTTGCATCCACTGTAAGCAGATACGATTTTTTTACCTAAACCGGTTTAAACCCCAGTGACTTTTGTAACTGACCGTTCCAAGGCGGTACTTCGCAGTATAACAGGCGTTTACAAACAGCTTAAATCGAAACAACATACCTAGTAACTTGGCATCTTGCAGGACCCAAGCTATTGACACAGTCAGTTGTTATTCAAAAGTTTTGGACGAATCGGGAGTGAAACACTTAGAAGAGGGTTACACAGCTCGATATTTAAACAGCCTTGTTTTGTATTTGTTAATTGCCTATTCATGCACATCCATGAATATATATTGCCTTAACCACTTGTAACAATCTAACAGTTTGATTTTTAATACGTTAATACCTCTATCAATATATTTCAGTTACATCAACCGAAAGCAGCAGTGTAGGGTATCAGGGCAGTAACACCACTATAATATGTCCAATCCAAGTACCAATTGTACACCCTAGTTGGTATGGACCTAGCGGTTTGAAATATTATGATCCGGAGCTTGGCTTCAATCCGAACCTAGGCGATGTTTCCAACCGAATTACATTGGCTGTCGACGCAAGAAGTATTATATTGATGAGAACAGAACGCGGAGACGCTGGGTTGTATAAATGCATAACAACATACGAATCGCAAATTTATGAAGGTCGGAACACTTTGATGATAAGAGGTAAATTGCATGTCAATCAAATTACATTAGTATATCTATATCAAAAGTACAAATATGAGTCAGGCAGGAAACACCACATACAGAATAAACAGCCACCCGAACAGCAACACAAGAAAACACAGCCAGCATATGTACATAACTACCAAAAACATAAAGAGACGAACAAAGACAAAACAAACAATAGGGGAAGATGGAAGTACCGCCTTGGAACGGTCAGTGACAAAGTCACTGGGGGTTTAAATTATTATGATTATACCACATTTATATAGCGCTCTTTTCACACTGGATATGTGCGTTCAAAAGCGCTTCACATGGATGATATCACTAACCGGAACGATCCGCATGATTATCTATTCAGACAATGAAAGATATACAATATATATGAAATCACTAGCTGGAAGGAACCACATGATTTTCTATCCGGTCAATGAAATATATGCAAAATATATACAATAGATATGAAATCACCATCTGCATGGAATCGCATAAACTGTATTAACAAATTTGATACAGACAAGTTGACTGAAAGCCATGTTCATCAATATCATAAATGCCATTTATATGACTATTAGGTCAACTATTAGCTTGATAGGTTGGCTGAAAACCATTCCTATCCTGAACTCAGTTGCCACTGTACATGACTACTGGGCCAACTGTTAGCTTAATAGATTGGCTGAAAGCCATTCCTATTCTGAACTAAATTGTCCTAGTAACAAATGTTGAAACCTCACACTTATTCCATCCCCACCCTAAACGACAAACAGTGTAAATAAACGTATCCCTTCTCCGACTAAGCTACAACAACCGCGATGGCAAATACAGATGGAAAATGCATGTAAAACGAACACATTTTAGTGAAACAAACAGTTTCCACCGATCGCTAGTGTACTCAATAATTGAGCTGCAAACGGAGTAACTGTAGAAAAGTAATAAAGGTTACGACAAAAACGAGATATCCGTCGTCCTCCTTACGTTTCCGGATTTAAAAAGGTCGCCTTCATAGAGTACTAAACCATATAAATCAAATGTGTCGGAACATCTCTTATGATTAGATCCGAGTTGTAGTTCAGAATAAGCATGACCATTGAATTTACTAATCGACTACTAACAACACAACTGACATTGATTAACGGACAGAAAGCTAATCAAACTCGGTTGTTATTCAGAAGTCACTATTATTGAAAATCGTACACTTTCGCGTATTACTGACATGTGTATATTTGACTATATTAGTAAAATAAAATAAAATAGCGGAGAAGTTGGATGTATGCGTCGTACATTTCCTTTTTACCACTTACGTGAAAAAGTAGTAAAGTCAAGCAGGAAAAGCCACACACAAAACGCCACCATCACCAAAACACCTACAGAAAGCATAGCAATTTATACTGATACACACACATACAGTAGAAAGTCACATACAAGACGCAATCACAACCAACACATCAATAGACAGCATGCCACACACACACACACACACACACACACACACAACCAAACACACGCAAGCACACGAGAGGAACACATAAAACACCAACAAATACACGAGCACCAGAGATAAACATGAACACGAACAAAACACAAGCACAAAGACACAAGACAAACAAAAAGTAAGGGTGACAAAGAGAGAACCGCCTTGGCACGGTCAGTAGCAAAATCACCACTGGGGGTTTAAACCGGTTTACGGACGTCACACTTATCTCAAAGTCACCCTAGCTAAACAAACATTGTAAATAAAGGTATCCCCGCCGGACTTCCCCACAATATAGAAGACAGTAATCACAGTACAAAATATAAAACATAGCATCGAGATCATGAATTTCAGTACTTCTTGTTCTGAAAATTGAATACCGCTTAAACCGGTGCTAGGGGGTGTGAGCAGTGTTGCACTTTCAATTACTGTTCATGAACAGACTCAATAAAACCGAGTCTGCGATGTTCTCTTTTTGTGTTGCAATTTTTGCTTTCGGGGGATCACTACCCTTCAGAATTTATAACAACTGCGAAAGTCCGTCAAATATGTACTCAATGACTTTGCTGAAGACAGAGCAACTGCAGGGAAGCCATTAAGGGCACGACAGAGAAAAGGTAATACATAAGTCTGGTAAGCTCATCCCATTTCTGGGTTTAAGAGTATACCATCATAGAGTACTACCCTCGGCCTGTCATCGTGCAAGCAAAGAGGAAAGCGTAGCCACCGACTGTAAAGGGGTCGATAACCAAACATGCAGTGTGTTGCAATATAATAGGGTCATAACCTTTCTTCCTAAAAGTGTTAATGCGTTTAATAAACAAATCGTAAAAATGGATATGACCATGAATTTTCCTAAGTTTGTAGATAACATCAGCATAGAAATCTGGATGAGAAATACATTGTTGCATTAACGTCCGTAAATTGCAGTTATATTTACTAATGAGGGGTAAATTTCGATAATAGAATTTTGAAAAAGCTTTCCGAATTTTATGATATCTGTAGCCTTGCTTAAGAAGTTTATGAGTTATAATTAAATTACGATTATTAAAATCTACTAGCAAGGAACAGGCTATGGCAAACCTCTATCACCGCAGCCAGTAATAATGAGTCGGCTAATATTAAGCTGACGCCTGGCTCCGGTACTTAACCGCTACTGTCGAGCTAGAAACTAACCATTTCCTAATAAATGATAAACAGTCAGACTACGTCATGTTAACTGAATTCGAAGCAAAAAGTTGCCTGGTAGAAAAAATGCCATTTTGTAAAATCGGGAAGGGATTTTTATCAACTTATAATTCGGACATTTGTGTCATTAGATCTTATTTAAGTCATCACTCCCCTCAGGCACTTCCTTGTAGAACAATAGGTCAAATCAACTCTTAGCCAGTGCAACTTCTCTCGCTCGAAACAGGTGGCTACTGATTACAATATATGTCATTCCATTTACTGTTAATTGCTTAAACGGAACGCGCTCTCAATTAGTCGTCAGACCACCGATCAAGATCATAACCCTGCCTCAATTATGTCAAGCATATAGCTCCAAATTATCCTTACCTATGTTTTCGAATCTAATACAACTAATTTAGTATCGGGCTATGATCTGGAGCCGATCAGGCTTGACAATTATACGTTATCGGAAATTTGGCTACCATTTCATAAACAATTCCAAAATATAACAGCTGTTGCTATTCCTAAAACTCTGAAGAATGAAACAATTTCCTCTCAATGAGCTTATAGATCAGGTTAAATTTATGTCTTCTACAAGTCTTCTACAAGTCCGGGCTTTGAAATTTTACCTATTCTGGGAAATAAATGGGATAATGGGGGAATTATTATAGGCATAATAATAATTATAGCCGTATTAGTAATTGCCTGTCGCAAAAAATTAATAGCCTGTGCGAGACGAGCAAATAGTCAGAAAATGCGATCTGGATCCAGTTATGCAGATGTTAAGTTCGCACAAGTCAGATCCCACCTGGAAACACGACAAATGGTCAACGAATGTAGCCGTCAGACATACGCTCCCGGACGTTTTCCATCGGCGCCTCAGAACGTATACCATGCAGACAAAACTCAACTGATTTACCCCGCCATTTTAACGCCTCACAGCGATCCGGATCATGAGAAATAGATCGAACCACGTCAAAGCTAAGACAGGAAAAGTCAGAGTAACGTCACAAATTATCACCCGTTTCCGGAATCTCCTATATAAATAAACTAACAAATACCTAATGACTCTGTTCGAATCTGAACAACCGTTCGCTACTCAAAATTATCACGGACTTACCACTAAATTTTCTATCATGAATACCCATCACTTCGAGGGAGTGTTCCATCTGCGTAAATTATGCTGACGTAGCCATATACGCTGTGAACAAGTGTTTGTGTCGATACTCCGTGTGTGTGGACTGTTTTGCACGGTGTACCGCCAGATCCGAGACTGGTCAACTAGTAACCGTTGTCCATTTTGTAGGTACGAGCAGCCCGTCGTACAGGTGCCAGTTTTTGTGCCTACTAGCTCTCCCCAGGAACTGTTGGCTAGGCGAGCCGAGCGAAATTGGAACCGCTGGTACAGGGAACTAGGTTACGCCGATATAATGGAACCATTCTTACCGTCCCCGAGATTTAACATGGATCCGATACACGAGATATTACGTACGGGACGATTCAGTGATTTAGACCAGGCCGGAGTCTGTGAAGACCTTTATGAGGCGATGGTCTTCCTAATTAACCAGGTGGCTCGTTTTATGCAACGAGTTGCTAGAGACTGGAATCCCGCTCCCAGAGGACGCCCCGAATAATTAGTGACAATTTTGTGTGTGCGAGTGGCTTAGTGACAATTATGTGTGTGCGAGTGACGTGTGATCAAGGACTATGGATTTATTAATTATTGAATTAGGACTATGGACTAGGACTATTAATTGATTATCGGTTTTATTGTTCTTTTCCATGTTTTCTTATTGTCTACTATGATTATTAATTATCTTTTGTTTCTTCTTGTTACAGTGGGTGCCGGGTTATTTACTTTTTAAAATCTTATCTTTGTTTCAGTTGACGCTAGTTGTTTCGGATGGTCGAGCCCAACATTTATTATACTTACCGTTTTGTTTTATACTTGTTTCAGAGTTGGCGATATAATTATTGTTTTGATAACTGTATTCTGCGGAAAATTAGTTTGCATTTATGTTTCGTTTTTATTTTGAATGGGTTGGGAAGGGGTGTAATATAATATGGAAGTTAGCTGCATGTTAAAGGGTGAACCTTAACCCATGAATTCACTTGTTTACCTGTGTATTGACTAAGGTCAATACATGAATAAATTGGTGTTTCCTGATTGATCGTTTAGTATTTAAACAGCTCGAATTAGGAGCTAAGGGGGAGATTCTAGAAGTCAGAGAGAGATACTGCTAGCTTCCATATGGCTAAAGACTCTGAATAAAAGTTGATCAGAAAACGGAGGCGTTTTTATACTGTTACTATATCTCATCTGCATGTCTCTCTCTCTCATTCCCTATATACCCTGTCTATCTATATATGTCTCTTTCTTATTCTCTCTCTTCCTCTGTATCTCCGCCTCTCTGTCTCTGTTTCTGTATATGTTCCTGCTGTCTCTGCCACTCTCTTTCTGTAACATGATGCATGTCTTGGACATTTTACACCGAATAGCCTGGCTAGTTACACAATTATGGTATAAAAATTGGACGGATAACCCGGGTAAAAATGTCAGTTAGACAATGTCTCTGAAAACTTTGAGAGCGAAGAGTCACAGTTAGCCTTCACAATTCATAGTAAAGTGAACACAGTATTAAATATGCTAAACGTTTTGATCTTTTTAAAACCAATGTCGCTCTTAATAAACCAAGTTCATTATGGGGTTAGCCTTGAACCTGTATTAGCCAATAACTTAAAAAATAATAAATGACTGACTTCCCCTATTATCTCATACAATTCAGAAACGTCGTTAACTCGAATTTCCTGGACTGAATGGGAAATTGAAAACATTATTCAGGAAAAATATCGCTTGGCGTAATTTTATATCAAACAATTGAATAAAAATGTATTTTACGGTTATTCTACACACGTGAGTTATATTAACAGATGGAAGGGCAGTCGAACATACGCCTAGATAAGTAGACCGTGAAATTGACTTAATGACCATATAAAACACCAAATGCAGGTTAGGTCAAACTGAATAAAAATGTAAAGAAAAAGAAAAACAACTCCGTATAATTATATTGTATTAAACATTTGCACAAATACGGAATTTGTCATTGTTTTAGCTCAACTACGAATATTTGTAGAACAGTAGAACTTATGTTATAACCCCCGGCGTGAGCATGAAAGACGATTTCGGTAGTAAGTTCTGCGCAGCTTTATGCGCTGAATACTCACTACAAAGGAAACAACCCGTACCGGTCTTCTGGATGACACTTATTTCGAACGACTGATTTTGACCAACATTCACAAACCTTAAATGTATCAACAATTTCTATTACACGAGAAAAATGCTAAAAGATAATTAGCTGAAAGTATAAAACTTAAAAATAAACAGGAAAATCCGGTACGGGAGTATAATAAACAAATTGATACGTCACATTACTAATGTGACGTAATGGACGTCAAAAGACGTCGCCCATTTTGACGTAATTTTCATCAGACAGCACCACCACTAAGTGATAAATTGAGTATTTACTAAAAAACGAAGCCTGTAACCCACATATTTCTTTTTGATTTCATGTTAAGGATACTATAAAGCACAAAATGTGAAATTTTGAAAAAATTCTTGGATACGTTTCTTAGAAATTTACGAAAATGTCACCGATGTTATGATTTTTGTACTGTCTCATATGTAAAAGGCAGGAAGCACGCTTGTTTTTTTTCATGGTAACTACTCAAAAACGAAGTCTGTAACCCCCTCTTTTCTTTTTTAATTTGAAATCAGCATATACAACAAAATATAGAAAAAATCAAAAAATCTTGGAAGGAAACAAACTTTATAAATCGTCTTTAATATTTGTAATAGGATGCTGAAATATTGTACGGAAGTTCATTTGAGGTCAAATAGTGCTATTATGAAGTTAAACATTAAAATATTGTTCAATTTTATCAATTTTTGACATGTTTTGGTCACAAATCACCAGGTTAATGTTTTTTGGACGGTTGATTCAAAACTTAATAAGTGTGCTTAATAAGGATGCTGAAAGTTTGTATGGACACTCATTTGGGGTGAAATTAAACATTAAAAATGTTTTTAAATTTTGTTCAATTTTTGACATGTTGGGACGGGTTGGTAAAAAGATTAATATGTGTGCTATGATGCTGAAATTTAGTGAGAAGGTTCATATTGCCAAGACCCTTCGGACCATCCCAACATTTTTGCCCTTCTGTCCTTGACCTTTGAACTACTTTGGCAAAAATCTTTAAATGCCCATATTATTGGAACCAATTGGCCTAGGGCTTCCATACTTGGTATGACCATGCCAACATTTTACCTTTCGGACCCTTTACCTTGACCTTTGGCCTACTTTTGCAAAAATCTTTAAATGCCTGAAACATTTGAACCAACAGATCTAGGGCTTCCATACTTGATTTGCAACTTTCTTGTGTTAAGACTTTTCCAACAGTATCATTGTTTCCCTTCTGGCATTGACCTTGACCTTCGAGATACTTTTGAAAAAAAAATTAAATGGCTATATTATTGGAACCAATAGGCCCAGGGCTTCCATACTTGGTATGAAAGTACAAAAATGAGTCATGCAGGAAACACCACATACAGAACAAACACTCGCCCGAACAGCAACACAAGGAAACAGCAAATGTACATAGGTAGAAAAAACAACAAGAGACGCACAAAGACAAAACAAACATACAATAGGAGGAAGATGGAAGTACCGCCTTGGAACGGTCAGTGACAAAAGTCACTGGGGGTTTAAACCGGTTTATGGGCGCCCAACCTCACCCTTATTCCATCCCCATCCTAAAAGACAAACAGTGTAAATAAACGTATCCCCTCTCCGACTAATCTACAACAACCGCGACAGCAAATACAGTGGTAAAGTGCATGTATAACAAAAAAACATTTAATTGAACATACTGTATCCACCTATCGCTAGTGTACTCAATGATTGAGCTGCAAACAGAGTAACTGTAGAAAAGTAATAAAGGGTACGACAAAAATGAAATAGTACAGATATCCGACGTTCTCCTTCCATTTCTGGATTTAAGAGGTCGCCTTCATAGAGTACTAAACCTTTCTTGTCGGCGTACATGCAAAGAGGCCAGCGTGATTGCCAACTGTAAAAGGGTTCACAACCAAACATGCAGTATGTTGTAGTAATACAGGATCATATCCCTTTTTAATGAATTGTTTTATATATTTGATGAACAAAGTGAGAAAATGGGTATGTCCAATAAGTTTACGAAGTTTGTAAATCACATCACCATAAAATTCAGGATGTGAAATACCGTGTCGCAAAAGTACCTTGAGATTACATTTGTACTTGCCAATAAGCGAGAGATTTCGATAGTAAAATTTAGAGAAAGTTTTTCTTAGTTTATGGTATCTATATCCTTGTTTAAGCAGTTTTTCAGTTAAAATGAGATTTCGACTGTTAAAATCGTCAATAGATGAACAAGCTCTAGCAAAACGAATAAGTTGAGATATATAAACTCCGTAAGATGGAGCACGGGGAACATCCCCGTCAAGATGAGGAAAATTTACAATATTAAAATCAAAATCATCTCTTTTGTCATATATTTTAGAAGAAATCATTCCATTATTAATTTTAAGGTCTAGGTCAAGAAACGCTGCATAATTGTCCGCCGGGTTAGCTTTATTCAATTTGAGTTCTTTAGGATAAATTGTAGGAATCAGAGCATCAAAGAAAGGGTTATCTAAGTTAAAAATATCATCCAAATATCGACAAGTTTCATTGAAGGCTTTTATAACATCTTCTTGTGATTGGGGATTCAAACTCAACATGAAATCTCTCTCATAGCAGTACAAAAACAAATCTGCGACAAGTGGTGCACAATTCGTACCCATGGGAATACCAATTACCTGACGGTATATAGCATTCCCATAACGTACAAATATGTTATCCAAAAGAAAGGTTAGTGCTTCGCAAACTTCTGAGCAAGTCCAATTGGTGTAATATTTCATTTGCTCGTCAGTAAAGAAAGCTTTTTCAGCATTACATGCCAATAATGATGTTTTTTCTCGGGCAAATACTTTCTGGATCAAGTTAGTAAGCTTATCCTTAATTAAAATATGAGGAAGAGTTGTGTACAGAGTAGAAAACTCGTACGTGCTTACAGTGGATGCAAGATACCTTTTGTTCTTAAGTTTGTTTAAGACTTCTGAAGAGTTCTTAATAGACCAGAAGAGATTTATTCCAGAATTTTCATAAGTCTTATCACAGTAAAATTTACATTTACATGTTCCTTTACCTTCGTTAAACAAGAAGTCAAAAGTATAGACAATTTAGTAGTTGTACATGAACTAGAATTTGCAATGAAACGCGCTTTATATGGTTTTTTATGTAGTTTTGAACATGTGTGTGTCATGCTGTCTATCGGTGGTTTGGTGGTGGTTGCGTCTTGTATGTGGCTTTGCCTGCTTGGCTTTACTACTTTTCCATGACAACATCATTGCCCTCCTGACATTGACCCTGACTTTTGACCTTATTTTGCAAACATCTTTAAATGCCTATAACATTTGAACCAATGGGCCAAAAACTTCCATACTTGGTATGCAACTTTCTGATGTTAATACCTTTCCAACAATATCATTGTTTTTGTCATGTTACTTTGACCTTTGTCCTACTTTTGCAATTGTGTTTAAATGCTTAAAACATTGAACCAGTAGGCCAAGGGCTTCCATACTTGGTGTGCAACTTTCTTGTCTTAAACCCCCGGTGGTGTTTTTGATACTGACCGTGCCAAGGTCACCCTTCCTTTTGTTTGCCTTGCTTCTTTGTGTTTGTGATTTTGTTCATGTGTGTGAGTGTACGTTTGAATGTGTAGCTGTGTATGTGTGTCGTGATATATATCGGTTTTTTGGTAAAGGTAAAGGTGAGGTTTATAGTTTGGAACTACATACAATGTACATATTCTCCCGACTTCACAATTTACCCCTGATCACTGGGTTATAAGTCCGCCATTAACACTAGGCGCCTAAGGCAGCCATGTCACATTGGCTTATTTCCCTCACAGGTACACCTGGGTAGAGAGGAGCATACGTGGGATGCATTTTTTGCTCAGAAAAATTCTGATAGTCCGATGGCAGGATTCGAACCGGGGACCCTTCGATCCCAAGTTTAACGTCCTACCACTGGACCACCACTCCCACCACTTGTAGTGGTTGCGTCTTGTATGTGGCTTTGCCTGCTTGACTTTACTACTTTTTCCATTAAGACTATTCCAACCATACCATTGTTTGAACCATGTGACCTTGACCTTTGACCAACTTTTGCTAAGGCTTTAAATGCTTATAGCATTGCAACAAATAGGCATAGGGCTTCCATACTTGGTATGACCATGCCAACATGATTGCCTTTCTGATCTTGAACTTGACCTTTGACCTACTTTTGCAAAATTCTTTAAATGCATATACTTCTATACTTGGTTTGTATCATTTCTGTCGGAAATGTTTTTTACCATATGACCTTGACCTTTGACCTACTTTTGTAAGTGCCTGTAACTTTGGAACCAACAGACCTAGGACTTCCATATTTAGTATGACTGTATGAACATGCTAACATACTGGGCTTCTGCCATTGACCTTAACATGTGACCTACTTTTACAAAAGTCTTTAAATGCATATAACATTGGAACCAATAGGCCTGGGGCTTCCATACTTTGTATGCAATTTTCCTGTCTTAAGACTTTCAAACCATACCAATGATTTTACCGTGTGACCTTGACGTTTACCTTTGACGTTCTTTTGCACAAATCTTTAAATGCCTATAATATTGGACGCGATGGGCATAGGATTTCTATACTTGGTATGACCATGCTAACAATATTGCCCTTCTGACCTTCATCTTTGACCTACTTTTTCAAAATTCTTTAACTGCCTATTACATTGGAACCAAACGGACATAGGGATTTCATATTTGATATGTATCGTTCTTGTTTAACCTTTTCCCTCCTATAAATTTGATTTCACGTATTTGCTTACAGAATAGATCCTGATCAGGGTCCGATCTGTTTGCTAAAAAATATAGATCTGTTTCTTTTCTAAAATGGCTAATCGATGAGCCAGTAGGGTTGGTCGGTACCATCTCAGGGGAATAATTCTCATTGTGATTGTTTACAACATATACATCTATAAAGTTAGAAAATATGTGATAGCATTGCATCGATGGTAGCTTTCTATGTGTTATTGCGTTTTATATTATGCTATACAATATCCGCATTTAGAGACAAAATTAGCATTGAAAAGTAAAGCTAACGATTTCAGATTTACAACATTTGGTTTCATACCCCAACAACGAAATTATGATGATATACCTGAATTAGGTTGTCAGTCTGACTGTCCTTCCATCTGTCCACCCCATATGTCCGTCCATCTATATGTCCGTCCATTCATCCGTCTGTCTGTCTGTCTGTCCATTTATAGACGCAAGTTTCCCAATCTGCAAGTTTGCTTAAAACTTGATATTCTTATTATTTTAGTAACCAATGTACCTGCTAGTTATGTCTCCCCCACCAGTATACTGGGAAAGCATATTGTTTTTGTGTGCGGCGTCCATCTGTCTGTCCGTCCGTACGTCTGTTCCCCCTCCGTCCGTCCGTTCGTACGTCCGTCCTTCCATCCATCCGTCCCAAATTCCGTGTCCCTTGAATAACTTTTTTATCTGTGAATGGATTTCAAAATAAACAGGCACAAATGTTCACCACACAAAGACGATGTGTCGCGTTCAACTCCCTGGTCAATGGATCAAAGGTCAAAGTCATCCTTCAGGTCGAGGGCATAGTGTTTCACAAACGGTTTCCCCAAGACATGTTGTCGGATTTTCATGAAACTTAATAGGATTGATCTCACTATGTATAGGTTAGTGTTTGTTAGTCTGCATTTACAAAAATAAATCGGTCTAGCGGGGCGCAACCCCGCGACCGATTTATTTTGTAAATGCTGACTAACAAATACTAACCAATTTAGTGATTGAAATTATGTTTTGTTCACAAAATGTGTCGCGCCCTATGTAATATACATACCTGTCACCACCCGTCACATCTTTCTTAAGAGAGCGGCTAACGCTTGTATGTACCTGAGACGCAATATATTTCCGACAGCAACACCACAGTTTTCAGAGAATAGCAGTGGATATTCAAGCGAAATATAAAATGGAGGATTTTGATTTATTGAATTATGTATGAACCAATACTGTCCAAACATGAGTTCACGGCAACTCAAGTTCTCAATAACCGCTTCAGAATTTCACTAATAAAACCAGTAGGTGATTACATTGTACTTTGCAGAGATTTCCCGTGATTTCGATTGGATTATCCAGAATGATTATTTATTCGTTTTCGTCAATGCACATGTTTACAAATCGTTTAACCCTTTACTTCATATAAACGCGTTTGACACATTTGCAAACAGAGTAGACCAACGTTTCCAAGTTTATTTGTATAAATGCAAACGGCGTAGACCAAGAACAGACGACTTCTACAGACAGAACTTGGTGTCCCTATCAGCGAAATTGGCAGCAACAGTAGTTTATCAACTCTGTCTATATTCGATCGAGGAAACAACGGTCTTAACCCTTTCTCTCATATCAACGCTTTATCGCAAACAGAGTAGACAAAGACCAGACGTCTAATCTGGGTCCGTTCTATTTCCGTATAATATTATATAGATCTGATCCTTCAGTTTTTGTTTGAACCAAAAGTTCCCTTGAAAAGTTTACATTATCAAATAAATAGGTTATTAATATTCCTGAATTGATCAACTCGTGTAGATCTATAAATGTTCCTTAGAGAAAGAGTTAAACACTGCTTTAAACCGGCCTGGCTCCAAATTATAGCTGAATACTCACAAATCCCCTTTAACAACCAACTCACACATTGTTTAGTAATTCATATCCCTGAGAGTGTCATAAAACATTGTTTTCGTTAAGAGACAGTAAAATGATTAGTTTTTAATTTTAGTTTATTTTTCATTTATGTTCAATGCTAACGTCCAGCATGATGACTTCAAGAGTTATAAAGATCAGTTTAATATTTATTTTGATTATTGTGTCTTTTGTATCCCCCACCCCTTTTTAAATCATTTCAAAAGCTTGAATCCACATCAGTTGCTAAATAACTGTCCGGAATATCGAGGCGTCATGTCAATTTCATTTGCTCCAACAGGCTTCAGCCGCTAGCCGCTGTTGTATCCTGTCCCTGAACTGATTCTGAACGCAGGTGCAATATAAAATAGACCGACTTACTAGGTAAATTATCTCTTACTTCGGTAAATAGACACTTACTAAATAAATGGCCAGTAACGGCTGATTTACTAAAATAAATCGCCAGAGAATTTGAAAAATACTGCAACGCCATTGGACAAAATATAATTTCAATCACTAAGCCTAGTTGTGCTTATAATATTTCTGTTCCGGTGGTTCGACTATTTTCCACAGTTCTAGGACTTTGAAATTTGTATATGGGAGACTTTTTCATCGCGGGGTGGTGTGTGTGTGTGTGGGGGGGGGGCATCAGTTTTTGTATAAAAACAATTCTAGTTTCATTTGGACCTGATCATTATTTATTTATTGGTCCAGTTTCCACTTTATCCCAAAATAAATTAGTAGCCTGTAAGATGGGATGTGGCGGGGTGTCCGTATTGGTTCGTACACACAATTAAATATTCCTAGATGAACTATGGGTCATTCTTGATGGACATCTGTGTCAATCTAACATACATGCTTTTGGTAATTTCATTGTCGCACGGAGGTATCCAATACGGTTACAACACAATAAAGATCAATTACATTTTTGCATTTATAATAGGATTTTAATATGTAGGCTGGTAAATGGCACATCTGAATGACATGTTGTTTAAATTTAGGACAAGGGGTGGTTTAGTTAAAAAGTGAACAAAAACCATCTGTGTCCTTTCTCTGAAAACGTTTGTTTTTCTCTGACCGCGGTCACTGACACATAAGCTACAGAAAACATGTCATGTCATTGTTCTGCAAGATCTTCTTCAACATGATTCCCATTAGACTGAGGTTGAAGGGATTGTCCCAAAGGTTATTAAAAAGGTTTTAACATGATTCATGTTTCGCATTTGCTTTACACTTGGCATATGAGGGTAGCTCTAAGATATGTTAACCTGGTGATAGGATAATGTAATTCTGAGCGGGAAAGTTGAAGATCCAGAGAACAAGAGCGTTCTTCTGATCTCCTCCAATCTCTCCAGTTGGATCATTGTTTGCCCTATATGGCAAATGAATGATAAAACTAACGTAAAGCAAATATACACAACAAACAATCGCCCTACTCACAAATACATGTATTCTCACCGGCTACTGACATAAGTGTAGAAAAAGTCATTATAGGCATTCACAAGTTTAAAACACAGCCATCCCAATAATTCAATAATGTTGATTGCCTGACCAACCATCCAATGCACAAATAACATTGCCTAAACTATAATAATTTGGAAAATTTGGATTCTGAATTACAGCCTGGTCGTTTTTATTTTTGCGAGCGCTATGCAAAGTACTCGCTGCATAGTTGTTGAAGATTGCCCTCCATCATTGCACAGCAAAGGTCGCGTCTGACATGACCTAAAAAGTTATGGTGAATGTAGGGGACAGTCAAATGTCTGCACATCATGTAGCAATTTGAAGCAGATCTCCTATTTCTAACCAATTTAAGGACTTTGCTTAGATGTTTTCTTTCCTGGTCGGGAATCCTTCTGTGCTTGCCTTACTATTATAATAAAGGGCGTGCCAATGCGAAGTTACACATGAACTTATATCTTAATTGTGATGGTAATCTTCCTGGTGTCATGGAGTCATTGCTCCAGTCCCGCATCTCTAATATAGTGGGACGCTGGTGTATGTATCAGCATGAAAAGCCAAATACATTACGAAGTATTCTGTATTCTCTGACCAGGTTATACAAACTTGATTTAGTACTTCAGTTGCATGGTCAGATGCTCATCTACTTCATCCAATTAGTACTGAAGTGCCGGGACCTTCTCACTGACATTAACAGTGTTTGCTGTATCTTTCTATTGCCAATGCAATGGTTGACTCTTTTACTTAGAAACCTCACCGAATGCTCCCCAATCTGTTTAATTGTTATGCTTAGCATCTGATGACCAGACTCTCACCACAGTTCTTGACTGACTTTTCCCTTTATAATTTAAACATAATGTATATTCTTTTACGGACAAAGATTTTATACCACATTGATAATTAATTTCTGTTTGAACAAACTCTATCCTATCTACTATTGCAGCACAATAACATGCACTTGGACATTGTTTACACTAGTCAATTTCTTCTGCAAAACTTACTAATGTGTTAGTGTTGCTTATGTCTAGCATATCATGAATTCTTTTATATCCATTATGTTTCAAATAGATAACAGATTGTTAAACTTTGATTTTGAGGTTCCCACTCATGTTTTTGTCATTGCTTTTTGCTTTTGAAAAATCCATTCTAGATATCACATTTTATGAATCCAAACGAATGTCGTGCAATACCTTATTCTGAAGCTTCTTTTAACCAGAACACACCTGACTAAACTCTGCATTACTTGCTGATAACTCATTGTTTTAATATATTATCACTACTCTGTCTTTGCTGTCTAACTTTATCACCAGTACCCAATAAAAGATTATTAAGTCCTTGACCTTTGTCATCATGTGCTAATAGATGGATTAGAGACAGGGTGGGATACAGCAACTCTGGTTTAATTGATTCTTTAACGTGTATAGTGTATGGAATTGAAAACTGCAACACATACCTCCAACACATACCCTGTAACATTTACCTGACATCGGGTCAACCAGTCCACCTTAGTACCATTTTGAAAGTCTTTTGTATGACCCGATCAGCGATCAAATTCACAACGTCCTGTCCGAAAGCGAAAGCTGAACCGACTGAGCTAACTGAAATGCTTGCCTTAACATGTACCTATGTACAAACTAACAGATGGTCAGACAAAATACGTTTTACTTCAAATTACCTTGAAATAAAAACAGAATGTCTGTATAAGCATGATTGATATGGTAATCACCATTTTATGCTCTTATATATTATGTCTCGCAACGTTTATGTTTCCAACTGATCATACACCAATGGGGGCTTTGCTTCAAACTTTCACAAATTGGCAACATTGGTGTGAAAATGACCGTTACGAAGGAAATGTTTGTTCTGACCATTTTATCCAGAGTTACAGGTCTTAGCAAATTTCTTCACTATAAAGCATATACAATGTACATGTATTTGCATAAAACTTTCACAGATAAACAACTTGATATGAAGATGGGGAATAGTGTAGTAAGCAAAATCACGGGACTTTGTGGGGGTTTTTTCACTAAAGTGCATACTTGATTAGAGACATCATCATAATGAAGAGGGGGAGGGGATCCATTTCCTATTGCTCAAGTTTTAATGCTTATGATGAATAATGAATATATAAGAGTATATCACGAATAAGCTAGCTCTGAAGTGGTTGATCGGATATTTATAGTTCACCTGCTACAAACAAGTTTCATAAAGGGACATAATTTGGCCTAAACAATGACTGGGTTCTGGCTCAGGGATTCTCATCATTAATTTGGTCGTTGATATAATGATAGTGAAATGCTGGTGAACTTTCATATGGCTAACTCTTAAGATATTTCAGTTTTGGCACAATTTGAGTGTATGAAAGTTTAAAAAAGGGACATAACTCTTACAATTTGCATTAAGAGATACTAGATGTAAGGGTTCTAGTCTGAAGTCGATTCATTGCCATCATTACTGTGAATATACATATGATGTTTTATGAGCCTATTTATAAAGATGATGAAGGTATGCAAAACTCCGGAGAATTTTTACTTCTGCAAAATACATATGAGTGTAAACATAATTCCATGTACGTATGAGCAATAATTTACAATATATAAACCACTTTTTTTGAAAAAATAACAACATAAATGAAATATGTGTAACTAAAGCTACAATCCTTTCAATTTTCAAGTAGATACAGGCAGTAACAAGAGAGAGACATCAGTTTGAAATTTAATGATGTCTTTCCTTTAACACTATTTTTACCATGGGGTTAAAATTGGTGAAAAAAAATACAAAAAGCTACCACCGATTTACTGCTATCACATATTTTCTGATTCTAGACACTTATATCTTATCAAAAAGCATTGATAGCATTATTCCCCAAAGATGGTACCGATGGCCAAATTTTTGGCCTCTGGCTCATGGGCTAACACTATCCAACCTTCTATATTTCATTATAACTATTTTGTCCATGAATATTCAGTAGGTATTGAAATTTAAAATAAACATAGAACAGGGAAAGGGTTAATAGTCGTTTTAAATTGATGTAAATTGGTATTTGGTTGCATTTTGGTTCTAATATTGATGCAGTTAAGTATAAATTGAAAATTGAACGAATGTTGGTGTTCAATATGACACGTTTTACACTTAACTTTTAAACAGGCGAGCATCAAGTGGTTTTGACACCAATTCTGGTTGTTACATGTAGGACCCCAAGCTACGCACAGAGCCACGCACACGCACATACACAGTCACGCACAATCAAGGCTACAAACACACACACACACACACACACACAAACGCACACACGTAAATCTCCCCACACACGCACCCACACAAACACGCACACACACAACATACACGCACGTACGCACAGCTACACGCATTTATATATGTTAACTTCGGAAGGAAGTAAATAAAAGTGCTTATTGATTGTATATGCGTCACATAATGATTGGAATGACAAAATTAATACTGTGTGTATATATAGCACATTACTTGATATGCTTAACGTTGGCTTGTATTCTCGATTACTGCTATAATGCATGCAATTGTTGCCTATTATAATGAATTATTAATAGAAATTGTACTTTAATTAAACCTCGTACATGAAATTATGACACATTATAAAGTATTTGCCTATATATATGTATTAGTTCGACCTAATGCACCACTCATCACTGCAACAGTAGCAGAAGATAGTAACGGTATACGGGCCACAGAGGGAAAAGAAATAACTGTTAAATGCACCTCACAAGGTGGATACCCAGCACCAACAGTTGTCTTGTACAAGGGCAGTAGCGCTGGTGAAGAGTTGAAACGGACGAGGACAGGGTCACTGGAAGATGACGACACGTACACCGTCGCACTGAGCTACACGTTGATACCGACAAGACAGGATGACAGACAGCAACTGGTATGCCGCTCGTACTATACGACATCGGATGTTGCACAGGACTCACAGGAGGAAAGTATCACACTGTACCTTTATCGTAAGTACTGGCTGAATCATAGTGAGCACCACACATATAAACTATCTGCATTTAATCCATCGATATATGTCAATAGAACAGAAAGTTACTATTATTATTATACCACATTTTTATAGCTCTCTTTTTACAAAGATATGTGCGTTTAAAAGCGTTTCACATAGATACTTTGTATGTACAAAACAGGGTATATCTAATGTATACAGAATATTTAAAATATATAGCAATTCATAAATAGTAATTATAATTTCACCGAATTCAGTTTTGTGAAATACCCTTCGAACCATTTCTGTTTATGTAACACCTGTTGCTGCATAGTTGAATTAAATCACAAAAATGTGTATGTCGTATCATAACCCAGTTCTATTAAAATTCTAAAGACTTACTAGACATAACTCGCATTTAGCAGTTTACGCAAACGATTGGTTTTGATAAAGCTCGTATACTTATCAATGTGAATTACTTTGTAAATACGGCTTTACCGCAATCAACTTTGCAAACATTATAAACATGGATAAGGAAACGGTATAAGCAATTACATGATATGAGTGGTGTTGTGTGTGGTTGTTTGAAGAAAACTGCATTACCCGGATGAAGTCCAATTATCTATGCACACACTAAACCATTTTATATATAAACCAGATGAGTAATCTATGGTCATCATGGCAATATTCAAGTTTGAAACTTCTGATAGTATTATGTGAGTACGTGACCTCTCATGCGTCAGACAGTTAATCAGTTCATATCATGTTTAACGACCAATTAAGACAGATTGGTATACGCATCAAAGGAAATGCCTGTCGTTTGCTGATACAAACATTCATATATGTCAAATTATAAAAAAGGTAAAAGTTCATGTAATGATTTGTAACTTGTATATATCATAGTATTAGCTTATTGTTGAAAAAACAAAACTATCAGGTGAAACAATATCTTGTTTCTATTTCATAGTTAAACCTTTACCACCTATTGTCAACCAAACCATAAGCACTGTAGCAGGAAGTGACGTCACGGTTAGATGCACAACTTTAGGAAGTAGGCCGGCTGCAAACATCACATGGACGTATGAAGGACGTACATACTCGCCGTCTGTCACTAGAGAAGCAACAATTAATCAGACATTTACAACCGTATCCATATTACAGCTACGTGTTACAGCCGCTGACAATGGCCAGACCGTGTTGTGCAAAGTCACACATAATACAACTGATACTATACTGAATGCTACTGGAACATTAAATGTTCTTTGTAAGTATTTTCTTTATTTACATAGCGGAATGTGTATCGCCAAATAAAGTGATTAAATGGAAAAACGCTCATTTTGACACTTTGCCAATCGTATCAAAAAGTTCACTTAAAGATGTATGCTGCGCAAATTTCCGCACATTTTGCGTTTCGAACTGACTTACAGAATTGGAATCTATGTATCTTAACACTTATTTAACGCTTAACAGCACGGTCAGTAAATAGTTGTTGTGTCGAAAAAACTAGAAAAATTGATTGCTGCGGAAACCAACGGAACAGCCTTCGCCATTGCCCGGAATCTGTCGTAAGATTCAGTTTTTTACATACCGGAAATAATCATTCGATGTACCTCCATGTGTTAGCTGCATTTGACCGTTATACTTGATTCACACCATTGAGCGGTATATTATCATGTGGTAAGATGGGCAAATTGCTTTATTTTCCTGAAAAAAATCTATTATGTAGGCCAACAACCAGTGTCAGCCATTGTACATGTGGTAACAACCTAATTAATATTCAAAGCGTTGTTCCGAAATAGAATCGGAGTCATTCAGAAGTTGGCCGAAGATGTCCGCTGATTTCCGTACAGAATCTCCGTAATAAAAAGGAGGCTCCTTTTTAAGAATTTAGCAGTATTCGGATAGCGATAATATTTAACTGAACAAATATATCCTTTCGGAAAATGAGTTGTAAGCATTACTTTTATTGTATGTATACATGTACAGCTTCTGGTGTTGATAGATTAATACGAAAAAATGCGAATAATACATCTTTAATAGGGTAATAACCCATCTATACTGCAGCGCACTGCTTGGTGATCGACCCGTCTACAGAGAATACTTAATACTCTTAAACCCTTTTACAGTGGGTGAACGTGGTACACTTGTATTTTGCCATTTCTGCAGTACCCCAAATGACTCCACAATTGCGCTCGTCTTTGAATGACCATCGTGTACATGTTTTCGATGTTATATATTTAGTATCTCGTGTATTTACATTTTTTGTTCTATTTTTATTAAAAATATTGACACAGCACTACTTCTCATGTGTGTGTGTGTGTGGTACCATATGAGTAGGCGTCCTTTTTGAGAAGCTATATATGTCCTATAGAGGCACACATGTCCTCTGTATTTAAATTACAACTAAACACATGCTGTTATATCGGATGTAAGAGGGAAATTACATATTAAGATAATACCAAAACATTTCTGATTCGCAAATGATAAGTTTCTTTCAGAATAGAGCGTGGGGAACTAACATATCATAATGTACTTCCCGAGAAATATATATTACTATATATAAATTCTGAAGGGAGGTGATCCCCCGAAAGCAAAAATTGCAACACAAAAAGAGAAAATTGCAGACTCGGTTTTATTGAGTCTGTTCATGAGCAGTAATTGAAAGTGCAACACTGATCACGCCCCTAGCACCGGCTTAAGTGGTATTCAATTTTCAGAACAAGAAGTACTGAAATTCATGATCTCGAAGGATCAGAAGGTATAACAACACCGAAAATGAAGTACGGGGCGACGTTTTACGGCCGCCACACAAGCACTTAACACATGCTGTTGTGAAGATTACAAATTCTGAAGGGAGGTGATCCCCCGAAAGCAAAAATTGCAACATAAAAATAGAAAATTGCAGACTCGGTTTTATTGAGTCTGTTCATGAGCAGTAATTGAAAGTGCATCACTGCTCACGCCCCTAGCACCGGCTTAAGCGGTATTCAATTTTCAGAACAAGAAGTACTGAAATTCATGATCTCGAAGGATCAGAAGGTATAACAACACTGAGAATGATATAACATGTTGTTGGGACTTTGTTTTATTGTTTTCATATACCGCCACTTTGTTTGCCCTATTATTAATACGTAAGCATAAGTTTTGCCTCATGCTGGTAACGTTTCCATTGTAATCACCTTATTGATACTATCCAGTGGATTTGTCGTATCATTGGTATTAAAACGTGACCATTAGATTTACCTCATCCTGGTTACGTTACGTATTCTTGGTTATTTCTTGTACATTTGCTTTATTATTGAGATGGAACCAGTAGAATTGCCTTATCATTTGGTACATGTCATATGGGTGTGCCTTATAAAGGAAACACGTTGCCATTGTGTTGGCCTTATAATTGACACGTAACCATTGGAGTGGCTTTATCAATGACACGTATTCATTGGATTGACCTTAATATTGACACATATTCACTTGATTTGGGGATTTGGCTTAATATTGACACGTATCTTTAAGTAAACCATTCAAAGATGACTTTCCATTGTGGAATAGTCCGTCATTGTTATTGATAGAAATCAATACAGTATGAAAGGCTAACATTTTTCGAGAGGATTTTAATGGCAAGGAGTAGAGACACTGTTTCCTGCAGTCAAAAAGTTGTTTTTTTCATTTCATCCCATACCTGAAGACACTGTTTCCTGCAGTCAAAAAGTTGTTTTTTTCATTTCATCCCATACCTGAAGGGGTAGATACGTGCTATGAGGAATGACTAAAATTTCATCTAAAAATGGGTCTCCTAGCCGTCTTTATCTCAAATGCATATTATACAATACGTACGGTATGTTTACACATTGTTCGATTTCATGATTATGTGTGATTGTTTATCTTATCTTTCTCAATCTTCTTTATTAACTACGGTAATGAACCTTAGATATTCAAGTTCTTTTGCTCAATGAGTTTATCATTTAAATTCGATGCTCTCAAAACGTGCCTTCGTTTTATGATGCGGTATCCTTATTGATGTTACACATTTTCTTTGATAGACGTCATTTCAAAATGGTAATTTTGTGAATTGCAAATGTAGATATGTATATGTATAAAAATGAACATACATATCCAAATACAAATCTGTACTTTCTTTAATATATAGATCAACATTGATAGGGATTGTTTTTCAGTCCCAGTTGAGTTGTCATCGTCGACTATCACTGGGAACAGCAATGTCGTTGCTACCGGAGCCAACCGGCTGATTCTGAAGTGTACTACTGGCTCTTCGAATCCGGCGTCTGTAATTACGTGGACAAACGGAACTGTCATCATCAGTAACACCAATGGTTATACTAGCCTAGCGGGAGTCAATAATGGTATTGTCAGATCCCAAGAGCTTACGTTATATCCCACACGTTATGCGGATGGAAATACTATCTACTGCTCAGTGTCAAACGGTGTTTTACAAATGGAGGATACAACGTCAGAAGTCCTTAATCTGCACTGTACGTAGTATCGTTTATTAGCACTCATAATTATATAAAAGATGAATGAATCGTGAAAAAGGGGCAATGGTTTCTGTTTAAATATTAAAATTGAAAGCATGTATAAAGTGTGCTGTGGTCAGACAGCAGGTGTTAAGTGCTTGTGTGGCGGCCTTAAAAAGTCGCCCCGTACTTCATTCTCAGTGTTGTTATCACATCCTTCGGGATCATTAGTTTTGATGTTATTAGTTTTGAAAAATAAATACTGCTGAAACCGGTGCTAGGGGGCGTGAGTAGTTTTGCACTTTTAAGTACTACTCATGAACAGACTCAATAAAACCGAGTCTGCAATTTTCTCTTTTGCATTACTACGTTTGTTTTCGAAGGATTACCCATTTTCAGAATAGATGTACTTCACAACAGCAGGTGTTAAGTGCTTATCTGGCGGCCGTAAAAACGTCGCCCCGTACTTCATTCTGAGTGTTGTTATATTTTCTGGTCCTTCGGGATAATTAGTTTTGATGTTATTAGTTTTGAAAATTGAATACTGCTTACACCGATGCTAGGGGGGCGTATTTTTGCACTTTTTATTACTACTCATGAACAGACTCAATAAAAACCGAGTCTGCAATTTTCTCGTTTGCATTTCTACGTTTGCTTTCGAAGGATCATCCATTTTCAGAATTGATGTACTTCACAACAGCAGATGTTAAGTGTTTGTATAGTGGCCGTAACAAGTCGCCCCGTACATCATTCTCAGAGTTGTTATATTTTCTGGTCCTTCGAGATCATTAGTTTTGATGTTATTAGTTTTGAAAATACTGCTTAAACCGGTACTGAGAGGCGTGAGTATTGTTGCCCTTTTAATTACTTCTCACGAACAGACTCAGTGCTGACAGGCGTGAGTATTGTTGCACTTTTAATTACTTCTCATGAACAGACTCAGTGCTGAGAGGCGTGATTATTGTTGCACTTTTAATTACTTCTCATGAACAGACTCAGTGCTGAGAGGCGTGAGTATTGTTGCAGTTTTAATTACTTCTCATGAACAGACTCAGTGCTGAGAGGCGTGAGTATTGTTGCACTTTTAATTACTTCTCATGAACAGACTCAGTGCTGAGAGGCGTGAGTATTGTTGCACTTTTAATTACTACTCTTGAACAGACTCAGTGCTGAGAGGCGTGAGTATTGTTGCACTTTTAATTACTACTCATGAACAGACTCAGTGCTGAGAGGCGTGAGTATTGTTCCACTTTTAATTACTACTCATGAACAGACTCAATAAAACCGAGTCTGCAATTTTCTCTTTTGCATTTCTACGTTTGCTTTCGAGGGATGACCGATTTTCAGAATATATGTACTTCACAACAGCAGGTGTTAAATGCTTGTGTGGTGGCCGTAAAAAGTCGCCCGTACTTCATTTTCAGTGTTGCTATATTTTCGGGTCCTTCGGGATCATTAGTTTTGATGTTATTAGTTTTGAAAATTGAATACTGCTTAAAGAGGAAGTCCCTACAATTAATGCATTTTTTCAATATCATAAAACTAAGTATTATCGACCCGCGGTTTGCCAATGATCGCCCGATCACTCCATTGTTTATGTAACAGTTTGTCTCGGAGGTGGTCGGAGAGACGCGAATAGCGCGAACAGACACGAAACTAAAACCCAACCCGAATAAGACTGAAACATCGGGTAATAAAATCGTGATCGTCATATCAAACAAATGGATGTTTTGTCATTTTCAACGTTTATTCGATAGGTTTTAGCATATAAGCAAATGAATTTTGTATATTGTAGGTATTTTTGAAACGCGTCGAATGTAGGGACATCCCCTTTAAACCGGTGCAATGGGGCGTGAGTAGTTTTGCACTTTTATTTACTACTCATGAACAGACTCAACAAAACCGAGACTGCAATTTTCTCTTTTGCATTTCTACTTTTGCTTTCGAAGGATCACCCATTTTCAGAATAGTTGTATTGTTATTCCGCATTATTCATAGTTGATAAAATATATATATATGGGACTTTCCCGCTAGATAGGAATTATTAACACAGAGTCATTTAGTAAAATCGAGCTGTGTCACGCATGTAAATTATTCTCGACTTACTGTAGCAACCTGCGATCGAAGAAGTTGACGGTCAAATTTAATATTGCATTAGTGACTAATGTATTTATCTGTTATTGATGTGTGGCTTACACATTATAACTTGTCACATTCTGAACGAAATCGAAGTTTAAAACCTGTCGAGGTCCTAATTAAAATGTGCACTCTAGACATTTTCATGGCAATGTATGAACCAATGAATCACATATGAATACAGACGTTTTAACATAGACTCAATGGTGCTTTATTTAAGTCCACCCCATCGTTATCATATCAACACCGTCAAATTGGTATATAACAGAAGGGTCCAAGGCTGCAATAGTTCTGCCCTGTAGTGTAGACAGTAAACCGAAATCTACGATAACCTGGTACCACAATAGACAAACTGTTTTATCGGATACCATGCGTAGCTCTTTGTCCTACACCATTAACGATGCCAGCAGAAGCAGCTATGGCAGATACGAGTGTTCGGCAGATAACGGCATTGCTCCAAGTGACAACAAGGATTACACAATAGAGGTGTTTTGTAAGTGCTATACCATGGTATATGAATTTTACAAAGTGTTTCTTATTCTTCAGTGGCATTGACTGGGCATATTCATATTGTAATTAGTATGTTTTATATTTATATGTATCTAATTAATTACTGAACATAGAGATAATACTGTAAGCTAAATATATACTCTAATCACAATTTCACCATAGTTGCGTAACACAATATCTTCAGACTCGGAATCTGTGTGACTTGAAACTAAAGAATGCTGAAGCACATGGCTATAAATACTTGTTCGTATGGAAGAAAAAATAATCTTAATACCTCGTAAATCATCCAGAAACACACCCGTTATTCAAAGGATATGTTG
Source organism: Azorinus chamasolen (assembly GCA_963576725.1). NCBI lineage: Eukaryota > Metazoa > Mollusca > Bivalvia > Cardiida > Solecurtidae > Azorinus > Azorinus chamasolen. The sequence continues at coordinate 27,972,986 of OY755248.1, forward strand.
TAAAAATCAATTATGTATACCGGACGTACTCGATTTATATGTAAAGGTTGCAATTACACAGTAGACACTCACTGTTCGAGTTTTGTTATTCTTTCTGCTTTCACATACGTATAAACTATTTTTTGTGTAAACTCAATTAATTGATTTCCGATAGATCGACGAGGTTTTCATACGTTTCTTAAGAATTTACTAATATTTAGATACCATTAATATTTGTCTGAACATATATGAGCTGTAGGAAAATGGGCTGTTAGCATTAATTTTATAGTATGAATATATTTACAGCGTTTGGTATGATTGATGTATATGGAAAATAGACAGAATACTTAAAATTATCAGTTTTCTTGGTGCGTTTTGTAATAAATAAGTTTCAATATAATTTGATATTTATTACCCTTCGCTTGCTGAATTTTAAAATACATGTCTCCTTCTTTACCCATGTCCTGTTGTATATATTACATATATCTTCACTGTGTACAAGTATTTCGCTATGCAATCACTGATGTGGAGTGCACTGGTTGCACAATCAACTTGTAAATAGTTTGTCTTACGTCTTTGTGCTTTTGGTTGTGTGGTTGTGTGTGTGTCATGCTGTTTATCGGTGTTTTGGTGGTGGTTGCGTCTTGCATGTGGCTTTGCCTGCTTGACTTTACTACTTTTCCAATTGTAAATAGTGCAGACCCCGATGAGAGAGCTCCTGCAGGAGCTGTCTCATCTGGGTCTTCACTATTTACAGGTAGGTATATTGACGCGAGTAGCAAGCGATGGGTTAATTATCTTTCTTTTCAATATTGACATATTTTACCTTTTGTATATATGTACCAAATTTAAACAAAATGCTCGTTTGAGTTGGTGAAATAAATACAATGTGTTGACACAATCATTATAGTAGTAGGGATATCTTTTACCCAATTCTTACTATGATATGATAGTACAAGATCCATTTGCTATGATATGCGCATGTGTAAACAAAGTAAAAGTAAATAATCTTAGTAAGTTTAAGCTTGGATAAGAATTTCATTTAGAACTAGTTACAAGCTTCTACTAATGTTACTGAGACAAAAACGTTTTTTTCTATCACTTATTTAGTTCGACCTCTGGATGTCACAATGAGCAAACCGCCCAGTATCATAGCTGATGGTAAAAATTCCATGTCGATATCCTGTACGTCTGGTACATCAAACCCAGTTTCCAACATTACGTGGACTACTGGCAACATCGACACTAACACACCTACTATTAGTGATACCACTGGCGAGTACGGAGGCATGGTACGCACAAGCACGATACACTTTAAACCGACACGTGAACATGAAGGATTGATCGTCTCATGTGAAGCAAAGAATAATGTGACTGGAATGCAAACGACGTCTAACAGTACTGTGATTGATAATATTAGATGTAAGTAGTGTCCCTTTCCGATACGATATTTTATTTGATGTCTGATATGTTATCCAAACGCATATGTATCCCACATAATGCTTATCGTCCAATACAAATATCATTAATGTGAAACGGATTGAAGTACACAGCGTAAGGAATCACGTGATTTTGATCAGGATCAGGATCGATTTTTTATTGAAATAAATTTGAGCAGTTATGCAATAGTTATGCAATAGTTCAATACCATATTTCAATACATTTTAATATGCCCATTATCGTAAATTACTTTTCAACACAGTGCAGGTTAAATAGATCCGAAGAGACTTAAATATTAAATGTAACACAAAAACCAACTCTGCTTGAATTCCGAATGTAAATACATATGCATATTCATCTGTTTTTATCATGACATTTTCAAATACACGGTAAAGTATTTTGACCAATTGTATATATTGCCATATATGTAACTACATATGTGAAGTTTACTATTTAATCCTTGAATACTCAGCAGGAAAGAACTGGTGACACCATGAGTATTAACAGAAATTGATAAAGACACTTTCAATAAAATACTTTATCATGAAATAAACTGTAGAATCGGGTTCATTACGCAAACGGAGGAGACACTGATCAGGCATGTACTATAGGACCAGTCTGATCTGGGACTCGGTCTAACGTTGCAAATGCATAATTAGGCATATATGCAGTAAGGTTTTAAAGGCTTGAGGTATTTCAATTCACTTTGATTCTTCAGTCAACTTCAGTTTAACAGCTGTCAGCAGTCGAGGCGATAGTACTTCACAATAATTGGTGTTAGTTGCGAGTGTCGGCTGTAAAATGTCGCTCCGTACATCAGACCAATGCTGTTATATTTTTGGTACTTGGGGACCATAAATTGCTTTTCTATCAATTATGAAAAATGAACATCATTTAAAGATGTATTATGCGCATTTTTCGTATTAATCAATCAACACCAGAAGCTGTACAGCTATACATACAATGAAAATAATGCTTTAAACCCATTTTCCGACAGGATATATTTGTTCAGCTAAATATTATCGCTATCCGAATACTGCTATATTCTTTAAACGGAGCCTCCTTTTTAGAAACGGGGATTTTGTACGGAAATCAGCGGACATCTTCGGCCAAATTCTGAATGACTCCGATTCTATTTCGGAACAACGCGTTGAACATTAATTTAGGTTGTTACCACATATACAATGGCTGATACTGACTGTTGGCCTACATAATAGATTTTATTCAGGAAAGTAAGGCAATATGCCCATCTTACCACATATTATTTACATGTAAATAAACTAAATATACCGTTCAATGGTGTCATTCAAATAATATAACGGTCAAACTCATACAGGTACATCGAATGATAATTTCCGGTATGTAAAAAATTGAATCTTACGACAGATTCCGGCCAATGGTGAAGACTGTTCCGTTGGTTTCCATAGCAATCCATGTTTCTAGTTTTTTCGACACAAACAACCATTTCCTGACCGTGCTGTTTAGTGTTAAATACGTTTGTAAGTGTTAATGTAAATAGATTCCAATTCTGAAGTCAGTTCGAAACGCAAAATTTGCGGAAATTTGCGCGGCATACATCTTTAAGCAGGGGTTAGGGGCGTGGTGGTTTTGCGCTTCGAGATCATGAGTTTCAGTACTTCTTGTTCTGAAAATTGAATACCGCTTAAGCCGGTGCTAGGGGGCGTGAGCAGTGTTGCATTTTCAATTGCTGTTCATGAACAGACTCAATAAAACCGAGTCTGCAATTTTCTCTTTTTGTGTTGCAATTTTTTGCTCTCGGGGGATCATCTCCCTTCAGAATTTATTATATCTAAAAAGTAATGTACCTAGTTTTAGTATATTTGCAGTTCGAATAACCGCTCAGCCGTCTGTACATTTACTCCCCTGATCATTGAGCCATTCGCCTACAATATTGAACACTGCTAACATAGGGCGCGGTTATGCAGCCGTAGTACTGGCTAGTGACCATCACGTGTACCCATTTTAACCCCTGGATGGAGAGGTGTCAGCCCCGTGCGGGTGGGCGACACTGAAAAGCATCTCTGAAATATCGAGCTGGTCCAGCCGGGATTCGAATCCCGGACCCCTTTGGTTAAGCTCAACGCTTAACCATTAGGCCAAGCCACCTGCCCATGAACAGAATCTTCTCTTTCCACACTAGTGGTTTTGCTTTCAGAATTTATGTACTGCACAACAGCATGTGTTAAGTTCTTATGTAGCGGCACTAAAATCACCCTACCTGATTTTTAGTGTTGTAAAATGTTCTCATTTTTGTTATATGTTCTGGTCATTCGAGATAATAGATTTTAATTCTATTAGTTTTAAAAATGGAATATTGCTTGAGCCGGTGCTAGAGGGCGTGTGTAGAATTGCACTTTAAATAACTGGTTAAGAACAGACGCAATAGATTTTGAAAGAAAGAGATCTTTCGAAAGTAAAAGCGGCTGTGTGTTTTATATGGTGTTTCCTGCATGACTCATGCATGTACTTGTAACAGACTGGGGTTTAAATAGCACTGATACAACAGGCCAAGGGTTTAGGAATGAAGCATAAGTAGCATGAAAATTCGTTGTAATTGGGACTGCTAAGGCTTGGAATTAGAATTGCTACATTATACTGTTACTATTCATCTATGTTATATAATAACCAATTTTACAATGAAGTACAGACTATCAGGTTGTATTCAAAATGCAGAATGTTACAGGTTACAAGGTATACATATGAGAAGAGAGATATACCGAGAAGAGTTCAAATATGCGATAGTCGCTTCGGACTTTTCATGTGAGGGAGCTTTGCAGTATGTCGGTGGTTTTATCCGGATGGTCTTTTGTGCGTGATATACTATCATAATAGTTGTTTCATATGCACACATATTTAATGGTCATTTTGCAGCTGTAATGTGCTGGAAACAACGCGGCCGCACGTTCTGATGAAGCATTTTAGTCGTTTCGTTCCGTCAAACAACCAGTATCCCTCATATCCTTTCAGTATGACCTCTAATCACATGTAATAATTAAGAGCACACATACTGAATTACATTTAGACTCGTACTTTCAGTAAATCTAACATTTCATAATTTGCCACATGCTAAATGTTACAACCATTTCCTTATTGCTTGGGATATATCGATATCGGGATTCACAGACCATTACAATGCATCGTCAGCATGGTTATGACAGTAAAACAGGCGATATGCTGCAACTGCTACACTACGTCAAGTATTCATCCATGTCAGCATATTTGGAAAAGTTATTTCAGCACACATAATAATAAGGGTTTAGTCCTTCTCGTGCTGAATTTTAAAATACAGTTCTCCTTCTTTATCCATGCCCTTTTGTATAATTACATATATCTGCACTGTGTAAAGGTATATCGCTGTGCAACCACTGTTATGGAGTGCATTGGTTGCACAACTAAGGAGCTGTCTCATCTTGGTCTTCACTATTTACAGGTAGGTATATTGACGCGAATAGCAAGTGATGAATGGTTAATAGCACATTGTTTCCTTTTGCAAAAGCTAACTTGCATCAAACACAGTCCAAGTATTTTCATTTGTAGACTTATGCAAGTGAAAGTTTATTAGCAAAACGGTACCCCTAATACTCTGCATGTCTCATTCAACTCGTCGACCTACATCAAAACCTATTGTCCAGACTGTTGAACCCTTTCCTTCAAGAGTTTTAGCTGAAACTTATATTTGGATATTGTTTATGGTTATCTAGTTTTTAAACTCTATCTAAATCCTTAAGCAGATGTTCATCTCTTTAAGAACAACCACATACTTGAAGTCTGATTTGATCAGGATTAATCTTATTTGCAGCAAATATTCCACATCGGTCCGACATTTAGATTTCCATATCAGTCCCTATATCGACCCCGACATCAGTGTACATCATGACTTGACATCTGCTAAACATTGAGTATGCGTCATTTAGGCAGCATTCATATGCTTTCCACTGATTTGGAGTTAAGACGCCGAAATAGTATGTCAGACATATGAACTATTGGATCCACAACTAATTCACACCCAGCAACTCCTCTCAAGGCATGGCACCATTTAAAACCTAATGTTTACCAACTTCATTCAATCAATCATTTATTAAATTCTGGCAACATTTATCTTTAAAACATGGGGAAACCACGCATTACTGAATGAAGTAATGCTGAATAGTGTCACTTAAAAGTGTATTAAAAACAAACCTCATACGGTTTTACTTTAAAACTACTAATATTCAAAGTAAAATAATTCACAGTGAAGGTGGCAACAAACAGCAGTTTACGGCTGAAACAATATTAACACGTTTTACCGTTTATGTTGTTTCCAGATTTGTTTATAAATTCAACTGAATAATCCATTTTATAACTTACCATATAGCATCCATGAAATTTACATATTTCATAGTACAAAAGGATCGGGAAATAAATATCCAGACTGTATTGAAGTGCAAAATTATCATATATCATCCATATTTGCATTTATCACATACTCTGCCTTGTGGGAGTGTGGTAACAGAGTGCCGTAAATCGCGAAAATGCACTAGTGCATTTTTATGCAAATTAGCAATCGTTAGCCAATCGTATAGCTCATTTTATCGTTAGACAATTGTAGTGCTCGATGTGCTGCGGCCGTTGTATTACTACTCTATAAGCAATGACCGAAACAGCCGTCAGCTAAAGCCTGTTTCATTTTCTATGGCATTGTTAAGGCGTATGTGATAAAAAGAATCTTACATTTGTGTTCATTACAAATTGTTTTCATGAAACTCGTTTACTATAATGAATATGACACTCGCTAAAGTTCATGCCATATTATTATAGTAAATTAGTTTGATAAAAACAATTTGTAATGAACACTCATGTAAGATTCTCTATTTAATGAAGGAGATATATGACAAAGAAAACAATGTATATAAACTGAATTTAATAAGATCAGAAATCAACCTCAAATAGTACAGACAGAAAGACGTTTGTATGGCAGTTGTAATGTCTTACCTACCTTAAGATCTGGAATCTAGACATATCTGAGTTTCTAATACAGATTGTAAACGTAAAGGTGTTTTGCATTGGTATCCATTAATAATTTCCCTCAAACGAATGTTTATCTCTGAAGAAAAATATTATGTCGTCCCACATCGGTCATATATGTGTCGTGCCGATATTCAGCCGCTTTTGAACCGATATATTAAGACATGTTCGCACTATAAATATCATTTTATCATCAAATGCATAACAAAACACCCGTAGGCATGTCTACGGCGCTCATATTTATATTAGCCCGACATGGGTCTGACATCGGCAAAATTCGTCGACATGCCTACTTCGTCCCGACATGGGCCCGGTGTGTTTGTGTTTGCTGGGTATGTTATTTGTCTGAGACAGCAACGTTCTTCTCCTTCGTGCATTCTCTATCGTATAAAACCTACGTAGCATTTTTGAAAAAATGTGATTCAACTGGAGCTTGAATCCAGGGCCGACCAACTGTTCACCTCAGTCTCCACCCAGCTACACATACTTATGACTAGTAATACAGCTATTATGCTATGTATTGAGCATCACTATACCGTTGGGTCCTATTGGGACTTGTTAAGTTCTGCAAAACTCAGTATGCCTGTTACATACATTGGTATATATGTATAGGTAGTATGTTTTTCTTTTGTCCACAGATTCTCCAATGATTAGTACAATTTCTAACACGAATGAGACTGAGGGAAATATCGCTATACTGAAATGTAATGCCAGCAGCAAACCATTGTCCAATTTTATGTGGAAGAAAGGCTCAGTGACATTACGTAGCGGAACTGGTACAGCCAGCTACAATGGTTTGGACTACATAATCAATCTCGTGAACAGAAGTCACACTGGAATATATACATGTACTGCGGAGAATACCATTTCACCGAATGATGCAAAACACACACGACTCATAGTACAATGTAAGTACGCTGCTGTGTTGCCCAGTAGGGCATTCTTAACGTGTAATATATTGCTAATTCCAATATGCGTTTTTGGCTGATAGATGATTTGTTTAAAGAATGATACGTCAAATATGAATAATTAATTTACTTGTAGCAAACTTATCGGCATTTTAGTGTTATTTAAAGATTCCCTACATGGTGTGACTGTATACTTTCTTTGTGTTAATATCCGAAGACGAAATGCACCTAACATATTTTGACTTGATATTATTTTTTCCCTGTCGTGCCCTTAACGGCTTACCTGCAGCTGCTCTGACTTCAGCAAAGTCATTGAGTACATATTTGACGGATTGTCACAGTTATTATGCTATGTTTTACATGTTGTCCTGTGTTCACCGTCGTCTATGTTGTGGGTAAGTCCAGCGGGGATACCTTTATTTACAATATTTGTAAAGCTAGGGTGACTTTGAGAGAAGTGCGAGGTTAGGACGTCCGTAAACCGGTTTAAACCCCAGTGGTGTTTTTGCTGCTGACCGTGCCAAGGCGGTACTCTCTTTGTCACCCTTCCTTTTGTTTGCCTTGCGTCTTTGTGCTTGTGGTTTGTTCATGTTGTGGAACGTTTGTCCCTGGTTCTTGTGTCTCTTGGTGTTTTCTGTGTTCTTTCGTGTGTGTGTGTGTGCGTTTGGGTGTGTGGTTGTGTGTGTGTGTGTGTCATGCTGTCTATCGGTGTTTCGGTGGTGGTTGCGTCTTGCATGTGGCTTTGCCTGCTTGACTTTACTACTTTTCCATTGAACCGTATGTTAATAGCTAAATGCAAAGCAATAACGTTGGAATGGTTGGGATGAGATCAGCTCAAAATTAGAACTTATGTTTGGTTTATGTACAAGTTTAGGGTTTATATATATTTATTTCCCATGTTTACAGAGATTTACATATAAATTATGATATCAAGTAAACTAAGCATCTGCATGCAAAAACGAACAGGTTTTAACAGTAAACTATTGAATGGAAAAGTAGTAAAGTCAAGCAGGCAAAGCCACATACAAGACGCAACCACCACCAAAACACTGATAGACAGCATGACACACATACACACACAACCACACACCCAAACGCACACTCACACACGAAATGAACACAGAAAACACCAAAGACACACAAGAACCAGAGACAAACGTTCCATACAAGAACAAAATCACAAGCACAAAGACGCAAGGCAAACAAAAGGAAGGGTGACAAAGAGAGTACCGCCTTGGCACGGTCAGTAGCAAAAACACCACTGGGGGTTTAAACCGGTTTACGGAAAGTGAACAGTATGTACATTGATAATACTTACAGAATGAAAAAATAAACCGAGTATGCTGTAAAGCATAGGCATGTCTGCATTCTACCGTGACCTCATTAAAAACGAATTACCCACTAAGTAGTTTAGTCTTTCCTGGAGTCATTTAAGGCCGTTTATTACTATATATGGAATTACTCATGAATAATGTGTATCCATCTATGGGAATATCCGGCTTACCTGCGGTTCTATACCGTAGCTAAGGATATTTCGGGTAAATTTTAAAAAGTTGGTCACATGAATATTCATGATTACACGAACGAAAATTAAAACCAGATGTAGCACATATATTATATAGACACAGAATATATAACAAACGGGGTTTCCATATCGACAAATAATATGTGAGGATTAAGTCCGTTGTCCCCGCGCGTTGGACCTTTACGAAACGAAACTAAAGGAGGTGAGAGACGGGACGATTATGTTTCATGCATACATAAGGCTATGGCTTTTTAACTGAAATAGTAAATATGCATACACTATGTACACACAGCTAATACCAGTGTCATTGCCTAGTTCCCTAGTGTGAAATATAGTTTCCTGCAGGTTAAAAGATGTCGTTAATGAACCTAAGTGTTTCTGATAACCATTTTGCTGCTTGTTCGGAAAGTGCATACATGTTGCAGAAACATGATTATCTATTTTCTTCTTTATTATAACTTCAAATGTCTTGTAAATAATTGACAGTAACGTTATAGGCCTGTAGCTACTCACGTTTTCCTTCGGTTTTCCTTCTTTAAGTATCGGCACTATAATACCAATTTTGAAAATATCAGGAGTAAATTGCGTTTCTATCATTGAATTGAAAAGTCGAGTTAGATACAAATGTAACGTATCGCCTTCGTACTTTACATGCTCACTTGATATGCCATCAGCTCCCGGTGCTTTCTTTACTTTGAGACTTTTACACTCGTTTGTGACATCTTCAAAACTGACAGGCGAAGATAACTTTTTACTATCTTCCCAAATGTCTGAGCTCATGTAATGTTTAACAAGCGATTCCCTAGAAAGTTTAAATGCTTCATCGTAGCCACAGCCTGATTTCGGTTCAAACAAACCCGAAAAGTGACTTTCAAAGACAGATGTTATCTCAGAAGGATCAGTCAAAACCTCCCCATTATGTTCAATACATGTGATTGCGTTTGACTTTCTAGTTCTTTTCTTTTTAATTAAGTTCCAAAACAAACGTATATCAATCTCAGCCGATTTATTCAATTGGTCATAAAACTTAGTTTCTACATCACGTATTGCTTTTTCTTGACACTTTCTAAATTTTGCTTTCGCTGCTTTGCATTCTTTGTATGAATCGAACTGACTCCCCCTACCATACTCAGAATAAGTTTCATAAAGACTCCTTACAACACCTAAGGTTTCTTCATAATATTCGATGCTGTAATTAACACTGGGCATATAAACTGAAAATGCAAAAATGGACAGGCTACTGTTCTTACAGAAAACATGTATACCTACTACTCTCCTAGACGGTATCTGATCAATAGATTTCACAGAGAACTGACAGTTTTTCTTGTACATTATACTGACATCGCCTTTTCCGCACCCACTGCCAGACGAGTCTGTATCGCTGCAAACAGTTACTGATCTATAGTTATGATGAAGTGTACTGAGAAAGGATTCGAACTGACTCTTAAGTTTGTGTTCGCTTATAAATGCAAAATCAACACCGAACTCATCTAGGAGTGCACTAACACTACCAGCTGAGGACACTGTTAATGATCTTCATATTTACGGGATTCTGCGATTTTGCTTACGATATTACACTCATTCTGTGTTTTATTTACCTTGCTACTGCTTATTCTTACCTCTATCTTTTTGCCGTAGCTGTCCTTTTTGCTATTGTCTTTGTCATTTTTACGTTCGAATCTACGCGCTTCTCTATTGTACACTAAGCTGGTACCCGAGTGTGGCGCTTGTTTCTCACTTTCGGTTTCACTATGCCCGGCGTTCGAAGAGTATGTTCCCCGCAATGGTGAACTATTGTCTGACATCGTCGGTTTCCCCCATGACACTCTTTCTGCACTCTTTCGACTGTGTCTTCTTTGAAGATACGACCTGTGAGTATGTTTTCTTCTGTGCGTCTTTTCTGTCTGTGTCATCAAGAGGAGATTATGCTGTTCGACTAGAGCTGTCTGTTTTTGCAATTTTACACTCTAATTCTGTGAGTTTATCTTCGAAATGTTTCTTCAAGCCTGTGAATGCATCATTTTGGTCACTTATGTATTTTTCGAGTTCACCGACCTTTGATTTGAAGTTCAGGTTCTGCTTATTTATATCGACTACTGTTTCCTTTAGCATCATTATTTCTGCTTTGAGATCCGCTAGTTCACACTGAACCGACTAGCTAACGTTTGATGACGTCATGCTATTGGAAGCTGACTTTCTGTCCATTTGTAACATTTCTTGCAAAACGTGTCGCTAATGCATCTAGTATCATTGTTCGAGATGAATGACTGAACATTGAAACAGTCTGATGTGTATTTGTAAGCTGCGGTTCCTCCTGACTTGGTAGACTTTCTCGATATTAACTAGCCGTCAAGGCAGTTTTTGAGCTGTTTCGCTTTTCTCGCTAGAATGGACCTGTACATTGATATTGTCTCTTAACAGTTTTCTGTTTCCTCTAAGAGTTTCTCGATAAACAAGTCTTTGGGTAAGTTCGCGAGATTACCTTCGAGCAGTTTGAAAAACTGTTGATTACAGATGGGTTGTGAATATGTATTGTCGTGTGATGACGTACATGCTGACATCTCTATTTGGGTATCATGCCATTTAGTATCGTCTGGGTTGTCCCAATACTCAAAGGGCTGTTCCCATAGGCCTCCACTACTTCCATTGTGCGCTACGTAATCTCCATTGTTCAAGCGTACCGCCGTCAGCGTCGTATAGGTTTCTTCACCGTTACCGTTAAGTGGTAAGAAGTCATCACTATTGCCTGTAGCCATCAGTGCGTTAATCGCTATTATCCGTCTAAATATAGCTCTGACTTTCAAATATTTCTGGACAAAGAAATGCACAAGCGTTTATATATTCTAGGTATTACGTTCTAACTACAGCAGATGACCGAATGATAGTATGTGCAACGCTAACTCTTACAACAAATCAAGTTCAACATGTGTTTCACAGGAAAATAAGAATGACAGAATCGACACCCTGTGACACCATAAATGATAATTATGCTCCCCCATTTATGGGGAGATATATTGTTTTTGCCAGAGTTGTTTGTCTGTCCGTCCGTCCGTCCGTCCGTCTGTCCGTCTGTCCGTCTGTCTGTCTGTCCGTCACAAACTTGTGTCGCGCGTATCTCTGAAACCGGTTGGGCTAGAGTCATCAAACTTCACAGGAATGTTCACCAGCATGAGTTGTTGTGCACCTGGGGTTTTTGAATTGTCTCCCCCTGATAAGTTTGGAGTTATTGCCCCTGATGACTTAAAATTAGAAAAACTTTGTGTCGCGCGTATCTCTGAAACCGCTAGTACTAGAGTCACCAAACTTCACAGGAATATTCACCAGCATGAGTTGTTGTGTACCTATGGTTTTTGAATTGTCTCCCCCTGATAATTCTTGAGGTATTGACCCTGATATGAATACTTAAATTTATACAAACTTTGTGTTGCGCGTATCTCTGAAACCAGTAGGGCTAGAGTCACCAAACTTCACAGGATTGTTCACAAGCATGAGTTGTTTTGCTCTTGGGTTTTTTGAATTGTCTCCCCCTGTCAACTTTGGAGTTACTGCCCCTGATGACTTAAAATTAGACAAACTTGACTTAGTGTCGTGCATATCTCTGAAACCACTAGGGCTGGAGTCACCAAACTTCACAGGAATGTCGACCAGCATGAGTTGTTGTACAACTGGGATTTTTGAATTGTCTTCCCTTGATAACTTTGGAGTTATTGCCCCTGATATGATTACTTAAAATTAGAGAAACTTTGTGTCATGCATATCTTTAAAACCACTAGGGGTAGAGTCACCAAACTTCACAGGAATGTTCACCAGCATGAGTTGTGTGCACCTGGTTTTTTTTAATTGTCTCCCCCTGATAATTCTTGAGTTACTGCCCCTGATATGTTAACTTAAAATTAGAGAAACTTTGTGCTGCATGTATCTCTGAAACCAGTAGGGCTAGTGTCACCAAACTTCACAGGAATGTTCACCAGCATGAGTTGTTGTGCATCTGAGATTTTTTATTTTCTCCCCCTTATAACTTTGGAGTTACTGCCCCTTATGACTTAAATTAGAGAAACTTTACTTTGTGTCACATGTATCTCTGAAACCACTAGTACTAGAGTCACCAAACTTCACAAGAATGTTGACTAGCATGTGTTTTTGTGTACCTGGGGCTTTTGAATTGTCTCCCCCTGACAATGTTGGAGATGTTGCCCCTGATGACTTAAACATTAGACCCTGATAAGTTTGGAGTTACAGACATTACACTTGTGTATTGGAAAGAGGATGGGAGGGGGAGACATCTGTTTTTGTGACAAAAACAAACCTCTAGTTGTTATCTGCCTTTTCTTAATATTTTAAGTAATATATCTGGAATAAATGTGTTTTTTACATATTTTGAAGGATGCGCGTTTCAGAAAGTTTCATGAAGTATTTCCCAGATAAATCTAGGCAAAACTATAGAGCACAATCAATGCAGCCTACACATTTGGCGCATAAATATAAATAATCCTTCTTCTTCTCATACAAAACATGCCCGATGCATAACTATTTTGTCTTTTTACCTAGGTAAAATATATTTAATATGTGAATATTTCATCAAAAGACAAGGTGTGGCATACCATACTGCACCTCATGTAACCCCCAGTGACTTTTGTCACTGACCGTTCCAAGGCGGTACTTCCATCTTCCTCCTATTGTATGTTTGTTTTGTCTTTGTGCGTCTCTTGTTGTTTTTTTCTAGTTATGTACATTTGCTGTTTCCATGTGTTGCTGTTCGGGTGAGTGTTTGTTCGGTATGTGGTGTTTCCTGCATGACTCATTTTTGTACTTTTGTCGTTTGGCCTAAAAGTCAAATTGATGTTTAAAATGTTCATTTCTTGTGTGTTCATGGTTGTGTGAGTGTCACTTATTTTCTATCGATGTTTTGGTAGTAGTTGTGTCTTGTGTGTACCTGCTAGTTTGTACTGATTGTTCATTTATGTTTTTGTTTGTTTGTGTTGATTAACGTCCGTTTCTGCTGACTATGGGCTAATTGGACGCCATAGAGAGAGGGGAGAGGATACAGAGAATCCCGGCCGCGATGCCCTACTCTTATTATCGACTGAGTTTCTCTGGTTCTTTTAGATGTCCAGTGTAAAGCACTGATACATCGGACCTCGGTTTATAGTGTCTCGTCCTAAATAGGTAAATTATCCGCGCCAGAATATTTATTTTCTTTGACTTGGGCCTTAGATAGTTGATATGTGAATATATCATGATAATGCCAAGTGTTTCATAACATACATAATCAGCAATTAAAGTAAAATAAGATTTTGAACACGCTCTAGCTAAACGAATAAGTTGAGATATGTAAACCACGTAAAATGGAGCACGATGGAACTTCTCCGTCAATATGAGGGAAATTTGCAATGTTAAGAGCAAAATCGTATTTTGTCACAAATTGTAAAATAATAATTCCATTGTCAATTTTTTTGTCTAGATAGGAAAGGCTGAACAAGAGTCGGAAGAGTTAGCTTTATTCAACTTGAATTATTTAGGGTTATCTATGTTGAAATTATCATCCAATATCGAAAAGTTTCACTGAAGGCTTTTATGAGATCTCATTGAGATTGCGAGGTTATACTGAAAATGAAATCTCTCATAGCCGTATAAACATAAGTCTGCGGCAATTTTGTACAATTACTATCCATAGGAATACCATTGAACGGACGGTATATAGCAATCCAATAACATACATTAGGTTATACAGAACGCCTGAGCAAGTCAAATTAGTGTAATATTTCATTGTTTCGTCAGTACAGACAATTTGTTGCAGTATTACAAAACAATCATGTTTTTTCTCAGGGAAATATTTTCTGGATTAACCGCTTAAGCCGGTGCTAGGGGGCGTGAGCAGTGTTGCACTTTCAATTACTGTTCATGAACAGACTCAATAAAACCGAGTCTGCAATTTTCTCTTTTTGTGTTGCAATATTTGCTCTCGGGGATCACACCCTTTCAGAATTAATAAGAATATCTTAAATTAAATCATTATGAAAAGTTATATATAAAGTAGAAACACCGTTTGTACTTACAGTGGATGCCAGAAAACATTTGCTTTTTAGTGCAAGACTTTTGGAGAATTTTAATAGGCCAGAACGGATTTATTACAGAATTTGCATAAATGTTTTATATGAATATTCCATATCTTTCATTGACCGGGTGGATAATCATGTGGTTCCTACCGGTTAGTGATTTTATATTTATTGTATATATATTGCATACATTTCATTGACTGGATGGACGACCATGCCGTTCCTTCCGGTTTATGATTTCATATCTATTGTATATTTTTTGTATATCCTTCACTGACCGTCCGGCTAGTGATTTTTATATTTATTGCATATCTATTGTAAATCTTTCATTGTCTGGATAGATAATCATGCGGTTCGTTCCGATTATTGATTTCATCCATGTACAGCGCTTTTGAACGCACATATCCCGTGTGAAAAGAGCGCTATATAAATGTGGTATAATAATAATAATAATAATAATAATATATAAGAATTACTATGCTAGTAGTTTGGAAGTTCAGCTGTATTTTGGCGAGTTAGAAAAGTTGTAAAATGTGAGCCTTGGCGAGCATTCAACTACTTTCTGACAAGCCAAAATACAGCCGAACTTCCAAATTACTAGCATAGTAATTCTTTTACCATGCAACTCTAAGAAAACTGGAAAAATGAAGAAAAAGAAAGATTGCTAAAGCGGTTTCGTCCCCTAGCATCGGCTTAAGCAGTATTCAATTTTCAAAACTGATGACATCGAAACTAATGATCCTGAAGGACCAGAAAATATAACAACACCGAACAGTTTGTATCAAACTAGCTGTTCCTATGAGATTATATAAATATGATTTTCTCCGCTTGTTCGACAATCTTTTTAATGTATATATTGAAAATGAAGAAAGGCTAGAAAGCATGGCATGTTTACCAGTAGTTAGACGAAAAGAATGTTAATCAGGTATAGTCATGTTCATATGAGATTTTCGTTTAATATTACCATATTTACGATCTCCGTGTCATCGAGATTTGCATTTCCTTGTTAAAAAGTTTATATCAGTATGTATGGGAATATTACCAGTTTGGTAAATATAATCGTTTAAGCCTAAAGAAAACGGGATTGTAAATTCTTAATCCAATTTTATTCAGCTATATACCCAGCTTTCGATTTAAAACTACTAGTAGTATCCTTATCATATGAGATATGTTCTACAGGTTGGTTAGACTAATACATCTTTAAATGAGTGGCCAGACCTCCTAAAATGTTGGTACAAAATACTCTTATTCCTAAGCTTATTATGTTTGACATTGATATGCGTGCCCCCTGAATCTGGTATTCAATGTACTACCTTTTTAACCAACACATTGAATACCGGATCTAAGGCCGTATCAAGTTAAAACATAAAAAAGTTGGTAGTAGTACAATCCACGTCTGAAATGATTTTAACATTAAATGTTCTGTCATTAACTGTATATTTGACAGTATAAATACAAGACATATTACTTCAATATAATTATGTATTAATTCCTGCTTGACTTTACTACTGTTTCATTGCCCTGCCCAGAGTATTAGTAACAAAGGCGCACATGACTCCCATATATCTTTTACATGCGACAAAATCATAAGTAGGCTATGTCGAGTCGAATTTACAAGACACTTAGCGGAAAATAGCACTGGTCATGCTATGCGTATTGCTTAACGGAATATTTAACTAGAATCGCTGTTCCCCTCTTGATACAAAACGGTTACTATAGTTTCAATTGAAAGCTGAAACAACAAGAATTATTTAGTATGTTTAAAACAAAATTGACCACCGAGTTATTGCTGTTTGAAAATAAAAAAACAGATATAAATACAATTTATGCAACATAATTTTACCAGATCCACCTGACGTTGTCGTAGCTGCTACGAACACTTCAGTCCTGAGTTCATCGGCGGTAATAACATGTGAAGCATCCGGTGTTCCGGATCACTATACATATGGAATATGGGCACATGCTTGGTGGAACGGGCAAGCGGTGCTACGCAAGGATCCGTTGCCTGCCACGAGATCGTTGATAATTACAGAGTTAACATACGCCCACTCGGGAATTTACACATGTGGGGCAAGTAACGGTGTTAAAGGACTATCAACTGGTTCAGGGTCCCTACTTGTGCAGTGTAAGTGTTCTTGTAATATTTAAAATTGTTCTAAGGAAGAATAATACAAATTAAAGAATAGCTCGTCATTATGTTGTCAGATATTGTCTATTTCAATACGATTTGTAAACAGTTCATATAGAAACAAAAAACAGCACATGCATTACCTACTTTAGATGTTTAAATGAACGAAAAGAATGATTCCACAAAAATGTTATTTACATGGTATGAAAAAAGTGTATTTCACGTTTGACATAAGACAACGTTATTCACTTTAAAATGAATGGTATTTCAAACGAATATTTCATTACCAGAGTATCCTTATCTCATGGGATTACACCGGCCAACCTTCTGGAAATGATAAAGTGACTCACTCGTTACAATTAGAAACAATTTGGATTCAGATGAAGAGTCAACTAATTCGGAGTCTCGTCTGGATCCAAACCGTTTTACACATATCTTTGGAGGATTGAACGAAAGTCCAATCCAACATGTGAAGCAGTTGCATGCGTCTTAATACTTAATTCTTGGCTTGACATGTTGCTAACCGAGGGCAAGTTCCTTATTGTGAGAACAGTAGTATTACAAATACATCGTAACATTAAAGTTAATATGTAATGAGCACAGAACCCAAATTACTTTATAGTGTTTTCTATCAACAGCCTTTCCAGTTCTTACCGGGGCTATTGCAACATCAAAAGAAATTAAGATACCAGGAGAACTTAATCACTCGGCAGTAGCTTCCTTTCGATACTATTCCAACGCTGGTATTGGATCTGTGAAAGTTTACAGCAAAAATGCAGTAAGGAAGGAAGTGGGAGAGGTACGCGTAAGGAACGTTGATATTAAGCTACCGGTATTTCAAAGTGAAATCACCACTACAGGAAGAGAAGCTACAGTCACCCTCGCTTTGAAAACAGAAAGTCAGTTCGGCACATATGCCATCATTGTAACCAATGAAATCGGTGGTATAGAACTCTCCTTAGTTATTCAACAAACAGGTATACGTAAAATGTGTAAAATAACCCAATTTCCAAATTTGCTTTTAATTACATTTAAGGCAATCGATATGCATGTACCTCGATCAGTTCTTGACATCAACAATAAAAGTACGATATTGTTTATTTCAAACCCCTTTGTGTACGATTGAAAATAATTATATCGCATATGGCATATCAATGCATTATATATAATGAAATAAAATTATCTACTTCATTATAATAGATGACGAGAAATACGGCTCTTCTACTTCTTCGGAGTTTCGCATTTTTTACCTAATCATAAATCAATATATCAAAACTCACTTGAAAGGAAATCACAGGTCAAGACGATATTAGTCCTATTTAAAGGTTTTAACTCTTAGCCTGCCACATATTTTTTATCATTCTGTCCTCTTTGAATATTAATTAGGCAAATCTTTACAAAAATATACAGGATATGTTGAAATGAGTTTCCTAGGCAAACGCATAGAACATGCAGTCTTTAAATGTTCATGTCAACACAGTGCAGACCCAGAAGTGAGAGCTCCTACACTCTCTCTTCTGGGTCTACACTGTTTGCAAATGCAACTAATACTTTCAGAATTTACACATTCGTTAAAACATTATATAATTATGATTTTACAGTATGCTTGTTGTAATCATTGTAAAATATGTCACTTTTGAAAGCAATATTGTGAAACTTTATGCCAATTATATGTTTTCAGATTGCATTGTGTCCATTGTTTAATTTGGACGATATCTATTATAGCTATACATATATCGGCAAACCTGATTCAGAATTGATGAAAATGAAATGTATACTCTAGCATGAACATTAGATGTGAAAGAACGGCCGGGTGACAACGGGAGGCAGATGACGGACAGGCACCTCATTCATCGATTCGCAGATATCGTTCAGAGCACTTAGTGCTCTAGTGAGCTAACATTTTTTATGAAAGTTGAACATTAAATACAATCACATTTGGGTATGAAAACGAGGAAATGTGTTAATGTCACTGCATTGTATTTCTTTGAACGAACTTTTGCCTGATTTGCATATAGGAAATAGTGTTATTTTTACCATTTTAGACCAGGATCAGATTGATTCTACTTTTCCTTTCGGTGTGTTCGCGGGAGGTGTAGGTGTCGGAGTGCTCATTTGTTTGGTAGTGGTCGCATCTATTGTGTTCCTGAAGCGGAAGCGAACATTCTCAACCTTCATTGGTAATAAAGAAACAAAATCCATTTATTAATATGTTGGCATGTCGTTTGTAGACAGGTTTGACTTTGCATCTACATCTCTCTCTCTCACTCTCTCTTCTCTCTCTCATATGTGTGTGTTCTTTCTCTCTCTGTGCTTGCGTGCATGTGTGTGCATGCATGTGTGTGCGCGCGGTTGTGAGTGTGCCTCGCTTATTTTCTATTGGTGTTGTGGTAAGGGTTACGTCATGTGTGTGGCTTTTCATGCTTAACTGTACTACATGTATTTTGTCATTGATTTAATGTCCTACTAATTGATAGATTAAGCTTGAAGTCATGTTCGTGTCTAAATCCATGTATACGTTCGGTTCCTAATTAATATCACAATATTTGTATTTTAAACGTCCCGTTTCTAATATATTAAGACATTTTATAAGTGTAGCGAATGTTTTATGGTCCGAGGATTATATGAAGATATATGTAAAATATGTAGATCCATATTAACGAAGTAATCAATTGTTCTTTCAGGCAAACGAAATGTAAAGAAAAAGTGTGATAAAAGGTTAGTTATGTTATATATGGTTGTTTACCGGATTAATTAAGATCTGTTGATATTAGTATTTTCGATTAAAATCATTGTGTATACTACTTTACACGTTTGATAGTTAGTTGTTGTACTATTGAAAAATGTATTGCTATAGATGATCGCAGACAATTGCTACTGATATTCATATTTTTCAGGGATTCGGGCTCTCATTTTAAAGGCACAAATGACAACGGTAAGTACGGGTTGAAGTTAATGCGTATTTTAGAAATATCCCAATCCCATTGAAATGATAATATTAAGACGTTTTTATGAAGATTTCGCTGAACAACTTATATTGTAAAAGGAAAATGTGAATGAATAATAACATAGCCGTAGTTTTACATAGCCGCTCGTAGTGGGTTTATCTAGAAAAAATATGATTTCAATTCGCGAACACATACGGAACTAATCGAATTACCTTGGTGAAACTTACCGGAATACTTCCAAGTATTTAACATTGATACTGAACTAAAACCAACATTATTGTTCTTGTATGAAACATCGACAGCAGTGATATTTTAGTATCCAGTTTTGGGGTTTTACAACAATTTTAAGCGACCACGATTCCAGTTATTTATTTTAAACAAACTACAATTTTATTTGGGCTGCGAAAGCAGCCCAACCTTATAGAGGTTTCAGTAAAGACCATGATTTACTGCGTTCCTGTGTTTCTGTAAAAGCCAATATTTTTAATAACCATGATTTACTGTGAGACTAGTTTTTATTTATAAATATTTATTTATATTTTTCCTAGCGGGGGCACATATTTTTGTCGGGTTATTTCTTTCTTTCCTGTCATGACCCAATTTCAGTGAATGCTAGTGAATTAGGTATATCTGATTAAAATCACCTTCCCAATCATATCCGTCACCGTAGTGTAGGGGTTAGAGCGATGGATTAGGAAACGTGAGTTCGTTTGTTCGATCCTTTTTTTCTCTCATTTTTTCTTAGCACCCTTAGTTTACGTGCTTTTGCTTTAAAACCATTTTGTACATAAAAATATAAGTCCTTTGATTGGCTTTGGTAAAGTTATTTAGCTTATACATTTTATTACTCGTGGTTTTGTTGACCGTTTTGCATATTTCACCATTGTGCATGTAATCTTAAATGTATATTTTATACTGCTAACATGTTCTTAATTTGGGGACAATATAAGTGAAAAAGTTAATGGGCATTTATTCGACCTATTCGAATAATTTCATGTAGACTGTAAATATGGGAGTTTGTATGCCTATTTAGCAGTACTTATGTGAAGTAAAAATGTATAAAGCCATGCACAATGAATCCGCCAAGTACATGCTTGACGTGTATCGGCCCCGCAGAGAATTAAGGTCAGCAAGTAGTTCCTTGTCGTTGGTTGTACCAAAATGTCGTAAGGTAAAATACGGTAAGAGAAGTTTCATGCATGCAGCTCCAAAACTCTGGAATGCTCTGCCATCAGACATTAGAGATGCAAGCTCACTGGCATGCTTCAAAAGATCTCTGAAAACACATTTCTTCAACAAATACTACTAGGACAGTTTAGGAAAAGTAGCTTATAATCATCAATTATCATACCTTACGATTCCTTTGCCATTGCAGCCCTTGGGATGTGCTGTAGGAATCAATCTCTCATTGACCAAATAGATAAGCATGTGGTTCCTACCGGTTAGTGATTTCATATTTATTGTATATCATATTTATTGTACATGTATATCTATTGCTTATAATTCACCGACTTGGTAATTAATCATGTGGTTCCTACCGGTTAGTGGTTATATATTTATTGTATATCTATTGCATATCTTTCATTGACCGGGTAGATAATCATGTGGTTCTTACCAGTTAGTGATTTTATATTTATTGTATATCTATTGCATACATTTCATTGACTGGATGGACGATCATGCCGTTCCTTTCGGTTTATGATTTCATATATATTGTATATCTTTTGTATATCCTTCAGTGACCGGATGGCCGATCATGCGTTTCCGTCCGGCTAGTGATTTTTATATTTATTGTATATCTATTGTAAATCTTTCATTGTCTGGATAGATAATCATGCGGTTCGTTCCGATTATTGATTTCATCCATGTACAGCGCTTTTGAACGCACATATCCTGTGTGAAAAGAGCGCTATATAAATGTGGTATAATAATAATAATAATAAAAAGTGTTTGATGGAATTAGTGGTGAATTTCGTATGGTGCTAGAAGATTTGTGATTTATCATAAATTAATTTTAATGGTTTCTACGTGAGTGTGTTCAGCAAATGAATAGCATTGATCTGTGACGTAACAACTTGTGTATTATTGGTGTCATACACGGATATTATGCATCATTGCTCATTAAAACATTACCCCGTTTCTGCTATTAATTTATACATTACAGTCATGTTTCCCAATGTATCTGTTAATTAAAAGTGCTAAACAATATTGCTTCCTCATTTTCTTCTATCCTGCTTAAATACATGTTACGCCACCATTTACGCTTTCGTAAAACCTCGCTTGTTGTATTCTTAAATGCGTCATTTATATACGCAAATCATTGTAAGCATTTAAAGTGATAGTCCCTACATATTTGGAATAATGTCATAAAACTTTATATTTCTTATGTATCATTATTATGAACATTGTGAATTTGAACTCCTGTCGAAAATGCCCCCACGATATGTTCTTCGATACTGATATGTTTTGTTGTACAGCAACATGTTATGGGCATATGTCGGAACAGCTGTGAAATTAAAACGCAACCCGAATAAATACTAATACATTGGCGAATGACACCGAGTATTCTATACCAAACACATGAACGTTTGTTGTCTTCTTAGTCGTTTATTAGATCGGTGTTCTTGCGATATACTTCTTTTCAGCAAATAAACAATTGATGTGTAAGTGTTATGCATTTTTTAAAAGCACTGCAAGTAGAGAATATCACTATAAAGAAGTAAACAAACCAACTAGGTATCAATCACTAAATACCATGCGTATACATGTATTATATATAAAGAAAAGAAAGTTCGTCTATATATTTCTTCTGTCGCTACCAAATATTATGTATACAAGGTTTTGATTGCAATTTATCAATATCCTTCTGTTTGATAATTGTTGTGTTAATTCAAGCATGTCTGAGTACACTTCCATGTGTTGTGAACCAGTTGAAGGAGTTTGTCTGCAATAACTCGCTGTTAAACAAATGGTTGAGGCCCCCATGCAAACTCTTTTTATCCGTCTAACTTTACCTTGTTCTACAAATGTCTCTGTCATTTACGGAAACCAATAATTTATTCAAGCATCGGGAGTAGATACATGTATATGCAAATTAAAACAAAACTTTGAAATACAGATACGTCTCATATATACTTTATATCGACAGGAAATACAGACACAGCAGGACTTGATACGGATGAACCGAGGTAACAAGTCATTAGTTTGATCATATTTAAATGTGCACACTCAGATAGATCCAACCTCTTTGAATGAATTTGTCGAAAAAAAGCATTTACTAGAGAGAAGGGACATTTTAGAATTGTATAGTTTTGAAACCATTGTGATAAATAAAGCACTTGCTCCTATGGAGCAAATGCTCTATTTATTACAATGGTTTCAAGATGTGACTTTTACAAAGGCGTAGAAAGGTGTATTTATGGAGGGTTAATATAAATGCTTACTTATTTTTAAGTGTGTTGTTAACAAATATTAACAGTTGTGCATGTATTTATGACTATGCGTTGTGATAGCCAGTGTTCTGAACATGCTCTGTTTGAACGAGTACATCAGACAAGACAGAGAATGTAGATTCAATTAGTTTACCTTTATGAATAAGAACGAACAATTTCAGTCTGGAATATGTTTTCCTTTTTCGACCAAAAAGTTGTACACGTTATATTGTTTGTAAAATAAAAACATCACATGGTATTTAAGAGCTGATAATCATTTTTATCAAATGTCTGTTTCCCTTCAGCCAAGGTGGACAACAATATGAAGAATTACAAGCTACACATGACAAACGTGTGTACGACCAATTGGACCGAACAATTGGACATCAACATACTTATGAGAAGTAATTATAACTTTGTTCAACACATATGATAATGATATATTTCGTAAACATATGATGATGATAGATTTTGTAAACTATTTCAGAAAAAATGAATAGTTTGTCATTCGATGAGAACAGTAGTACATGTATTTCTCTTTAGTCATATTTAAAGTTTAATAGTAATGTATTGTTTATACATCCTTCTATAGCTTTCTTGCAGTGTTTTAACATACTTGAATCTGGTTGTCGTTTAGTTCTGGGCAATCCCCGTACCAATCCTTACAACAATGCGAGGAAAATGAAACAAGAACATATGACCAGGTGCAGCATCAAGGTGTGTGTTTTTTTCTGATTGAACGATCATCCTAAGAATGTAAACAACAGTTGAAGTGCTTTCTTAGAAGTATTGATTGTTTTAATAAAAATTAATTATCGCGACCAGAGTCGCATTGCAAACAGTTTGGATCCGAGTGGCCCTAGGTCAAACTGTAAAGCTTCGTCAGCTTGAAACTCGATCAATACTTGTTCGATGCATGCCTGAAAAGGTAGTAGTGAAGATTCGCCAGATCCAGATTTGAACAGACAGTATCTATTCATAGAAGGGTAAATGATAAAACAAATGAGAAACTACACTTTTAAATCATCGAAATGCATATTTTCTGAAACTACAATAGACAAATTCAGACACAATATGAGAAGGTATCACTGGTTGTTTAGTCGACGGCATTGTGTTAAATTAAGGATACTATTTATACCACGTGTTCAGCTATGCATGTATAATTCAATAATATCACAAAACATTACTCTCGTTTTGTCGTTTTAGAAAGACGCCCAGCTGTCTATGAGAATCTGAACGTTACGTCAGCAGTGTAGAGCGTCTCATGAATGTTATATTTCTTCAACATCGTCACTTGGATTGACATATAATACAAAATATATTGATTAGTTCTGAAAGCAGAAGGTCCTTCGAAAGCAAAGGCAGCAATGCTAAACGAGAAAATTGCAGATTCAGTTTTATTGAGTTTGTTCATTAGCAATTATGAAAAGTGAAACACTACTGATGCCTCTTAGCACCGGCTTAAGCGGTATTCAAAAATGGTAGTCAACTTTCAAAACTAATAATATTAAAATCAAAACTAATGATTCCGAAGGTCCGGAAAATATAACAACACTGAGAATGAAGTACGAGGCGAATTTTTTAAGGCCGCCACACAGGCCCTTCACACCTGCTGCTATAAAGTACATACGTGCTGAAAGTAAGAGATCCTTCGAAAGCAAAGTCATCCATGCAAAAAGAGAAGATTGCAAACTCGATTTTATATTCTTTTCATGAGTAGATAGCTGTGCTTTGGGTCATGGAAACACGGTATGATCGTGCCACCTTATTGCTTTTCGATAATACATGTGCTTAGGATTACCACAAGTTCTTGTAAATTATATTTGTATATTGTATTTAAATTGTTATTCAAATACGTACTACGGTACGTTCAAATTGAATTTTACATGATATAAAATAAGTGAATAAATGAATGAAATGAAATACACAATCATTACAGGTTGAAAAAGCGTACATTGTTGTGCACTTTGAGCAATGTAACAAGTTCGTACTTAGTGCATAGTTGAGTCAATACCCATACTGCTTCATTATGTACAATGTACATATGGACATAACGATATGTGAATATTGCAAAGAAAGTCGTCCCCATTAATGCATTATAAGTACGATTGACTGCACTTGACTATGTTAAATCAAATTTGGTATAAACGTGTCGAGTAAATGTGTCATCCAAATACCAGTCACATTATATAAATAGGCGTGTTATCGAATATCAGTCAAAATATAAAACATACCCTTACAGTTGTACAGATCATTAACAGTATCATGTAAATACCTTTCTTGGGTACGATTAGCCAGTCATCGACGGCGTGTGCACGTGTTGCTTGATAGACCAAACGCCTTATGCACACGTTCTACGACTACGCTAGAAGGGAACAAAAAAAAGGGAGAAAGAATGAAAAACATAAAGAAAGAGAGAAAAAATGCAGAGACGCAGACAGAGATGCAGCCAGGCATACAGGGACAGAAGGAGAAACGGACAAACAGACAGACAGAGACATACGGAAACAAATAAAGAAAGACGGAGACAGACCGACAGACGGGCAAACAGACACATACTTACAGACAGACCGGGTTACTGACAAAAATACATGCAATAGGCAAAGTAAGGAATAGAGAGGGAGTGTGTGGGGGAGGGGGGAGTAAGTTGAATAATAATCGGATAAGAAAAACAGACAGGTTGATACCTTATTTGATTTTGTTTATTGTCTTGTTTTATTTAACATTTGTAATGCAATGTTTTTCGTATTTCAAGCATTAAACACTTTTTAATATTTGTTGGCAATTCTTTTCATCTAGGAAACCCCTTTAAATCGTCTTTGTAGTACCTGAAAATTAAATTTAATGTTACATTCTTTATCATTGTGTAATTTCATTATTTAATCATTTCCTTCAAAAATACGCCTTTCTACGTCTCTTTAAGGGTCACCTGTTGAAACCATTGAGGTAAATAGAGCAGTTGCTCCTATAGGAGCAATTGCTCTATTTATCACAATGGTTTCAAATAACAAAATTCTAAAAAAATCATTTTCTCTAGTTAATGATCCTTTTCGGTAGATTTATTCAGAGGTTCCTAAAAATATCCTAAGAGGGAAAGGGTTAAAACGCATGTATATATTGGTTCTCGTCGTATTTACCTCACATTCTTTACTAACACTCAAATAAATACATATACATGTGGTTAATTACACTATTCTATTTAATTACAATATGTAAGAGGGTTTTTATTCTATATAAAGAGAGAAATAAACTGTATTGTTCCTAGGCAAATGGTGGGCTTTGTACCGATATTCAACTTATGTTTTGCCCTACGTATGACATATTTTTAATGCGAATTGTTAAAGTGTTCGACACACACACACACGCATGCACGTACGCACCACATATACATACACTTTAAGCAGTGTAATGCATTCATTATGCTTTATAAATCATATACATGTCATTTGCTTTTTTATCTAAGCACTATTACCTTTTCTTTATAAACAAATTTGCTGACAGGATACATTGCATTTCGCTTGCCTCGTTATAATTATTAGTCTATATAATCGATTAAAAGTAACCATAAGTACCCAGTAGAGCGCAGACATTGTAGTATTACAAGCGCGACCATCTTTATATCTAATGTGCATTGTATGTAACATAGAGTTCACATTATATTATACTTTAGCC
The DNA here is from genome assembly GCA_963576725.1 of Azorinus chamasolen. Taxonomy (NCBI): domain Eukaryota; kingdom Metazoa; phylum Mollusca; class Bivalvia; order Cardiida; family Solecurtidae; genus Azorinus; species Azorinus chamasolen. The sequence goes on from OY755248.1 coordinate 28,000,098, forward strand.
CTTATTATCCCGCAATACAGGAGTTAATACTCAATATTGCCCTGTATGGCGTTTTGTTGAGTACGTTATAACTATGTTGGATTCGTTTAATTTTAGCAGGAACTTCACCAATTTTTGCGCAAAATTTGTTTATATCCATGGATATTTTTAGCATATTAAAGGTACATGTAAAGTGGTAAATGTAGTGTTTTTGTTAATTGTTATTATCCATTAAGCCACACATATAATTGTTATATTCACCTTTTATTTTGATTTGTGAATATGTTTGTTTTGATTTGGTTTCATAACCTTTGGTTTGTTTGTTATAGAGACTATATACTTGGGATTATGCTTATGTCATAGAGGTGAACCTATTCAATCACACCACTGTACGGCCTGTGCAAAAGCTCAGCTCACACATCACTGTACGGCCTATGCAAAAGCTCAGCTCACACATCACTGTACGGCCTATGCAAAAGCTCAGCTCACACATCACTGTACGGCCTATGCAAAAGCTCAGCTCACACATCACTGTACGGCCTATGCAAAAGCTCAGCTCAATGTATCCGTTGAAGACATAAGTGTTATCAAACACAAAAACATAAGCCAAAGAACCAGTTGGGGCAAAATGTTGTCTAAACTCAACTTGCGTACTGAATATAATTATACTTGTATATTCGAGTGGATTTGCATGGCACATTTTATCCATGGAAACACGACTTAAAATGCTATTATTGGACAAAAAGAAGGCCACCAAAAATACTCTCTGTCACAAATGTTATACTCGATTGTCAAATCGGTTTAATATTATGTATACCGTTATTAAGAAAAGTCGCAAAGACACCTTTTTGCTTATTTTACCTTTGAGAATTATTACAAAACACACAGTAATTTAGGATTAAAACTGCAAGTCAGTATGTATTTAAATGGAATATAGACATGGCACGATCAATCAATTTATGACACATGTATTCAAAACATTTCAAGACAAAAAAAGAATATTTATTGTTTTCATTTATTTTAAATACATGTTCACCCATATGTATTCATCTAGTGGTTGCTTTAGAGGGAGTTTACTCTTTATGCATTACACTATAATATCTGGTTTGGTCTACCAGGGTCCATGCTTATAAAGCTTTTAGTTGAGTCTGAGTTTCGTTCTCAAGCTTTTGATTGGTCAGATTTGAGTTCTCAAGCTTTTGATAGGTCAGATTTGAGCCTAAGAACTCAGACCCAACTAAAAGTTTTATAAGCATGGACCCAGGTTTGGTCTACCTGATCTGACATCGACGATTGCTCATCTGATCAATATCAAGTTGTTTGAGTCTGCATTTTTCCACAAAAGGTAAATGCTTCAATTAGAGGTTACAATCGGAAATACTCGTATAAATATGGAAAGTTGATAGTTACGCAGTTGCGGCTTAACCAACATCGCGATGTGTTGCGTGTAAAGGAACAAATAGACCACCAAAGAACACGCATTCTGTACAGTTTATTTCATGTTGTAGAAAAGCCTACATATTGGTAAAATCTTAATTACCCTAAGTATTCGGACACCCTATCCCCCTCCCACCATTCTTGTTTGTACAGCTGAATAGGACTGTTTTTGGCAATTTTAGATTAGATTGGTATAGTAGCAAAAAGTGCAGACCCAGATCACACGACTCCTTCAGGAACCGTTCGATCTGGGTCAGCATTATTTGCTCCAATGTGGCTGTCCGAATTCTTAAAGTAATTAGGACAATTCGCATTTGAACACATCTCTTACTTCCTCACAGTGCTACACATGCATCAACTTCTACTTGAAACTTCTTTAGAATCTGATCAGATATAAGCTAACTTAACCCTTTGAATGTTGAATACAGTAGAATATGCCTTAAGCATTCAACCGTTTATTGAACATGCAGATGGTAGCTTAACCCTGTCCCTCATATAAACGTATTTTCACGCATTTGCAAACAAAGTAGACCCAGATCAGACGGCTCCTAGAGGAGCCGTCTGATCAGGGTCTGCTCTGTTTGCTTATGGAATTTGATAGACATGTTCCTTTATTTTCTAAAAGGCTACAATATTCCACCTTGCATATTTCAATATACCTATTTTGTCAATGAATATTCAGTAGGTATTGAAAGTCGGAATAAACACAGAACAGGGAAAGGGTTAAAATTACTTTAAGGTAAAGGGTTGTCTCCCTTGCCAGCTAGCAGCGTGTTTGTGACCACCTACACAAACTGTTTGGATAAAAAATACCGAATAACTGAGCATCTCATCAGGATCCACACTGTTTGACACTGTGGAAAGAAAACGATATTTTTAGAAACAGAAGACGACAATATGTACAATTACTTAGCATGCAAAGGGTAAAACCAGAGAGTTACTTAGGAACACTTGGTTCACTTGCTGGCAGAAATACAGCTGAACCTGTCTTAAGTGGCCATCAAAAAGAGGTCTAATTATGGGTATGTAAGGCATGTGGTAGCTTAATGCAGGTCAAAAGATATGCAGAAAGTCGCATTAAACCCTGCATTAAGCAACCACCTACTTTTTAAATCTCCTCTGTTGAATAAATGAATGGCTGCTTAAGACAGGTTTTACTTTATGATCAAAAAGACATTACAGACAGACAGACAGGTGGAAATAATGGATGCACAGAGCCCTATGTGTAATCCTGCTTAAAGTAGGTGACGCAAACACTGACAATGCACAGGATTCTTTAATAGTTATGACTACTATGACCTTCTTCCGATCTACATATCAAAAGGATAATATTCAAGGATAACTTTAAACTATCGGTCAAAGGCAAAAAGAGCATATGGGCAATAACTCCTGCACTTGCTGTTAACCCTTTCCCTGTTCTGTGTTCATTCCAAATTTGAATACCTACTGAATATTCATAGATAAAAGGATTATAACGTAATATGGAAGATGGAAAATTGTAGCCATATTAGAAAGTAAAGACACAGATCTTTGAAATTCTATTAGCAAACAGAGTAGACCCTGATCAGACGGCTCCTCTAGGATCCGTCTGATCTGGGTCTACTCTGTTCGCAAATGCATGAAAACACGTTTATATGAGGGAAAGGGTTAACTACCCATACAACTGGTAAATAAAGAAAGAGTGAATCTTTTCCCTCATACAAGTGCTTTTTAATGCCTTTGCAAACAGACAGGTTTGAATTTTGGTTTAAAAACCAACAGCACTACTGCTATTTATATTGTCTTGCCAATTATTGCATCCATTTTTAAACTGGCTAGTAGTCCCGCTACATTAAAATATTCTCCAGAGTCTTCTGTTATTGCAACAGTGCACTGCATGGAGTCTATTTGCTCATGGAATTATAATAAATCTGAATCTGCAGAAAAACTCATTTGTACATATTCTGCTAATAAATATGCATGATGTCATTATTTCTGACATAAATATTCAAGGAGTAAAGGGTTAAGTAAACTTAGCTCTCACTTTCTAAATACTAATCTAAACTACAGTAGAACCCCTCTAAACCGGAATTTCACGGTAGAACATTTTAGGTCTTTTTAGGTAGGTGGCTGCTTAATGTGGGATGAAAGTCATGCAGAAAGCTCCTTTTGGAGCTTTCTGCATGACTTTCAAGTTTCAAACTGCATTAAGCTGCCACCTATCTGTAATACCGGTTTTGATACTAATTTTGAAGTCCTGTTTAGAGGGTTTTCACTGTATTATCATGACGTATACTCCTTTGAATGTGGGAGTTAAACTAGCTGTCTTTTGCAATACAGTTTTTACGACACAGATCAAAGAGTTCTATACAAAACCTCTGATCAGAGTCTGCATTGTTTCCCATCCAAAATCCTCAAGCAAACTCAAACCTGTCATACTAAATGGACTCTCCAGTTAAACACTGGGTGGCCATTCCTCTGTGAATATTCAGCATTCAAAGTGTTAAAATGCAATATCCCGCATTTATCATCTACACAAATGCATGAACTCTTGCAACATTGGTACCATATACAACTACAGTAGTACCCCTCTAATGCGACCACTTGATGAATAAATATGGATGTCCTTATAAGCAGGTGGTTGCTTAATGCAGGACAAAAGTAATGCAGAAAGCTCCTCTAGGAGCTTTCTGCATTACTTTTGTCCTGCATTAAGCTACCACCTGCCTCTACCACCGAGATTTATACCTCTTTTAGGTGGTCGCATTAGAGAGGTTTTACTGTATTTCAATATAACAGATACAGAGTAACAGATAAATGTGCGCACTCACATACTAAAATCATCATTTCTCCACCAAACCCTATGTTGTGACCACTCTTTAGAATTGTCTCCAACAGCTGATTCTAAAGAGTGGTCACAACATAGGGTTTGGTGGATAAATAAAGGAGCTATTCTTGAAAATATTTAAATTTACGCATCTTATTTTATGTATCTTTTTTCTGAACCTCTGAACAGATAATTATGTGCTTAACATGTGTATGCTCTATATAACTCTTTACTCCATAGATACACATTTTAATACTTTTGTAAACTGTGGAGACCCAGATCAGATGACTCCTGTAGGAACCATATGATCAGGGTCTGCTCTATTTACTTATGGAATTATAAAGATCTGATTCTAAGGCAAGGCAAAAACATCCTGTGTTCACAAACTGTTATATAATCTAAAAACATCCTGTGTTCACAAACTGTTATACAATCTAAAAACATCCTGTGTTCACAAACTGTTATAAAATTTAAAAACATCCTGTGTTCACAAACTGTTATACAATCTAAAAAATCCTGTGTTCACAAACTGTTATAAAATTTAAAAACATCCTGTGTTCACAAACTGTTATGAAATTTAAAAACATCCTGTGTTCACAAACTGTTATAAAATCTAAAAACATCCTGTGTTCACAAACTGTTATAAAATTTAATCTTATAATTAGGATGTCATTACATGAATATTCAAAAAGGGTAATAATATTTCTGTACACAATTTGTAATGCTACCAAAAAATTATTTTGATTCAAACACAAGTGCAACCTGGTCAGAATTTTGCATATGTAATTATAATAGATCTCACTCTACAGTTTCTACCAACACAAAATATTCATGTGTAAAAATGCAATTATAAACATTCAGCTAATAAATATTCGCAATGTCATTGTTTCTTACATAAATATTCAACAGGGAAAGCGTTAAAGGGTTAATTGTAATGAGACATGGTTTGATGGACAAATACAGATTCATTCAAGCTATTAAGAAGCTATTGGCCAAGACAGGTTGCACTTTGGCGATGGTTATCTCCAACCCATTCCTTCATACTGACACCTCTGTAAGAGTAACTTTTTGAAAGCATTGTAACAAATAACACATTGCTCCATAGGAGCCAATTCTCTATTTATCACAATGCTTCCAAAACTACACAAATCTAATATTTTCCTTTTTGCTAGTAAATTCTTTCCAATAGATTTATTCTTAAAGGTTGTGTCTAAAACTAGCTTATGAGGGATTTGGTCTAAAACTAGCTAATGAGGGAACTGGTTTAACCCTTTCCCTGTACTATATATTGTCTAAATTTCAATACCTACTGAATATTCATAAACAAATTGGTTAAAATAATAAAACATAGAAGATAGAACATTGTAATCATTTTAGAAAGTACAGAAACAGAGCTATCAAATTTCATTGGCAAACAGAGCAGACCCTGATCAGAAGGCTCCTATAGGAGCCATCTAATCTGGGTCTACCCCGTTTGCAGATGCGTGAAAAAATGTTTACATGAAGGAAAGTGTTCAGGAACGCATCAGAGTCTGATGTTGCAAGATTACCAGAGCTACAGATAAACGGTGCGTACCCAAATACTAAAATATTCATTTGTCCACCAAACCCTATACTGTGACCACTCTCGAAGAGACAATTCTAAGGAGTGGTCACAGTATTGAGTTTGGCGAGAAATAAAGGAGCTATTCTTGAAAAATGTTTAAATTTACGCATTGTAACTTGACCTCTGAATTACAATTACGAAATACAGAAGTATTCTACAACATCACTATTAAGACTTTTAAATTGCTTCTAGAATGCAAGACTTTATAATTATCTATGTATCAATATTTGACTATTCAATTTTTGACTCGGCCAACAACTCAAAGGTGAGAAATCTGGCAAGAATGTAGCTATTTGCAGAATAGTCAGCAGCGAGATTCTAGCCAGATTTTCCTGTATTTGAATTTATGGCCTAGACAAAAATAAAAGAATCAAACATTGATATGTATATTTTTTTAAAACTTTAAAGCTTACAAGGAAATTTGGCAAAGTCAAACTCTGACATCTGCATTTAAGAATTATTGCAGACAGCAGGAGTTGCAGACAAAGATTGCTTATTATGTTAACCCTTTCCTCCATAAATACGCCTTTCTACGCCTCTGTAAAAATCATCTGTTGAAACCATTGTGATAAATAGAGCATTTGCTCCTATAGGAGCAAATGCTCTATTTATCACAATGGTTTCAAATTACAAAATTCTAAAAAATTACCTTTTCTCTAGTTAATGCTCCTTTTCCGTAGATTTATTCAGAGGTTGGATCTAAAAATAGTATATGTCAGAGGGAAAGGGTTAATACTTTCGCCCATTGTATGCTGAATTATAATATTTGACTCCTCCCTCTACGAATAAACCAAAACAACATATTTTATTGCAGAATATGATTTTTATGGCAAACAGTGTAGACCCTTATCAGAGGGCTCTGATCTGAGTCTACACAGTTTTCAAATTACTGACATATTTGTTTTCACCATCTAAATGTTTAATAATGCATATACACCAATATTTGTCCAACCAGCATTGCCCTTATCAAATGCCACAAGTTTCAACTTGGAAAATGGTCTGGGTTTTTTCTGATTGAACGGTCATCCTAAGACTGTAAACAACAGCTGAAGTGGTTCATTAAAAGTATTGATTTTTTGTTTTTTAAAAACAAAATAATTATCGCGACCAGGGTTGCATTGCAAACAGTTTGGATCCAGGTCAAACGCCGAGCGGCCCTAGGTCAAACTGTTAAGCCTCGTCAGCTTGAAACTCGATAAATACTTTATCGATGCTTGTCTGAAAAGGTAGTAAATGTAGTGAAGATTCGCCAGATCTAGATTTGAACAGACAGTATCTTTTCATAGCAGGGTAAATGATAAAACAATGAGATACTCCACTGTCAAATAATCGAAATGCATATTTTCTGAAACTACAATATACAAATTCAAATACTATATGAGAAGGTAGCACTGGTTGTTTTTCGTTGGCATTGTGTTAAACTAGGGATACTATTTATACCACATGTTCAGCTATGCATGTAAAATTCAATAATATCACAAAACATTACTCTCGTTTTGTCGTTTTAGAAAGACGGCCAGCTGTCTATGAGAATCTGAACGTTACGTCAGCAGTGTAGACCGTCACATGAATGTTATATTTCTTCAACATCGTCACATGGGTTGACATATAATACAACATATATTAATTAGTTCTGAAAGGAGATCCTTCGAAAGCAAAGGCAGCAATGCAAAACGAGAAAATTGCAGATTCGGTTTTATTGAGTAGTTTGTTGATGAGCAGTTATGAAAAGTGAAACACTTCTGATGCTTAAGCGGTATTAAAAATGGTATTCAACTTTCAAAACTAATAACATAAAAATAAAAAACTGATGATTCCGAAGGTCCGGAAAATATAACAACACTGAGAATGAAGTACGAGGCGACTTTTAAGGCCGCCACACAAGCCCTTCACACCTGCTGCTATAAAGTATATACGTGCTGAATGTAGGAGATCCTTCGAAAGCAAAGTCATCCATGCAAAAAGAGAATATTGCAAACTCGATTTTATAGTCTTTTCATGAGCAGATACCTGTGCTTTGGGTCATGGAAACACGGCATGGTCGTGCCACCTTATTGCTTTTCGATAATACATGTGCTTAGGATTACCACAAGTTCTTGTAAATTATACTGGTGACTTTGAGAGAAGTGTGAGGTTAGGACGTCCGTAAACCGGTTTAAACCCCCAGTGGTGTTTTTTGCTACTGACTGTGCCAAGGCGGTACTCTCTTTGTCATCCTTACTTTTGTTTGCCTTACGTCTTTGTGCTTGTGATTTTTTTTCATGTGTGGAGTGTTTGTCTCTAGTTCTTGTGTCTGTTGATATTTTCTGTGTTTATCTCGTGTGTGAGTGTGCGTTTGGGTGTGTGGTTGTGTGTGCTTTGCCTGCTTGACTTTACTACTTTTCCTTGTATATTGTAAATAAATTGTTATTTAAATACCTACTACGGCACGTCCAAATTGAATTTTACATGATATAAAATAAGTGAAGGAAATTAATGAAATGAAGTACACAACCATTACATGTAAAAGCGTACATTGTTGTGCACTTAGAGCAATGTAACAAGTTCGCACTTAGTGCATAGTTGAGTTAATACCCATACTGCTTCATTATGTACAATATACACATGGACATAACGACATATGGATATTGCAAAGAAAGTCGTCCCCGTTAATGCATTATAAGTACGATTGACTGCACTTGATTTTGTTAAATCAAATTTGGTATAAACGTGTCGAGTAAATGTGTCATCCAAATACCAGTTACATTATAAATGGGCGTGTTATCGAATATCAGTCAAATTATAAAACATACCCTTACAGTTGTACACACAGGGGGCCATTACGTGGGTCTACATGGTCTAAAAAGTAAACAAAAATGATTGGGTCGATTTAGTGTTATAGTATATAATATAACACTAAATCGACCCAATCAATTTTTTTGACGTTTTAGACCATGTAGACCCACGAAATGGCCCCCTGTGGTTGTACAGATCATTAACAGTGTCGTGTAAACACCTTTCTTGGGTACAATTAGCCAGTCATCGACGGCGTGTGCACGTGTTGCTAGATAGACCAAAAAGCCTTATACACATGTTCTACAACTACGCTAGAAGGGAACAGCAAACGGGAGAAAGGATGAAAGACATAAATAAAGAGAGAAAAAATGCAGATACGCAGACAGAGACACAGCCATGCATACAGGGACAAAAGGAGAACAGAAAGACAGACAGATACATACGTACATACACAGACAGAGACATACAGACACATACTTACAGACAGACCGGGCTGCAGATATACAGACAAAAATGCATGCAATAGGCAAAGTAAGGAAGGGGGAGAGAGGGAGGGTGTGTATGTGGGGAGGGGGGGGGGGTGAGTTGAATAATAGTCGGATAAGAAAAACAGAGAGTTTGATACTTTATTTGATTTTGTTTATTGGCTTGTTTTTTAACCTTTGTAATGCAATGGCTTTCGTATTTCAAGCATTAACTACTTTTTAATATTTGTTGGCAATTCTTTTCATCGAGGAAACCCCTTTAAATCGTCTTTGTAGTACCTGAAAATTAAGTTTAATGTTACATTCTTTATCATTGTGTAATTTCATTATTTAACCCTTTCCTCCAAAAATACGTCTTTTTACGCCTCTGTAAGAGTCATATGTTGAAACCATTTTGATAAATAGAGCATTTGCTCCTGTAGGATCAAATGCTCTATTTATCCCAATGGTTTCAAATAACACAATTCTAAAAAATCCTTTTCTCTAGTCAATGCTCCTTTTCGGTAGATTTACTCAAAGAGGTTGTTCCTAAAATAGCCTAAGAGGGAAAGGGTTAAAACGCATGCATATATTGGTTCTCGTCGTGTTTACCTCACACTCTTTACTAACACTCAAATAAATACATATACATGTGATTAATTACACTATTCTATTTAATTACAATATTTAAGAGGGTTGTTAATCTGTATAAAGAGAGAAATAAACATTGTATTGTTCCTAGGCAAATGGCGGGCTTTGTACCGATATTCAGCTTATGTTTTGCCCTACGTATGACACATTTTTAGTAGACCTGCAAATTGTTAAAGAGCGTTCGACACACACGCACGCATGCACGCACGCACCACACATACACACACTTTAAGCAGTGTAATGCATTCATTATGCTTTATAAATCATATACATGACATTTGCTTTTTTTTTATCTAAGCACTATTACTCTTTTCTTTATAAACAAATTTGCTGACAGGATACATTGCATTTCGCTTGCCTCGTTATAATTATTAGTCTATATAATCGATTAAAAGTATCCATAAGTACCTAGTAGAGCGCAGACATTGTAGTAGTACAAGCGCGACCATCTTTATATCTAATGTGCATTGCATGTAACATAGAGTTCACATTATATTATACTTTAGCCCTTATCCCGCAATACAAAAGTTAATACTCAATATTGCCCTGTATGGCGTTTTGTTGAGTAAGTTATAACTATGTTGGATTCGTTTAATTTTAGCAGGAACTTCACCAATTTTTGCGCAAAATTTGTTTCTCTATATCCATGGATATTTTAAGCATATTAAAGGTACATGTAAAGTGGTAAACGTAGTGTTTTTGTTAATTGTTATTATCCATTAAGCCACACATATATTGTTATCTTCACCTTTTATTTGGATTTGTGAATATGTTTGTTTTGATTTGGTTTTATAACCTTTGATTTGTTTGTTATAGAGACTATATACTTGGCATTATGCTTATTTCATAGAGGTGAACCTATTCAATCACACCACTGTACGGCCTATGCAAAAGCTCAGCTCAATGTATCCGTTGAAGACATAGGTGTTATCAAACACAAAAACATAAGCCAAAGAACCAGTTGGGGCAAAATGTTGTCTAAACTCAACTTGCGTACTGCATATAATTATACTTGTATATTCGAGTGGATTTGCATGGCACATTTTTATCCATGGAAACACGACTTAAAATGCTATTATTGGAAAAGAGAAGGTCACCAAAAATACTCTTTGTCACAAATGTTATACTCGATTGTCAAATCGGTTTAATATTATGTATACCGTTATTAAGAAAAGTCGAAAGACACGTTTTGCTTATTTTACCTTTGAGAATTATTACAAAACACACAGTAATTTAGGATTAAAACTGCAAGTCAGTATGTATTTAAATGGAATATACATACACATGGCACGATCAATCAATTTATTACACATGTATTCAAAACATTTCAAGACAAAAAAAGATTATTTATTGTTTTCATTTATTTTAAATACATGTTCACCCATATGAAATCATCCAGTGGTCGCTTTAGAGGGAGTGTACGGTTTATGTATTTCACTATAATATCTGGTTTGGTCTACCTGATCTGACATCGACGATTGCTCATCTGATCAATATCTAAGTTGTCTGAGTCTGCATTTTTCCACAAAAGGTAGATCTAAATGCTTCAACTTGAGGTTACAATCGGAAATACTCGTATAAATATGGAAAGATGATATTTACGCAGTTGCGGCTAAACCAACATCGCGAGGTGTTGCGTGTAAAGGAACAAATAGACCACCAAAGAACACGCATTCTGTACAGTTTATTTCATGTTGTAGAAAAGCCTACATATTGGTAAAATCTTAATTACCTTAAGTATTCGGACACCCTCACCCTCTCCCACCATTCTTGTTTGTACAGCTGAATAGGACTGTTATGGGCAATTTTAGATTAGACTGGTATAGTAGCAAAAAGTGCAGACACAGATCACACGACTCCTTCAGGAACCGTTCGATCTGGGTCAGCATTATTTGCTCCAATGTGTCTGTCCAAATTCTTAAAGTAATTAGGACAAATCGCATTTGAACACATTTTAAACATCTCTTTCTTCCTCACGGTGCTACACATGCATCAACTTCTACTTGAAACCTCTTTAGAATCTGATCAGATATAAGCTAACCTAACCCTTTGAATGCAGAATACAGTATAATATGCCTTAAGCATTCAGTCATTTATTGAACATGCAGATGGTAGCTTAACCCTGTCCCTCATATAAACGTATTTTCACGCATTTGCAAACAAAGTAGACCCAGATCAGACGGCTGATCAGGGTCTGCTCTGTTTGCTTATGGAATTTGATAGACATATTTCTTTATTTTCTAAAATAGCTTACAATATTCCACCTTGCATATTTCAATATACCTATTTTGTCAATGAATATTCAGTAGGTATTGAAAGTCGGAATAAACACAGAACAGGGAAAGGGTTAAATATTACTTCAAGGTAAAGGGTTGTCTCCCTTGCCAGCTAGCAGCGTGTTTGTGACCACCTATACAAACCGTTTGGATAAAAAATACCAAATAACTGAGCATCTCATCAGGATCCACACTGTTTGACATTGTGGAAAAAAAACGATATATTTAGAAACAGAAGACGACAATATGTACAATTACTTAGCATGCAAAGGGTAAAACCAGAGAATTACTCAGGAACACTTGGCTCACTTGCTGGCAGAAATACAGTAGAACCTGTCTTAAGTGGCCATCAAAAAGAGGTCTAATTATGGGTCTGTAAGGCATGTGGCAGCTTAATGCAGGTCAAAAGATATGCAGAAAGCCGCATTAAACCCTGCATTAAGCAACCACCTACTTTTTAAAACTCCTCTGTTGAATAAATGAATGGCCGCTTAAGACAGGTTCTACTTTATGACCAAAAAGGCATTACAGACAGACAGGTGGAAATAATGGATGCACAGAGCCCTATGTGTAATCATGCTTAAAGTAGGTGACGCAAACACTGACAATACACAGGATTCTTTAATAGTTATGATTACTATGGCCTTCTACCGATCTACATATCAAAAGGATAATATTCAAGGATAACTTTAAACTATCGGAGCATATAAGAGCATATGGACAATAACTCCTGCACTTTCTGTTAACCCTTTCCCTGTTCTGTGTTCATTCCAAATTTCAATACCTACTGAATATTCATAGATAAATGATTATAACGAAATATGGAAGATGGAAAATTGTAGCCATTTTAGAAAGTAAAGACACAGATCTTTGAAATTCTATTAGCAAACAGAGTAGACCCTGATCAGATGGCTCCTCTAGGAGCCGTCTGATCTGGGTCTACTCTGTTTGCAAATGCATGAAAACACGTTTATATGAGGGAAAGGGTTAACTACCCATACAACTGGTAAATAAAGAAAGAGTGAATCCTTTCCCTCATACAAATGCTTTTTAATGCCTTTGCAAACAGACAGGTTTGAATTTTGGTTTAAAAACCAACAACACTACTGCTATTTATATTGTCTTGCCAATTATTGCATCCATTTTTAAAATGGCTAGTAGTCCGGCTACATTAAAATATTCTCCAGAGTCTTCTGTCATTGCAACAGTGCACTGCATGAAGTCTATTTGCTCATAGAATTATAATAGATCTGAATCTGCAGAAAAACTCATTTGTACATATTCTGCTAATAAATATGCATGATGTCATTATTTCTGACATAAATATTCAAGGAGTAAAGGGTTAAGTAAAATTAGATTTCACTTTCTAAATGCTAATCTAACCTACAGTAGAACTTTCATGGTAGAACATTTTAGGTCTTTTTAGGTAGTTGGCTGCTTAATGCGGGATGAAAGTCATGCAGAAAGCTCCTTTTGGAGCTTTCTGCATGACTTTCAAGTTTCAAACTGCCTTAAGCTACCACCTATCTGTAATACCGGTTTTGGTACTAATTTTGATGTCCGGTTTAGATGGTTTTCACTGTATTATCATTATGTATACTCCTTTGAATGTGGGAAATAAACTAGCTGTCTTTTGCAATACAGTGTAGACACAGATCAAAGAGCGTCTATAAGGACCCTCTGATCAGAGTCTGCATTGTTTCCCATCCAAAATCCTCAAGCAAATTTAAACCTGTCATACTAAATGGACTCTCCAGTTAAACACTGGGTGGCCATTCCACTCTGAATATTCAGCAATCAAAGTGTTAAAATGCAATATCCCGCATTTATCATCTACACAGACGTATGAACCCTTGCAACATTGGTACCATATATAACTACAGTAGAACCCCTCTAATGTGACAACTTGATGAATAAATATGGATGTCCTTATAAGCAGGTGGTTGCTTAATGCAGGACAAAAGTAATGCAGAAAGCTCCTCCCCGCATTAAGCTACCACCTGCCTCTACCACCGAGATTTATACCTCTTTTAGGTGGTCGCATTACAGGGGTTTTACTGTATTTCAATATAACAGATACAGAGTAACAGATAAATGTGCACACTCATATACTAAAATCATCATTTCTCCACCAAACCCTATGTTGTGACCACTCTTTAGAATTGTCTCCAACAGGTGATTCTAAAGAGTAGTCACAACATAGGGTTTGGTGGATAAATAAAATATCTATTCTTGAAAATATCTAAATTTACGCATCTTATTTTTATGTTTCTTATTTGAATCTCTGAACAGATAATTCGAGGTCTTGGTGCAAAACTATTCTAACTCCTTCACTTTGTGAAGGAGTTAGAATAGTTTTGCACCAAGCCCTCGAAATTATTATGTGCTTAATATGTGTATGCTCTATATAACTCTTTACTCCATAGATACACATTTTAATACTTTTGTAAACTGTGGAGACCCAGATCAGATGACCCCTGTAGGAACCATATGATCAGGGTCTGCTCTATTTACTTATGGAATTACAAAGATCTAATTGTAAGGCAAGGCAAAAACATCCTGTGTTCATAAACTGTTATAAAAATTAATCTTATAAGTATGATGTCATTACTGCTTACATGTAGTAAAGGATAATAATAAATCTGTAAACATTTGTAACTACACAATTCATAGACAAATTGGTTAAGATAATAAAATATAAAAGATAGACAGTGTAGCCATTTTAGAAAGTATAGAAACAGAGCTATCAAATTCTATTAGCAAACAGAGCAGACCCTGATCAGAAGGCTCCTATAGGAGCTCTCTCATTTGTGCCTACTCTGTTTGCAGATGCGTGGAAACATGTTTACATGAAGGAAAGTGTTATGGAAGACATCAGAGTTTGATGTTGCCAGATTACCAGAGCTACAGATAAACGGTGCGTACCCAAATACTAAAATCGTCATTTCTCCACCAAACCCTATACTGTGACCAATCTTTAGAATCGTTTCGAAGAGATGATTCTAAAGAGTGTTCACAGTATAGGGTTTGGTGGAGAAATAAAGGAGCTATTCTTGAAAATATTTAAATTCACGCATCTTATCTGGACCTGCAACGTGTAGTCAAACTGCAACGTCTGCATTTCAGAATTATTGCAGACAGCAGGAGTTGCAGACAACGATTGCTTTTTGTGTTAATCCTTTCCTCCATAAATACGCCTTTCTACGCCTCTGTAATAGTCACTTCTTGAAACCATTGTCATAAATAGAGCCGTTGCTCCTATAGGAGCAAATGCTCTATTTATCACAATGGTTTCAAATTACAGAATTCTAAAACATTTCCTTTTCTCTAGTTAATGCTCCTTTTCCTTAGATTTATTCAAAGAGGTTGGATCGAAAAATAGCCTATGAGGGAATGAGTTAACACTTATACCCATTGTGTGCTGAATTATAATATTTGAATCCTTATTTTATTGTAGAATATGATTTTTATGGCAAACAGTGCAGACCCTGATCAGAAGGCTCTGATCTGAGTCTATACAGTTTGCAAATTACTGACATACTTGTTTCTACCATACAAATATTAATAATGCATATATGCCAATATTTGTCCAACCAGCATTGCCCTTATCAAATGCCACAAGTTTCAACTTGGAAAATGGTCTGGGTCTACAGTCTTTGCAAAACTCCCAAGACACATTTCCTCTTGAGATAGCTATAAACATTGTACAAATTACGACAAGCAGTAACCACATTTATTTTCATGCCCCTGACTGAGTATTAACAGCTCTGTCATGGCTGTAGCAAGTTACCCAGACTCACCTGCACAGTCAAGAGTTAATCCCGTCACTCCATCAATATGTACATAGGAAATAATAACATCATTTCGAGGGCTTGGTGCAAAACTATTCTAACTCCTTCACAAAGTGAAAGCACCAAGCCCTCGACAATGAGATCAAATTTTAGAAAGGCATATGAACATATATGTACAGTGAAACCCCTCTAATGCGACCACCAAAAAGGGGCATAATTCACAGTGGCAAAGGCAGGTGGTAGCTTAATGCAGGACGAAAGTTATGCAGAAAGCTCCAATAGGAGCTTTCTGCATAACTTTTGTCCTGCATTAAGCAACTACTTGCTTATGAAGACAGCCATGTTTGTTCATTAAGTGGTCACATTAGAGGGGTTTTACTGTACTAAAGTTTTGCCATGGCAGAAACAGATCTCTATTCCAAAAGCAAACCGAGTAGACCCTGATCAGATGGCTCATCTAGGAGCTGTCTAGTTCAGGTCAGTTCTGTTTAAAAAGGCAGTAAAATGTATATATGGAGTACAGGATTACCGGTCTTGTTATGGCAGTAACCAGTTTCATCTACACAGTCAAGACTCTGCTTGTAGAACATGAGATTCTTCAGTCATAAACACAGTCTCCCACTTCCCCCTGTCACCCTGATATAATTACAGTCAAAACCTCTCTAAACTGGACTGTTAAACTTAGCATCAATACTAATCTTTAAAACAGGTGACAGCTTAATGCAAGATGAAAGTCCTAAATGAGTTCTCTGCATGACTTTCACCCTCCTTTGTCCATTCCCTCATATTGACGCCTCTGTAAAAGTCAGTTTTTGAAACCATTGTTGATAAATAGAGCATTTGCTCCATAGGAGCAAATGCTCTATTTATCACACTGGTTTCAAAACTACACAATTCTAAATATTGTCATTTTTTCTAATAAAAGCTCCTTTTCAGTAGATTTATTCAAAGAGGTTGGATCTAAAAACAACACATGAGGTAATGGGTTAAGCAGCCAATTGCTTAGAAATGTCTTAATTCTTTCTTTACTAACGTTCCAGTTTAGAGAGCTTATATAGTATAACACTGGCTTCTGTTCTGTGATTCAACACTTCATGGTTACCATCATCTTGCAGTCGCTAATATAATAACTAGTTGTTTTACTAATAACACACTACACAATATTGCGTACACCACTGTGCGACTATATACAGTAGTCTGTGCCCCACTGGACGAAGTGTCAGTCCGGGT
Organism: Azorinus chamasolen; assembly: GCA_963576725.1. Classification (NCBI taxonomy): domain Eukaryota; kingdom Metazoa; phylum Mollusca; class Bivalvia; order Cardiida; family Solecurtidae; genus Azorinus; species Azorinus chamasolen. The sequence goes on from OY755248.1 coordinate 28,017,113, forward strand.
TGTTCGGGCTGTCGTGGGTGGCAGGGTTGTTGTTTGGTACGGGGTAGATAATAAGAAGCGATCTATCACATGTATGATACCATTGGTGGCCAAAATATTTGTGCTGATTATTTTGGCTTCAATGTCCTTCCACCGAATATACAAACCTGAGGACAAAGAAATGATATAACAGACATACAAATCATGAAATAGAGGCATCTCAATACAATGTTTCTAACGAAAAGAATACAAATTCAGAAAACCTGCTTGAAACATGAATTCAATTAATCTTATATCCATCTTTTCTACATCTTAACAAACAGAGTAGATCCAGATCAGATGGCTTCTGTAGGAGCTGACATCTGATCAGGGTCTGCTAATTTTGCTTATGAAGTAATACAGATATGATTCTACATTTATTTTGTCATGGCCAGAAATGTGTGGGTCCATATGATTTGATAACAATTAACTAATTAAATATTCAGGATGTCATTATTTCTGACATGGATATTTATGGTGTAAAGGATTAACCCTTATCCCACCAACCATGACCCAAGTCACACTGTTTGATCCAATTGAGACATAGGGTACTTCAGCTGTTTGACATGCATGTTAATAGTTTCTCAAAAGTTTTAAAGGGTTATCTCATCTTTATCTTAACTCTTTCCTTTATATAAACGTGTTTTCATGCATTTGCAAACAGAGTAGACCCAATCTCCTGATCAGGGTCTTCTATGTTTGGTAATGGAATTTGATAGATCTGATTATTTACTTTCTAAAATGGCTACAATGTTCCACCTTCCATATTTCATTCATTTGAACTATTTTGTCCATGAATATTCAGTAGGTATTGAAATTTGAAATAAATATAGAACAGGGAAAGGGTTAACTGTTTGCAACAGCTATTTGACAAGTTCTCCACAAAAAGACAATTATGAAAAGAAAGAAATGATGATGGGCCAAAAACTAATTTATGTTTTAATGAGCATAAAATAATGAAAGGAAGAGTGAATGTAACTTTCACTGCACCTTCTCGCAAGATATATTTGTGAAACATAATGCCAACAATAAACACATTAATCTATTCTATAACTTTAACTTTTGACCTTGAAGTTTGACACTAATGGTTAACCTAGCAATGGCACCACTCAAAAGGTGCAGCCTCGTGAGATGAGTATGCAGACTCAATCTTGAATAATTCAAAAATTATGGAAAAGGTTTAAGTTTCAGATAGAGCAACAGACAGACAGACAGGCCAAATACAATATACTCCCCATCTAAAATCAATATAATAAAATACCATAATTATATGAATTTAATTTACATCAAAATATACAGTGATTTTTTATCGAAGGGAGAATACTGGTGTACCCGCATTTAAGTTCAGACAGATTGTTTCCCTTGTTTAATACTAACCATCTGTAGTTGACACAACACTCATGTTACGTCCCCTCGCATAAACATGAAATTTTCCACTCAATATATCATCTTCATTAAATTGCTGACCAATCACAATGTGTCTTGATATTATCTGCAAATCATATGAACAACATCCGTAAAACATCTGTAAACAACATGGTCTTTTACAAACACATATAGTATATGTGTACATACACTGTATGTACATGTAAATGTCTCTGTCTTTTAGAAGTGATCAACATTTTACTTTTCTGCTTAATTTTTACCCATTTAACCCATAGAAATGCCTGTTCATGCCTTTGCAAGTAGCAGATCCAGATCAAATGGCTCCCGTACGTGTCACCTGATCAGGGTCTGCTCTGTTTGTAAATGGAATTATATAGATATGATACAACAGTTTCTTCCATGACCATATTTTTATAAAGGCATACAAACACATGACATTTTTGCTCAGGCAGAAACTGTAGAATCAGATCTTTATTATACCATAAGTGATAAGCAAACAGAGAAGACCCTGATCACAGGGCTCCAATAGGAGTGCTCTGATATATGGCTCTAGTCTGTATACAAATGTGTGAAAAGGCATTTATATGAAGGAAAGGGTTAATAAATATTCATATATTTTTACATGAATATTCATGGACAAAGGAAAGCCAATTCCTTATTCTTTTTTGTGTACATGTAATGACCAGGAAGTCGCAGTCAATATCCCTTTGGAATATTCCCTTCTTTTTCTTATTGAAAAACACATTTTATATATTTTGGATCAAAACCTTCCGCAAGAGTAAAACATTATTCAAACATAGCTTGGATTGTTTTAAATATGGCTGATCTAGCTCTACTCTGTTTGCAAAGGCATAGAAATGTGTATAGAGTAAATCGTTAACCCTTTCCTCCACAGCCTACTTTTAGATCCAACCACTTTGAATAAATCTACCAAAAAGGAGCATTAACTAGAGAAAATGGATTTTTTTTAAATTTTGTAGTTTGAAACCATTGTGACAGATGCTCTATTTATCACAATGGTTTCAATAGTTGATTTTTACAGAGGCATAGAAAGGCGTATTTATGGAGGAAATGGTTAATGTAATCAAATGCTAGCAGCTAGCATGTATCAAGTTAAATGTATTTATATCAGAAACCAAAACAATTTTAATTCACTTACCTGCATTGTTTCTGTGTAGGTGAGATTTTCATTTATATATTTGATGTCATTTAATGCTAGGTATTCAAAAGAATCATCCGATGGCGTGAATACTGTAAACTTGGTATCCGTGGATTTGAGGTCAATCGAAGAATTCTTGGGAATCAGTTTTACTAGTAAATCTGCTCCAAGTCTGAAACATGTAAATCTTGATAACTAACATTCATTCAATATGCATGCTTTTCTTCTCAATGTCATTTACATATATTCTATTTTCTATAACCTGTCCGTAAGAATTTAGAGTCAGCATTTAGATTTCCCTCATATAAACACCTTTTCATGCCTTTCCAAACAGAGTAGACCCAGATCAGACTGCTCCTGTAGAAGCAGTCTGATCTGGGTCTGCTCTGTTTGCTTATAGTATAATATAGATCTGATTTTTCAGTTTCTGCCTGAGCCAAAATATTTTGTGTTCATAATGTCATTATAAAAAGAATCTAAGAGAATATTCAAGATGCCATTATTTTTACATGTATGTGCAACTAGGAAAGGGTTAAGTTATTACCAAAAATTATTTGCCAATTTTTAAAAAGATAGTTTAAGAGTTTTAAAAAAATATACAGTTTCTGTCTCGGTCAAAATTTCCTGCTTTCATATGCTGTGTTGACCCTTTCCCTCATATGAACATGTTTTCACGCATCTGCAAACAGAGTAGTCCTGTAGGAGCCATCTGATCAGGGTCTACTCTTTTTGCTAATGGAACTTGATAGCTCTGTTTGTATACTTTCTAAATTGACTACAGTGTTCCACCTTTCATATTTCGTTATAACCAATTTGTCCATGAATATTCAGCAGGTATTGAAATGTAGAATAAACACAGAACAGGGAAAGGGTTAAAAAATTAATCTAACAACGTTCATCCTGTCATTATTTTTACTGAACAAATTAAGGGTTAAGATAATTAGGCTAATTATGCTCTTACGTAATTTTAGGCTGAAGTTTGAGTTCAGAGGCTATATTGTGCAGCGGGTAATTCAAGAATCCATCTATGATGTAGATAATTCCATTACTGCAGGCAATCCCATCTTTCACAGTATCAAAGGTCTGGCGTAAATTTATATAGCCAATATCAACCGATGTTTCTTCTGCAAAGACAAAATACATCAGCATTTACTTAAGTAACTGGTTAATCCTGAATTTTCAAAATGGAATAATTTGTCAATGTATATAGCTAGTCAATTTATTCTGAAATAGTAACTCTTGTTCAAACAAATTTTAATGACAAAGAAGACAAGACATCTAAATAAGCAGGTAACAGATTCAGAAAAATGTATTCATCACATTGACAAAACAATACAAAACTTTCAATGCAAATTGGGCCGTCTGATCTCGGTCTACTCTGTTTGCAAAGACTAGAAAGGTGTATTTATGGAAGAAAGAGTTAAATGCAGGATTAAACTACAGTAGAACCTGTGTTAACCGATTACCTCATAGGCTATTTTTAGATCCAGCCACTTTGAATAAATCTATCGAAAAGGAGCATTAACTAGAGAAAAAAATTTTTTTTGAATTTTGAAGTTTGAAACCATTGTGATAAGTAGAGCATTTGCTCCTATAGGAGCAAATGCTCTATTTATCACAGTGGTTTCATCAGGTGATATTTACAGAGGCGTAGAAAGGCCTATTTATGGAGGAAAGGGTTAAGCAGCCTTAAAAAGAGGTCTAATTATGGTTTTGAAGGCAGGTGCTAGCTTAATGCAGGCCAAAAGTAATGCTGAAAGCTCCTATAGGAGCATTACTTTTGCATTACTTCTGCATTACTTTTGTCCTGCATTTAGCAACCACCTCCGTTTAACACTCTTATGTTCAATAAATGAATGGCTGCTTAGGACAGGTTTTACTGTAATGCAGAACGCTCCCAGTTTTATACAGTAGAACCTCTCTAATGCGACCACTTAATGAATAAACCTGAGTGTCTTTATAAGCAGGTGGTTGCTTAATGCAGGACAAAAGTAATGCAGAATGCTCCTCTAGGAGCTTTCTACTATTACTTTGTCCTGCATTAAGCTACCATCTGCATCTAGGAAACATAATTATACCTCTTTTAGGTGGTCGCATTAGCGGGGTTTTACTGCACATAACTTTTAATCCTGCAGAATTTGAGTGTTATGATCACATTAGACGCGTTTCACTGTATACATACCTGTTTGGCCGGAATTATCCCTGTCCCTCAGTATGAAAGTCACATTATATCTGCTCTCAGCTACATATAGCACCGTACGTCTGAATTCATTATCAAGGTATAGCTGGGACAGAGATACGTCTTGGAGGTAATGGCCCAGGTAGAGCTGGAACATTAGACCAGCAACAAGCATATTAGCCCTTTATCTCATGAATATTCATGAAAAAATTATGACATCATGAATATTCATTAGATTAATTTTTATACTGGTACATGGACATGGGAATAAACGTTTCTTGGGTATTCTCTTGTATGATACAGATACAATGTATAACTATAGAATCATAGCTGAAAGTGGAATTGGCCCCACTATCAAATTTGACACAGGAATATAAAATCAGAAAATTTGCTCCAACTTTATTAGCTGTCATTTCATCACTTCATCATTACCAGTTTAAAATGATGATAAATTATCACTGAAAGTTTCAAAACGAAAATGTACAGTAAATGTGTGGAAAGGCGTTTATAAGAAGGAAAGGGTTAATGATAGAGTTGATTCATTTTGGCTATAATTACAAGATAATCTGAACAAACAGTGCAGACATTGATCAGAGGGCTCCCAGAGGAGATTGTAAATGTCAGAACACTTGTTATAATTTCAAAGGTCTAATGACACTGGTATAAGCATGTATAAACAGTTTATATAGAAACAACAACAAATTCTATAACATATATGGACTCTGATCAGGGTCTGCTCTATTTGCTTTTGACATGACATAGTTCTGATTCTACAGGTTTTGTCAAAGCAAAGCAAAATTCTTTGAAAAGTTGACATTATTAAAATTTGGCTGATAAATATTCAAGTCATTGTTACTTACATGAATATTGAATAGGGAAAGGAATAAGTAAAAACTAAAACATAGGCCAGTAAACAAGAATCTCAAAATCTTCATTTGGCAAATATTCCTATAGGAAATAATGACATCATGAATATTTATAAGCTGATTTATGATAACAGTATATAAACACAGGAATCTGGGCCATGATATAAACACAGGGGGCCATGATATAAACACAGGAATCTGGGCCATGACAGAAACTGTAGAATCCCATCTACAGTAAAACCCCGCTAATGCGACCATCAAAAAGGGGCATAATTCTGAGTGACAGAGGCAGGTGGTAGCTTAATGCAGGACGAAATTCATGCAGAAAGCTCCTATAGGAGCTTTCTGCATGACTTTCGTCCTGCATTAGGCAACCATCTGCTTTAAACGGCGCCAGTGGCTGTTTATTAAGTGGTCGCATTAGAGGGGTTTCACTGTATATTTTACAATAAGCAAACAGAGCAGACCCTGATCATATGACTCCAATAGGAGCCATCTGATCTGGGGCCTTCTTTGTTTGCAATATGCATGAAAAGATGTTGCAATCAGGTAAAGAGTTTAGATAAGAAATAACATTGTGTAGATCTACCTTTTTTTTCATGCCCGGCTCTGACATGATGTAGGTATGATGGAAATCTGACAGTCTCATCATGAAGTTTTCACTTGGTACAAACAGTGTTTGCTGTACATCATGTGTGTTAGCCCAGGCATCAAAACCATCCATATCCTCAATAATCCGATAAAAGGGTCTGAGGAAAATAGTAATATGACTGAATAGATACAAAATTACATACAAAACATGGCTACTTACAATTTGAACAACATACAGTAAAACCTCTCTATAATGGCCATTAAATTACATCGAGTATTTTGTGTTAAAGGCAGCTGGTTGCTTAAAGAAAGGTGAAATTAAAACAGAACGCTCCTATAGGAGCGTTCTGTTTTACTTTCACCTTGCTTTAAGCAACCACCTGTACTAAATACCACCTAATTAACACAATTTAGTGGCCGATATAGAGAGGTTTTACTTATGTACAGGAAAACCAGTCTTAAGACTTTACTCCATGAATATTCATTTAAGAAATAATGACACCATGAATATTAATTAGATTTTTTTTGGTCATAGCACAAACTCTAGCATCAGATCTATGTTATATTATAAGCAAATAGAGCAGAACCTGGTCCGATGGCTTCTTTAAAAGCCGTCTGATCTGGGTCTACTCTGTATGCAAAGGCGTATATATGGAGTGAAGGGTTAAGTGAACATCAAATAGACGTGTCATTCTGTGTCTTTAAGGCAGGTTGTAGCTTAAATTAAAATATAACTGCAAGTCAAAAGTAATGCAGAAAGCTCCTACAGGATCGAGGACATTATAATTATAAGCAAACCAAGAGCAGACCCTAATCAGACAGCTCCTATAGCCCTTTCCCTGTTCTATATTTGGTCCAAATGTCAATACCTACTGAATATTCATGGAGAAAATAGTTATAATGAAACATGGAAGGTGGACCATTGTAGCCATTTTAGAAAGAAAAGAAACAGATCTTTCAAATTCCACTAGCAAACAGAGTAGACCCTGATCAGACGGCTCCTCAAGGAGCCGTCTGATCTGGGTCTACTCTGTTTGCAAATGCGTGAAAACACATTTATATGAGGGAAAGGGTTAAGAGATGTCTGATCTTGGTCTACTCTGTTTGTAACGGATTAAAGCCTGTCAATACAATATAACAGCAAAGAAAGCCTTACATAAGTTTGTCAGTTCTCTCAATGGTTTCGGCCACTGTCCAGTATGGGTAATGAAGCAGGGTGTCCACTAGGTGTATCATGCCGTTAGTACAGCGGATGTTAGCTTCTGTCACCATACCCTTCACGTTGTTACTGACAGCTGTAACTGAAATAGACATCAAGCCAACTATCATAAACATTATGAATATATGACATCATGAATATTACTTATATTAATTGTTATAATAGCACTTGAACACAGGCAGTTTTGGCCATGGCAGAAACTGCAGAATCATATCTATATTACATCATGAGTAACAGAGCAGACCCAGATCAAAATGGCTCCTACAGGAGTCATCTGATTTGGGTCTACCCTGTTTGAAAAGGTGTAGAAAGGCACATTTAAGCAAAGGGTTAGAATGAAGAGATTTTGTTGCATGTTTTACATACCTTGATCTCTAGACTTTAAAACAAAGATTGGTGTGCGCAGCATTGACTGATATTTGCTGTACTTCCCAAAGTCTTGTACATATCTGGACAGCCCCGGTATAATATGAGCCTTTACGACCTGGAAATAAAAATACATTGAAACAAAACAAGAGTCTAAACATGCAGGTGACTGTTTAAGGCATTGTGCTAGCCCATTCCCTCATATTGACGCCTTTTGACTCCTCTGTAAAAGTCTCACTTTCTGAAACCATTGTGATAAATAGAGCATTTGCTCCATAGGAGCAAATGCTCTTTTTATCACAATGGTTTCAAAACTACACAATTCCAAACTTTTCCTTTTCCCTAGTAAATGCCCCTTTTTGGTAGATTAATTCAAAGAGGTTGGGTCTACAAATAGACTATGAGGGAATAGGTTAACCCTTTATTTCATGAATATTCATGTAAGAAACAATAACTATGAATGTTAATTAGCTGTATTTACACTGGCAAGGGAATTTATACAGAGTATTATTTCTAAAGCAAACAATGCAGAACCCGATGGAACAGCTCCTATAGGAGATGTCTGATCTGGGTCTACTCTTTTTGCAAAACGGCCAAACATTGTCTCAATGGGATAAAGGGTTAATCTTCAAGAAGTCACTATTACTTACACAGATATTTTCATGCAAAGGGTTAAAACCCTAGAATTAAGACTTGCTTTAACCCATTCCTTCATAGGCTATTTTTAGATCCCACCACTTTGAATAAATCTACCCAAAAGGAGCATTAACTAGTGAAAAGGAAAATTTTAAAACTTTGTATTTTGAAACCATTGTGATAAATAGAGCATTTGCCCCATTATGAGCAAATGCTCTATTTATCACAATGGTTTCTACAGGTGACTTTTACAGAGGCATAGAAAGGCGTATTTATGGAGGAAAGGGATTGCAGTTGTGATTTTACAGCAATATGCGAAAAACATTGATATAACCTATAGTCCTTTCCCTTTCCTTCATATAAACGCCTTTTTGTGCCTTCACAAACAAAGAAGCCCCAGATCAGACAGCTCTTATAGAAGCCATCTGATCATGGTTTACTCCATTTGCTTATGAAATTGTATGTCTGACTCTACAGCTTCTACACACACCAAAACTTCATGTGCATATATGCCAGTATAAATCATCAGCCAATAAATACTCATGATGTCATTACTTCTTACATGAACTTTCAACAGGGAAAGGTTTAACAATACAGTTGAACTTCGATATCTTGAACTCGGATAACTCGAACTTTAGAATAACTCGAACAAAAAATCCAGCCCTTCTAAAACTTACAATACAGAATTGCTCTAAACTGTATCACCGCTACAGATATCTAGAAACACATGTTACAGCTTAATACAGGTCTAAAGTAATGCTGAAAGCTCCTACAGGAGCTTTCAGCATTACTTTAGACCTGTGTTAAGCTGTGAACTCGAGACATTGTTCAGATTAGAAATCGGATAACTCGAACTTCTGTCGTCTCAAACTAATTTGTATGGTTCCTTGAAGTTCGAATTATCGAAGTTCAAATGTATATGCAAATTATCAATACATACCATCAATGCATATTTATAATGTTTGCCAATAAAGATGAACAGAATGCTACATTATCTTGTTATGTCTTGTTGAAAAGATAGAACATTTCAAGCAAATAAGATTACTACAATGCATCAATCTTTTCTTACACATGGCTTAACTCTAAACATGTTGAACAGTCAAAAGTAGCTACTCCTGTTCTGAATATTAATTAATCAAAAAGATGCATCAAAATTTCTTGTTGACGAAAATGATTATTGCCACAAAAAGTGCAGACCCTGATCAAAGGGTTCCCTCGGGAGCCCTTTGATCCGGGTCTACACTTTTTGCAAATGTCTTATATATACTTGGTTGCCTGATATTAAGAGTTAAAGAACATACTATCGAGTAAACCTCATTACTACTTTGTGCAATATTCATTCAATAATTAAATCTAATCTTAACCCTTTCCTTTATACAAACATATTTTCATGCATTTGCAAACAGAGTAGACCCAGATCAGAAGGATCCTGTAGGAGCCATCTGATCAGGGTCTGCTTTGTTTGCTAATGGGATTTGAAAGATCTGTTTCTTTACTTTCTAAAATGGCTAGAATTTTCCACCTTCCATAATTTGTTATAACTATTTTGTCCATGAATATTCAGTAGGTATTGACATTTGGAATAAACACAGGACAGGGAAAGGGTTAAGGTAGTTGGCAGCTTAATGCAGGATCAGAGTGAAACAGAAAAAATAACTTTCAAGTTTAGTTTCATTCTTCAACCTACTTTAACCCATTCCCTTATATTGACGACTCTGCAAAAGTCACTTTGTGAAACCATTGTGATAAATAGAGCATTTGATAAATAGAGCATTTGCTCCTATAGGAACAAATGCTCTATTTATCACAATGGTTTCAAACTACACAATTCTAAATGTTTCCTTTTCTCTAGTTAATGCTCCTTTTGGGTAGATTTATTCAAAGAGGTTGTATCTAAAAATAGCCTATGAGGTAAAGGGTTAACTCTTAGCGTGTTCTATGTTTATTTCAAATTTCAATACCTTCTGAATATGCATAGAAAAATAGTTAATACTTAAATACGGAAAGTTGGACATTGCAGCCATTTTACAAACTAAAGAACTAAAACTAGCAAATTCTGTTAGCAAACAGAGATGGGTTCTATAAGAGCCATCTGATCTGGGTCTACTCTGTTTGCAAATGCATGAAAAGGCATTTATATGGAGAAAAGGGAGGAAACTCATATTCATTCAACTGATCAGAGCCATCTGATCAGGGTCTACTCTGTTTGCTTATGATATAATATAGATATGAGTCTAAAGTTTCTGCCATGGCCAAAAATGCTTGAGTCCATGTATTATTATAACAAATAATCTAATTAATATTCCTGAGGTTATAAATATTTCTTATATATATGAATATTCATGGAGTAAAAGTTAATGCTAACATCAGATTTTTCTTACATTGCTCATCAGAAAAATGAGTCAAAGACTCAAAAACAATAAATCCCCTCTGGGGCAACCATCTTAACCTATTCCCTCATATTGACGAATTTTGACGACTCTGTAAAAATCAATTTGTGAAACCATTGTGATAAATAGAGCAGTTGCTCCTATAGGAGCAAATGCTCCATTTATCACAATGGTTTCAAGCTAAACAATTCTAAAAATTTCCTTTTCTCTAATTAATGCTCCTTTTCGGTAGATTTATTCAAAGAGGTTGTATCTAAAATAGCCTATAAGGTAATGCCAGGTTAAGGTATTATTCCGTTTCTTACATCCATCTGGTACATTATTGCAGTATGAAAGTTGAAAAAAAGAGGCACAAGCGAAGTTTTACCCAAGCGTAAAATGGCTGCTTAAAACGTGTTTAAGGAGGATAGAAGATAAAACAAAGAGAAATATTATTTTGTAATTTTGATTAAGAGATACATGGGAGATTTTAAAATTTTAAAATTAGAATGAGGAAAATGCTTTAATAAGATATGATTTTGCTGAAAATATTTGAAACACTAAAAGAAGGGAATGTGAACATTTGGAAACCCAGAAATACATAGTTCTCATGTGATGTTTCAGGCACTGATAAGACCTTTTGACAGAGTAAGTTTAACCCATTACCCATGAACCTCTTTGAATAAATCAACCGAAACGGAGCATTTACTAGAGAAAAGGAAACTTTTAGATTTGTGTAGTTTTGAATCCATTGTGATAAATAGAGCCTTTGCTATTGAGTAAAGGCTCTATTTATCACAATGGTTTCAAGAAGTGACTGTTACAGGGGCATAGAAAGGAGTATTTATGGAGGAAAGGGTTAAAGTGAATCAATAGCTGCGATTAAAGGATCTTTTCTAATTTCTGATACAAAACCTTTCTGTTGATATGCATTTTTATAAGAAATGTTATGCAAGGACATACCAAATTCTGATCAAAGACAATCAACTGACTTCTGAAATAAGCATCTGTTCCTCTAAACAGGTATGAATCTTGTTCCAGCTGCTATTGCTTTGGGTTTTAGCATTTATAATAACCTTTGCAAACAGTCTGAATACAGATGAGATGCCAAGCAACTTGGCACCTTATCATGGCCCAAACTGTGTCACTCTGACATAAATTTTGTTTTTGAAAAAAACATATTTTTAGAACTGCAGCAGATGACAATATTTGCAGACATTACTTGCTCAGAGTGCAGAAGGTATTTGGAGTACATTATGCTGGACAGCAAATGACCTGCATAATGTTAACAACACATCCAAGATCAAAGAGTTCTTTGGAGTTAGTGAGGCTAAATGAACACAGTGAAAAATATTGCAGCTGTAATTGTTCTGGAGTGTAAATTTAAAAACTCATCTGCAGTAAATCATGGTCATTTTGAATTTCTGTAAAAGGGTGGCTGTGGCTTTCGCTGCAGCCAATACGCCTTGGTCTTACATCCAGCTAGTACCTTATTGCAGTATGAAGGAATTTTCTGCATTTCTTTCATTCAGATCTACATCATTCTATAAGCAAATGGAGCAGACCTGATTAGATGGCACATATAGGCGCCATCTGAACTGGGTCTACTGTGTTTGCAAAGGCGTATTTGTGGAGTAAAGGGTTAAAAACACCAATATCTATTTATTTACCCATTCCCGCATAGGCTATTTTTAGATCCAGCCTCTTTGAATAAATCTCCTAAAAAGGAGCATGCAGATCTACTCTGTGTGCAATGGCATTAAATGGTGCCTCTATCTGGTAAAGGATTAACTCTAAATTTACGCCATAAATACCCCTTTCTAGCCCTTTGCAAACAGAGCATACCCAGATCAGACGGTTCCTGTAGGAGCTGTCTGATCAGGGTCTGCTCTGTTTGTTTAAGATATAATATAGATATGATTCTACAGTTTTTGCCATGGCAAAATATTCATGTGTCCATGTGTTATTATAATAATTAATCTAACTAATAATCAGTATATATCATTATTTTTTACATGAATATTCATGGAGTAAAGTGTTAAATATTGCTTACACTTTCTAGCTCAATAGGATTCTTGGTTAGTCTTCTGGCTCTGTACGTTGGTAAATAAGTGAATGCCTCATCAACAGGCACAAACATGGTGAAGGTCAATGAGATGTTCTGCAGGGCTACAAAACTAGAAAACTGCTGCAAAATCCCGGCCATGGTGCTGAAATAACAACAAATGCATGACTTATAAAAGACGTATACCCTAATTTCATTAATCGGAACAAGCATTCCGATATCTAATATCTCCTATCCAATAGTAAGTAAAACTGAATAATTCAATTAGGTACCACTGTGGTACTTTTAAATTAAATTGATATACAGTAGAACCTATCTTAAGTGGCCATCAAAAGGTCTTATCATGGTTCTGTAAAGCAGGTGGTAGTTTAATGCAGGTCAAAAGTAATGCAGAAAGCTCCTAAAGGAGCCTAATGCATTACTTTTGGCCTGCATTAAGCATCAAGCAACCATCACCTTTTTAAAACTCCTATGTTCAATAAATGAATGGCTGCTTATAACAACATAATAGATGAATGGTTTAACCTTTTCCGCCTTTCTACGCCTCCATAAAAGTCACTTTATGAAACGATTATGATAAATAGAGCATCTGCTCCTATGGGAGCAAATGCTCTATTTATCACAATGGTTTCAAACTACAATTTTCTAAAATTTTCCTTTTCTCTAGTTAATGCTCCTTTTAGGTAGATTTATTCAAAGTGGTTGGATCTAAAAATAGCCTATGGAGGAATGGGTTAAATAACAACAGATGTACTCCATGAATATTCATGTTACAAATAATGACACTATGAATATTATTTAGATGAACTAAGGAAATTTGGCCATGGCAGAAACTGTAGCATAAATTCTACATAATTCTATATAAAGCTAAAAGAGCAAACCTTGATCAGGTGGCTCCTATAGGAGCCATCTTATCTAGGTCTACTCTGTTTGCAAATGTGCTAAAAGGCAGATCTACGAGGTAAAGGGTTAAGGTGAACCTGATTCCTACCTTAAAAGGAAAACCCATGTCTACAGAAATCAATGCTTGTTTCTTACCTTAAAGTAAACCTGTTTCCTACCTGAAACCCTTCCCTGTTCTAAGTTTATTCCAGATTTCAACACCTATTGAATATTCATGGACAGAATAGTTTTAATGAAATATGGAAGGTGGAACATTGTAGCCATTTTAGAAAGTAAAGAAACAGATCTATCAAATTCATTCACAAATAGAGCAGACACTGAAAACAGAGCAGACACTTAAACCATTACCTCATAGGCTAATTTTAGAACCAACCTCTTTGAATAAATGTATCGAAAAGGAGCATTAATTAGAGAAAAATTATTTTTTTTTTAGAATTTTGTAGTTTGAAACCATTGTGATAAATAGAGCGTTTGCTCCAATTTTTAGACCCAAGCTCTTTGAATTAATCTACCAAAAGGGAGCATTTTACAAGAGAAAAAGAAACTTTTAGAATTTTGTAGTTTTGAAACCATTGTGATGCAGTAATCAACCTTAAGGAAGCCACATGTACGTCTACAGAAAAAAAACACTTGTTTCTTACTTTAAGGTAAACCTGTCAATTATCTTATTTAACCCTTTTCTTAAATATAAATGCCTTTTTACACATTTGCAAACAGAGTAGACCCAGATCACATGGCTCCTATAGGAGTTCTATATTAATGATGTCATTATTTTCTAACATGAATGCTCAACACTTTTAGATTCAACTTGTGTATTAATATTTTTCTATTAATCCTTTACACCACAGACACCTTTGCCAACAGAGTAGACCTAAATCAGATGACTCCTGTAGAGGCCATCAGATCAGGGTCTGCTGTTTCTGATGGAATATATAGATATGATTTTGAAATTTCTGTTACAGTCAAAAATTCTCTTTCTTATATACTGTTAATAAAATTAATCTATTTATTTTCATGAGTTCATTATTTCTTACATAAATATTCATGATGGAAAGGAGGGCCTGTTTCTTACCTTAAAGATGGTCTGTGTTTGATTTCATCGAGGATGTTTCTTGTTGGTATATGCAGTATGTTGTCTACGATGTGCAGTATACCATTAGAACACCAGATATCACTGATCACCACATTTGCCCGTATTCTGCTGCCAATAATGTACAGCCCTATATAGACAGAATAGACAGAGATATTTCAATAACCCCTATGTTTTTGTATCAGAGGCGTATATAAGATGTGTACATTAGAACATTGTCAAGAATAGTTAACCCTATTCAAGGGCCATACTCTAAAACACACTGGTTGAATGCAAACACAAGATAAACAGTTGGCAGTCCCTACTACTTACTGATAGAATATACGTTGTGCACGAAACTCAAAAGGTGCAAATAATATCGGCTCATCTGGATAATTTAAACTTCAACCAGCCAGAAAATAGCAAAAATCAATATCTGGTGCATGATTTGGGTAAACACTATTTGTATTTCATCTGCATCTACTCTGTTCTTTCAATTTGCCTCACGAAAAGGTATCAATCAATGACTGAAATTGTTGTTTGCATTTAATTTATCTCATATTGAGTGTCAACTTGCAAATTTTAACCCATTTCCCCATTGGCTATTTTTAGACCCAACATATTTGAATAAATCTACTGAAAAGGAAACTTTAACAATCTTGTAATTTTGAAACCATTGTGATAAAAAGCGTGAAAATGGTTTAAAGGTGACTTTTACAGAGTTGTCAAAAGGCGTCAATATGAGGGAATGGGTTAATGTAATAAAACAAGGCTGCTTTTCAGTGAGACCAGAAGTTATATTCATGTACATGAATAATGTATAACACTTCTTCACAAACTCCCATCATATTTGATAATGATACATGGCTCAAAATGATATCTATACGGATCTGATTCTGTGAGAAAAGTAGTTTCTAGATGACAAGCTACACACTTGACTAGGTCTGTAGATGAGTCAGATGAAAAGTTCAGTTTTTACACACTAATTTGAGTTGACTTCTTGAAATTATGAGAAGATGGAGTTCTAAGGTGATTTCTGGTCGTAAATGTTCATTTATTAGATAAGACAAATCAAACAAATATGGTGATTTTGGTATTCGTTGCCATCCTTAATTAACCCTTTCCCTGTTCCATGTTTATTACAAATTTCAATACCTACTGAATTTTCATGGACAAAATAGTTATGACATACTGAAGGTGGAACATTGCAGTCAATTTAGAAACTAAAGAAACAGATCTATCAAAATTCCATTAGCAAACAGAACAGACCCTGATCAGACGGCTCCTATAGGAGCCATCTGATCTGGGTCAACTCAATTTTCAAACATGTGAAAACACGTTTATATGAAGGAAAGGGTTGACTATTACCTCATACACTATTTCTGAACCAAATCTCTTTGAACAAATTTATTGAAAACGAACATTTAGTAGAAAACTAGAAATGTGTCCATAGGACACTGATGCCCCCACTTCAGACTTTTTGTCACAGAAAGTAATTAAAGGGCCATTTTTAAAGTCATTTTTGCAAATAAAGGGCTGCAGCTCCTAAACGACTGAAGCAATGTTTATGGCTATCAAACTTGACCAAGATATAATAGCCACAAATGTGTGTAAAGTTTGGTGTGGATTGGACAAATACTTTCCAAGAAGAAGTCCAAACAAATTCTTCTAGATATGTGTACGAACATACGGACAAGGGCAACACTATATGCCACCACTATGTGAGGGCATAAAAAGGAACATTTTAGAATTGTGTAGTTTTGAAACTATTGTGATAAAAAGAGCATTTGCTCCATAGGAGCAAATGCTCTATTTATCAAAATGTTTCAAAAAATGAATTTTACAGATGCCTCAAAAGGTGACTGCATGAGGGAATGTGTTAACCTTTTCCCTGTTCTGTATTTAGGCCAAATTTCAATACCTACTGAATATTCATTAACAAAATAGTTATAAAGAAATATGGAAGGTAGAACATTGCAGATATTTTAGAAAGCAAATAAACAAATCTATCAAATTCTATTATCAAACAGAGTAGACCCTGAGGAGCCGTCTGATCTGGGTCTACTCTGTTTGCAAATGCGTGAAAACACGTTTATATGAGGGAATGGGTTAAAAGGATCTGTATGAAGTAAAGGGATAGTCTTTGACTGTAGTCTGTGAAGTTTTGATGACGTAACAGAGTACTTACCTTGGTTCGTATTGTATAATGTAATTGACAAATTACTGTAAGTCCTCAATGTCATCTCATCCTGGACTTGTGATGAGGTGATAAAGCCTTCAGCTACGGAACCCTTAATGGCCTAAATAATGAAAACAAACCATAATTACCAGAGGTATTTGGACATCCAGTCTCCCCTCTCCATAGTCAAGCAGAATAAGTCAATGTGGCACTATTTTGATAACTTATAAAAACATCTTTTCATGCATTTGCAAACAGTGTAGATCCAGATCAGATGGCGTCTATAGGGGCCGTCTGATCAGGGTCTGCTCTGTTTGTGTTTGACATGATACATGTATAGATCTGATTCTACAGTTTCTGCCAAAGCCAAAATGTCCTGTGTTCATATGCCATTATAAAAAGCAATCTAATTATTATTCATTATATAATTATTTCTTACATAATATTGATCAGGGAAAGGGTTAACCCTTTACTCCATGAACACTTCGGATACTCACAGTGCTGGACTCAGAGACCAAGATAGGAGGCCTATATCAAAATATTTTCAAGAATAGCTCCAATATTTCTCCATCAAACCCTATGTTGTGACTACTCTTTAGAAGTGAGACACACTATAGGGTTTGGTGGAGAAATGACGATTTTAGTTTTTGATTACACATTTATCTGTTGCTCTGTGAACTATAATATTACAAAGGGACAAATTACAGTAAAGTGTTTTTTGAAGTTATATTTTGTCTTGCATTTTGTGAACAAATTTTAGAGATGAGCAAACAAGGAACAGTTCTTTGAAGTTTGATTGTAAGCATTTCGTTTATGCTTTTAGGGTGGCTGCATGTCATTTATGCTTCTTCTACCAACGCTAAAACATCCTGTGTACATATACCATAATAAAAATGCAGCTAATAAATATTCATGATGTCTTTTTTTTACATTATGTTTTCTACATGGAAAGGGTTAAGACAATTTTAACCCTTTCCTTCATACTAACACATTTTCATGCATTGACAAACAAAGTAGACCCAGATCAAACAGCTCCTGTAGGAGACGTCTGATCAGGGTCTGTTCTGTGTGCTAATGGTATTTGATAAATCTATTTCTCTATTTTCTAAAATGGCTATAATGTTCTATATAAGAAATTTTAATGAGCTAAGAAAGAAACCTGTTCTAGAACTGTAACATTGTTCCGGAGAAACTCAATGGTGTCTGATGGAAGACTCGTGTACTCTGCGTCACTGATAAAGAATGCCGTCATTGGTCCATTGTTTGAGGAATCCAGCATGTACCGCAGTTCATGATTTCCATTCAAAAAAGCTGCCATTGAGCTGTAAAGCAAATTCACAATATTCTTTATTTTCTATCAAACATTTTCAAGAATAACTTCTTAAATGTATCTCCACCCAACCCTATGTTGTGAGTTGTGACCACTCTTTAGAATTGGTGGAGAACTGACAATTTTAGTATTTGAATACACACTTTTATCCCATTCTGTCATATTGACGCCTTTCTACGTCTCTGTAAAAATCACTTTTTGAAACCAGTGTGATAAAAAGAGCATTTGCTCCATAGGTCAGCAAATGCTCTATTTATCACAATGGTTTCAGAACTATGTAATTCTAAAATTTTCATTTTCTCTCAGAGTTAATACTCCTTTTCGGTAGGTTTATTCAAAGAGGTTGGGTCTTAAAATAGCCTATGAGGTAATGGGTTATATATTGCTCTGATCCATGCATCTCAACTTATTTCAAACCAAATCTAACTCTTTCCTTCATATCAATGTCTTTGCAAACCCTGAACACCCAGATCAGACGGCTCCTATAAGAGTTTTCTGATAGGGCCTGCTGAGACTGTTTGCTTATGAAATTACAATAGATTTGACATTACAGTTTATACCAATACCAAATTATCCGGTGTACAGATGCCATTATACAAATTCAGCTAATAAATATTCATGATGTCATTATTTCTCCAATGAATATTCAACAATGGGTGAAAGGTATAAATGATGGTAACTTAGAGGTTTGTTCTCATTTGGTCTACTCCATGGAGATTTAAATTGCAACCCAAACTGTGCAATCTAGACAAAATTTTCCCATTTCGTCTCCAGTAATTTCACTTGTCCTAGTTTTTTGCGAATACTATTTGCCATTAAAAACTTCTTGCTGTCTAGGTCAAATCTGTAATCAAATTTGTCAACAGTTTGAAAACGATGCATCTCGTCAGCATAAAGTCTGTTTTAAAGAAAATAAAGAAAATTCAACACAGAAAATTGTAGCGAGACAAAATTATATGGCAGCGAAAGAGTAAATATTCCATTCCCATCAAAACACAGACTTTAATACTTGACTAGAAAGATTTGATCCTATAATTCGATTGTATCCCTGCATCTGATCTGGGCTAACAAGTGTTGGAAGGTTTTACCTGCCTCATGGCATCATGATTAACCCTTAATCTACTGACTAATTAAAACTGGCTCCTTTTCTGAATATTAACCCTATCCATGTTGCATATTCATGTAAGAAATAATGATATCATGAATATTTATTTGCTGAATTTTGATAATGGCATTTGTGCACAGGTTTTTTTGGTACTGGTAGGAACTGAAGAGTCAGACCTATCATAATTTCTTAACCCATTCCCGCACAGGCTATTTTTAGATCCAACCTCTTTGACTAAATCTACCAAAAAGGAGCCATTACTAGAGAAAAGGAAATTTTCAGAATTGTGTAGTATTGAAACCATTGTGATAAATAGAGCATTTGCTCCTGTGGAGCAAATTCTCTATTTATCACAATGGTTTCACAAAGTGACTTTTACAGAAGCGTCAAAAAGCGTCAATATGCGGGAATGGGTTAAGCAAATAGAGCAGGCCCTAAATCAAACGGCTCCTATTGGAGCTGTCTGATCTGGGTCCACTCTGTATACAAATGCATGAACAAGCATTTATATACAGGAACAGGTTAAACAATATGTTGTATCAAAATTATCACTGAAGAAAATGATTATTATGACAAACAATGCAGATCCTGATCAAAGGATTCCATCTAAAACTCTTTAGTCTTGGTCTACACTGTTTGCAAAGGTCTTATTTACTTGGTTCCCTAAGTGTCATACTGCTAAAGCAAGTGACCCAAAGATTTCCTAAATATTAGTCCTTGATTAGAAGGATAAGCTTTAATTTTTATCATGATGAATTACAGTAAAACCCTGCTAATGCGACCACCTAAAAGACGTATAATTCTGGGTGCTAGATGTAGGTGGTAGCTTAATGCAGGACAAAAGTAATGCTAAAAACTCCTAGAGGAGCTTTCTGCATTACTTTTGTCCTGCATTAAGCAACCACCTGCTTATAGAGGCATCCATGTTTATTCATTATGTGGTCGCATTACAGAGGTTCTACACTAGTGGAATAGCTCATTAGTGGTTATAGTATAGAGTGAAGGGCTTAACCCTTTCCCTCATATGCTATTTTTAGACTCATCCTCTTTGAATAAATCTACCGAAAAGGAGCATTTACTAGAGAAAAGGAAAATGTCAGAATCGTGTAGTTTTGAAACCATTGTGATTAATAGAGCATTTGCTCCGATGGAGCAAATTCTCTATTTATCACAATGGTTTCAAGAATTGTCTATTTCAAAGGCGTAGAAAGGTGTATTTATACACTGGAAAGGGTTAAACTTTTCCTCCTATAGAAGCCATCTGATCAGGGTCTGCTCTGTTTGCTTATATAATATAGATATGATACTACAGTTTTTGCCATGATCAAAAATTCCTATGGACATTTGCTATTATAACAATTAATGTAATTAATATTCATGATGTCATTATTTCTTTCATGAATATTCATGGAGTAAAGGATTAAATTTGCAGGATTCTGAATGACAAACAAAACAGACCCTGATCAGAGGATTCCTCTAAAACCCTTCTGGTCTGGGTATACACTGTTTGCAAATGTCAGTACAGTCAATTCCAGCATTTCAAAGTAAAGTACAGAATGTAATACAGATTCTTCAAGACCATTACCAATGGAAACAAAAGAAAACAAATTAGAGCTTTATCATGAACATTTCTGACTGAGCTTGTAAATTCTGCTCCATTTTCAAAGAAATCCAAATCAATGTCATTCATAAAAATACTTTAATGTATGTGTAATAGCGTCTTTGCAGAAAGTTTGTATTTCATATATCCAGTGTAAACAGATTGGGATTATTTGGATTCTAAAATGTGTGAAGAATTTGCATATAAATTGCCTAGAGACCCCAACGAAACCTATAATTTGGCATACAGTGCTTTGCCAGCCTTCAACATGTTGTTGTAATCTTGATTCAAAGTTTCAAATTGTTTTGATCCAAATTCTCAGCATCTTTTCTTTTAAACAGATAATGTTTAGCATTTTGATAAAAGATATTATTAATCAAGCTTATTGTCTATAAAACTAATTGATAATTATTAAAGATTACAGAAGTGGTTGTGGGGGAGTTAAAGAAGACAGCACTATATGTGGAAGAATAATGACAAAATCAGATTAAGACAACAGAATGTGATCTGAATATATAGTTTCAAATGTCTCAGGGACAATATTTGTCCTACAAATTATAGACTACATTGTGGCAAATCACAGGCTTAATGGTCAGTATTAGCATACAGTTTCACCCTAATTACTGCAAGTATTCAGACACCCAATCTTACCTCTCCATGAGTTCGTAAAGTGGAATAAGTCAGTTTGGCAGCATTTTGATAACTTAACCATTTCCCCATTCAATATTCATGTACGAAATATTAACATCATGACTATTCACTGGCTGAATTTTTATAATGATACTGTATCAAAGGAAATTTTGCTTTGATAACTTTTGAATCAGATCTATATCATATCAAAAGCAAACAGAGCAAGCCCTAATCAAATGGCTCTTATAGGATCTGTCTGATCTGGGTCTACTCTGTTTGCAAATGCATGAAATGGGGTTTGTATGAGGGAAAGGGTTAAATTAGGCTGACAAAGAAGCAAATAATGTGGCCCTCTGATCAAACTGCTCCTTCAAGACTGGTTTGATCTGGAACTGCACTATTTGTCCAAATTTGCCTGTCTTTGCATGTCATGTAATTATCATCTGCCAAATATTTTGTCTGTTTCAAGTTTCCTTTAACCCTTTCCTCCATAAATACGCCTTTCTATGCCTCTGTAAAAGACACTTTATGGAACCATTGTGATAAATAGAGCATTTGCTCCTATAGGAGCTCTATAATGGTCTATTTATCACAATGGTTTCAAACTACAAAATTCTAAATTTTTCCTAAAATGCTCCTTTTTGGAAGATTTATACAAAGTGGTTGCATCTACAAATAGCCTATGGAGGAAAGGGTTAACAGAAATTTTATAATGGGTTAATAAACTAAGGATGTTTTGGCCACGGCAGAAATTGTGAAATCATATCTATATTTCTCACATAACGTCTCTTATCTCTGGGTTAGAACAACTGGTTAAGATTTCCTTACCAGTAACATGTGTAAGAACACTTTAGAACATATATCACATCATTCGTCATAATTATATGCCGTCTAACTTGGGAAACCAATGTTTACATGTTATTAAAATGGTGAAAACACACTGTTTTGGTTATGTGAGAGAAAGAATCTGATGCTCATAACAAATCTTTTAAGATCAAAATTAATGTTCCTAAATGCACCAAGAAAATGTTATTAAGCAAGCCTTTGGTGAGCTTAATAACATTTTCTTAGGCTCATTTAGGAAATTTGATCTTAAAAGACAACCCGCGATAGATCCTCTATATATCAATAAGCAAACAGAGAAGACCCTGATCAGAGAGCTCCTACAAAAGCAATATGATCTGGGTCTACTCTGTTTCCAAAGGCATAAAAATAGGCTTCTGTGAAGGGTTAATTAGATTTTTTCTCCTTAGGTAAAACCTCTCTACAGTTACTCCCATTGATGTTATTTTTGTATTTAACCCATTCCCTCATATCGACGCCGTTTGACACCTTTGTAAAAGTCATTTTTTGAAACCACTGTACCAAATAGAGCATTTGCTCCATATGAACAAATGCTCTATTCATCAAAATGGTTTCAAAACTACATAATTCTAAAAGTTTCCTTTTTTCTTGTAGATGCTCCTTTTCAGTATATTTAGTAACTAGAAAATTGTGTCTGTAAGACACAGCGATGCCCCTGTGGTGGTGCTTGCATAGCTGCACTAA
Organism: Azorinus chamasolen; assembly: GCA_963576725.1. NCBI lineage: Eukaryota > Metazoa > Mollusca > Bivalvia > Cardiida > Solecurtidae > Azorinus > Azorinus chamasolen. The sequence goes on from OY755248.1 coordinate 28,040,331, forward strand.
GTTTCTAAGTAATTTGACCTTGACCTTGGGCTTGTGGGCAGCATGGGCTGGGTGCGCAATGAAAGTATGGATGGTGGTTTATGTGTATATGCAATTCCATGCCAATAGCTATAGTGGTTAGTGAGATATAAGACAATGAAAAAACTGTAACAACCAACTGCACCTACCAACTGCACGTAAAAGCGTGACACACAGATGGACGGACAGACAGACAGACAGGTGCAAAACATAATGCCCCCTGATTATCGTCAATGGGGGCATAAAAAAGGTTGGATCTAAAATAGCCTATGGGGTAATGGGTTAAGACAGGTGGTTGCTAAACGCAGAACAAAAGTTACACAGACAGTTCCCGTAGGAGCTTTCTGCGTGACTATCATTCTGCATTAAACAACGGTCTGCTCTTGAAGGTACTCAAATTTATACATTAAATGGTTGCTTACGCGATGTTCTACTGTACTTATCATAATACAAACCTTAACTGAGGGTTACCCTTGATTGCCTCCCAGATGGTGAAGTCTCTCTGAAATAGCACGCTGTTGATAATATGGATAACCCCATTTGTACAACCAATATTGGCAACAGTAATTTTGGCTTTAATATCACCACCTTCCACATACACTCCTGTAATAATAATTTCATACATATACTTGTAAATTTGTTCATATAGTTTTCATTATGAAAGTCAGCAACATTATATCATATGAGTACCCTAACTACCCTGAGTATTTGGACAGACAAACATAGGCAAATAGTGCAAACCCAGATCAAATGACACCTAAAGGAGTCATTTGATTTGGGTTTTCACTATTTGTTACTATGTCAGTCTAACTGAAAGAGTACCAAATGTAGGTGTCTGTTGAGACATTTTTAAGTTTTTATTAAGTCCATAAAGGGGCATAATTTTTTACAAAAGCCTTACAGAGTCGTGGCCTTTGGTCAAACTGTAGCCCTTGTGATGGTGAACCATTGCGTGAAGTTTCATAATATTTGCATGAACAGTAGAGAAGCAATAGCCAACGTTAATGGTGACTACAACGACAATGACAACACTAACGTCGGTGTTATGACAATAGCTCATACTTTTTTCATCCAAAAACATATGAGCTAAAAATGGCTCCAAACTTATTCAGCTGTACAAACTGGCAGAGAGGGGAGACTGGGTGTCCGAATACTTAGGATAATTAGGGTGACTATCTTTCTATTAACCATTTTGAATGCTGAATTTTCTAATTGAAATTGTCGATCATTATCTAACCCTTTCCTTCATATAAATGCCTTTTCATGCCTTTGCAAACAGGAGCCTTCTGACCAGGGTCTGCTGTTTGATTATGGAATATATGGATGTGACTCTTCAGTTTCTGCCAGGATAAAGAAATTCTATGTTCTGTCCATGTACCAGCAGGGTCTGCTCGGTGAACTTAAGGGATAATATTGATCTGATTCTACAGTTTCTGTCCATGCCAAAATTTTCTGTGATGTCATTAATTCCTGCAAGAAGTGTTACAGCCTAGTCCATTCAGTATGAAACAGTTTATATTTGTGCGAAGATCTAGAGTGCCAACCTGAGTAGACCCTGATCAGAGGGCTCCTCTATAAGCCCTCTAAGCTGGGTCTATACTATTTGCAAATGATAGTACACTTGTTTTCCAGATTCGGGGAGATAAATAATTATAAGGGCAGTAAATTTTATATAAAAAACTCATATAATTCCTTTGGTGCCAAATCATTTTTCGTCTGCTTTAACTCTTTGCTCAATAAATACGCCTTTCTACACCTCTGTGATAGTCAATTCTTGAAACCATTGTGATAAATAGAGCATTTGCTCCATAGGAGCAAATACTCTATTTATCACAATGGTTTCAATACTAACAATGGTTTCAATACTAAACAATTCTAACATTTTCCTTTTCTCTAGTAAATGCTCTTTTTCGGTAGATTTATTCAAAGAGGTTGGGTCTAAAATAGCCTATGAGGGAATGGGTGAAGTTACAGCCAGTGATGTAAGTCTCTGAACAAGGATGTCAAGTAATTAGCCTTTAACTTCATGATTATTCATGTTAGAAATAATGACATCATGAATACCTGATCAGAGTCTTCTCTGTTTGCTTATGAAAGTTTAATAGATCTGATACTACCATTTCTACCATTACCAAACATTCCTGTGTAGATATTTATGCACCCTTAAATAATCTGACAGCTAATAAATATTCATGGTGCCATTATTTCATATATGAATATTAAACAGGTAATTTAGGGTTAATGGTCCCTTACCGTGGCTCTCTCTGTGTATTATCAAGACCTTCCCATCCCGGCTTGTGAAGCGCTCCCCATCCACAAGTGATTCTATATCTCTTTCAGCATATATAATGAAATGGTCCCTCAGCATCTGCAACGACACAACAAAGAGAGTGGGTGAGAGAACAAGTGGTAGGGTGATAAGTGAGTGATGAGTGAGTCACTAGTGAATGATGAGTAAATTGTGAGTGATGAGCGAGAGACTAATGGGTGATTAGTTAACAATTAGTGACTAGTAAGTGATGAGTGACTAGTGAGTGATTAGTGCCTAGTAAGTGATGAGTGACTAGTGGCTAGTAAGTGATGAGTGACTATTGAGTGATTAGTGGCTAGTAAGTGATGAGTGATTAGTGGCTAGTAAGTGATGAGTGACTCGTGAGTGATTAGATAGTCATGAGTGACTAGTGAATGATTAGTTAGTGATGAGTGACTAGTGAGTGATAAGTGACTAGTAAGTAAGTGATGATTAACTAGTGAGTGATTAGTTAGTGATGAGTGACTAGTGAGTGATAAATGACTAGTGAGTGATTAGTAACTTATAAATAATGTGTGACTAGTGAGTGATTAGTGACTAGTGACTAGTGAGTAACTAGTGAGTGGTGAGTGACTAGTGAGTGACCAGTGAGTGATTAGTGAGTGATGAGTGACGGGTGGGTTACAAGTGAGTGATGAGTGACTAGTGGATGACTAGTTGGTGATGAACGAGTGACTAATGAGTGATAACTGAGTGATTACTGAGTGACTAGTTAGTGATGAGCGACTTGTGGGTGACTAGTTGGTGTAGGCTAGTGAGTGATGAGTGAGTGACTTGTGAGTGATGAGTGACAAGTGAGTGATGAGTGACTGACTAGTGGTAGACTTTGTAAGAAACTAGTAAGTAATGAATGAAAGACTCAAGAATGACAAGTGAGTGACTAGTGCAGCTACTGCATGCACATGAATGGTTACCAATTGAATGAATAATAACTCTGTGAAAAAGGTCTCTGTAAAATCTGCTGACAGCATTATCAACTATGCTTGCTATCCAGTGAAATTTTCTCCAAATCAACTGAGAGGTCTAGGATAATTCGCATGTACAAACGTGTTTCTACAGACAGACAGGCGGGCAGACAGATGGACTGACAAACTGTTATCAGTATACGTCAGGATTTATTTGTTCAATATTCATATCAGAAATAATGACGTCAATGAATATTTTCATTATAAATTTTCATTTTTTTTTTGCTCTGACAAAAAATATAGAATCAGATATATCATGTCATAAAAAAACAAAGCAGACCCTGATCAGATGGCTCCTATAGGAGATGATCAGGGTCTGCTCTGCAAACGTGCGAGCACGTGTTTATACAAAGGAAGAGATAATTCATTTTGGCACCATTTTGAAATAAACTTTCATTTAGACTGCATAGTAGAAAATAGTGAAGACTCTGATCAAATTCTGAAAGGGGGTGATCCCCGAGAGCAAAAATTGCAACACAAAAAGAGAAAATTGCAGACTCGGTTTTATTGAGTCTGTTCATGAACAGTAATTGAAAGTGCAACACTGCTCACGCCCCCTAGCACCGGCTTAAGCGGTATTCAATTTTCAGAACAAGAAGTACTGAAATTCATGATCTCGAAGGATCAGAAGGTATAACAACACTGAGAATGAAGTACGGGGCGACGTTTTACGGCCGCCACACAAGCACTTAACACCTGCTGTTAAGCCACACTTTCAGGAGTCATTTGATCTAAATTTTCACTATTTGCTTATGTTTATCGGTTGGAATACTTAGAATAAGGGAAACATATTGGCCAACATAACAAGGTGTCATAGAGTGTTTAAAACTCATAAAACTTAATAAGTTGTTTCATGGAAAAAAGATACCTTTAGTTTAAACATATTTTATTTCAAAAAGTATACATTAATCATGATATCAACAGAGTATCACTATAGGATTAGAACGAAAGCTAAAATCTTATTGAGTTCTTCTCCTCAAAAATACCTTTGGTGATCAAATGTTTTGCAAACAGTGTAAACAAACATCTGTCCCTAACAAAAGGCAATGTCTGATCAAGGTCAACACTGTTTTGCAAAGTTAATAAAAAATTCTCTCATACTTAACCCTTTCCCTGTTCTATAGTTAGTCCAAATTTCAATACCTACTGAATATACATGGAAAAAATAATTATAATCAAATATTGAAGGTGGAATATTGTAGCCATTTTAGAAAGTAAAGAAACATAGCTATCAAATTCCATTAGCAAACAGAGCAGACCCTGATCAGACGGCTCCTCTTGGAGCCGTCTGATCTGGGTCTACTCTGTTTGCAGATGCGTGAAAACACGTTTATATGAGGGAAAGGGTTAAATGCGTTTTCACACAGAGTAGATTCTATAGGAGCTGTCTGATCAGGGACTGCTTTGTTTGCTTTTGAACTGATAAAGATCTGATTCTACAGTTTTTGCAAAAACAAAAAAATCCACTGGAAAGTTTACATTATATAAATTCAGCTAAGTGATTAACCCTTTCCCTCATATAAACGTGTTTTCACGCATTTGCAAACAGAGCAGACCCAGATCAGACGGCTCCTAGAGGAGCCGTCTGATCAGGGTCTACTCTATTTGCTATTAGAATTTGAAAGATCTGTGTCTTTAGTTTCTAAAATGGCTACAATGTCCAACCTTCAATATTTCATTATAACCATTTTGTTCATGAATATTCAGTAGGTATTGAAAGTTGAATAAACATAGAACAGGGAAAGGGTTAAGAACTTTAGTGAGCAAGCTCACATACCCAAACCTGTCACATTGTCAGAGAAAATAAGTGGTTCCCCATGACAGATTCCTCTGAAAATGGAACTCTGTATACAAGCGTTTGTCCATGACAATTCTTAGAGCAAATTTGAGAAAATTTGGTCAAGAAATGATAGTGCTAGATGAGCAACAATGTATTAGGATTCACCGATGGACTGACTGATAGATGGACTGACTGACGGATGGATAGAACAGTCTAAAACTATATACTCCATGCAATTTCATTGCGAGGGGTATAATAAATATTCATGATGTCATTAATTTTTACATGAATATTGAACAAGGAAACAGTTACTAAGAAACTGCAGAGAGTAATAACTAGCAAACAATGTTTGGCCTGATCAGATACTGCCTCTATCCCCCAGTGACATATCTTGGTTTCCTGTGTTTGTAAAGATGGGAGACATCATTTCTTGTAGTACTACTCATAGGAAGTAAAGGGTTAACTTCTTGCATGCAAAGAAATAGTTGTCAGAAGCAAAGCTGCAATTCTCAAATAGAAAGTTCCTTTATTTCTATTCAGAAATGTAATCAAAGTACATACATGTATATCAACTAATTTGGATCCCTGGTAAGATGCTTAGTTGACCAGTGTCTCATTGGGATTCAAAACTACAGTAAAACCCCGCTAATGCGACCACCAAAAAGGGGCATAATTCTGGGTGACAGAGGCAGGTGGTAGCTTAATGCAGGACGAAAGTTATGCAGAAAGCTCCTATAGGAGCTTTCTGCATAACTTTCGTCCTGCATTAAGCAACCACTTGCTTTAAACGGTGCCAGTGGCTGTTTATTAAGTGGTCGCATTAGCGGGGTTGTACTGTATTTGTACAGGTACAAATTAATCACTGGCATGCAAAAATTTAACCCTTTCAACATTGAATTTTCAAATGGACTATTCCAAATTCAAACAAGTCAAGGTTATCATGAATATTCAGGGATTTTTTTTTAAATTTTAACGAAAAGTGTAACATCAAAAACAGTGCAGACCCTGATGAGAGAGTTCCTCTAGGAGCCCTCTCATCTGGGTCTAAACTGTTTGCAAAGGACATTACTGACCCATTTCCAGCACTTAAAGGGTTAAAATAATAGCATGATAAACACCCTTCTGATATGATATAAAAATATATTACATGTCTAAACCTTGTTACAAAGTTAAACTGAGATCCATTCAGACACAATATGAAGCAATCTTCTCCATAATTTTCTTTTGTCTGCTACAACAGTCATACCGAGCCATACTGGAATGGGATGTCAAAGGCAGATATAGCATGTCACATGCAAGACTTGTCACTTAACCCTTTCCCTCATAGGCTAATTTTAGACCCAACCTCTTTGAATAAATCTACTGAAAAGGAGCATTTACTACAGAAATAGAAAACTTTAGAATTATGTAGTTTTGAAACCATTGTGATATGAAGAGCATAAATAAATACTATATTTATCACAATGGTTTCAAAATTCTTTCAGGCGTCAAAAGGTACCAATATGAGGGAATGGGTTGACCCCTTATCCTGTTAATTCAAATATTTATTTGCTGGACATTTCAAATGGCATTATGAACAAGGAGATTGTTTATCCTGGCAGAAACTGTAGAGTCAGGTCTACATCATTGCATAAGCAAACAGAGCTGACCCTAATCTGATCTGGGTTTATTCTGTTTGAAAAGGTGACTGTCAAAATGTGTATACATGTACAGTAAAACCTCTCTATAACGACCACTAAATTGTGTTAATTAATTGGTATTTTGGGCAGGTGGTTGCTTAAAGCAAGGTGAAAGTAAAACAGAACGCTCCTATAGGAGCGTTCTGTTTTACAAATTCACCTTGCTTTAAGCATCCACCTGCCTTTAACACAAAATACTTGATGTAATTTAGTGGTCGTTATAGAGAGGTTTTACTGTATATGGGATACAGGGTAAAATTGTCCTTCAAATGGTCACTTTAGTGTATAGTATAACCCCTCTAAACTGGATATTAAAATCAGTATCCCTGTCGGTCTCTCAGACAGCTGGCAGCTTAAAGCAGGTTTTAAAGTCTGACTTTCCATAAATTCCTGAATTTCACACTGCATTTATCAGCCACTTGCCTAAAAAGAATGAAATTGTTCTTTACTAATTTTCCAAATTAGATGGGTTTTTACTGTATACCGTTTGTCTGTTGTCTGTTGTCTTGTGAATTCTGATACAGAGGAGTAAAGGGATTATTCCCTATCGGAATGTTATTTGAGTTCCTAAGCATCTGGTATTGTTCTTGATGTTTGCCAAAGTTAAAAACACAGTTTGAGCTGTGAAAAGAATATCTTCAGAGGCCCAGATAACAGTTTCAAGAAAAGCCCCTTTATTTCTTCACCAAACTGTATGTTGTAACCACTCTTTACAATTGTCTCTTTAAGTTTGCATTTTGACTCTTTGCATGTGAAGTAATTGTCAACTGTTAAATTTGTCATCCATTACATTTCTTAACCCTTTCCTCCATGAAAATTAATGAAGGAAATAATGACATCATGAATATTAATTATATTAATTAGTTATAATAGCACATGGACCCAAGAAATTTTCAGTTATGACAGAAACTTTTGAATCATATCTATATTATATTATAAGCAAGCAGAGCAGACACTGATCAGACGGCTCCTATAGGAGCCTTCTGATCTGGGTCTACTCTGTTTGCAAAGGTGTAGAAAAACGTATTTATGGAGTACAGGGTTAAACATTTTTTCTTTCCAAATAAGGTTGGTGTCAAACATGTTGAGTACTGAGAGTCTCGATGAGACACGGTCTAGATCTATACTGTTTGCAAATGCCTGTACATTTAGTTCCACCATTCAAAGGGTTAAAATAGTTGTTGTTTTCAATTTCATTTTTTTTTTCAGACGTAAAGCCACTCCTTTTTCATCATTTATTTTTCACCAAAATCTGTGAATTTGCAGCTGCTGTCTGCATTGTATGATGTTAAGTCAAGTAAAGAAAATGGAATAAGAAATAAAGATAGACAAACTGACAATTCAACCCTCAATTGTAGGCAAGTGCCTCTACAAACCAGACAAATTAAAACATTGTCAATTTCATCGTCTATTCAATTTAAGTCTAATGTCTGCAATTTGTATTTTTCAGCCAGGGTCCTTAACACTTACAGTGTGGGACACAAGCCACTAATGTCCTTTGCAAACAGAGTAGACCCGGAGGAGAGGGCTCCTAGAGGAGCCCTCTCATCAGGGTCTGCATGCACTGTTGTGTAATGTTACATGTTTCTTTAGAAAAATTCCCATATAGTCACCATAAGCCCTTCAAGACGCCCTCTCATCTGGGTCTACACTGTTTGCAAAAAACATTAGTGTGTTGTTTCTCGTGAGTGGTTAAGCATGCTATGGGCAAATGTTTGAGTCCCTTTGCAAACAGTTTATACTGAGATGAGACACAAAGTAACTCAAGCGTATCATCAGAATCCTAATTGCCTGGCACTTTGATTGCTTTTATAATGTGTGTAGGCGATACTTTCTGCCGACATTTCCGTCAGCAAGTAAAAGTTTATTCTTTTAATCCTTCATCTCATGAATATTAATGTATTAAACAATGGCATCATGAATATTTATTTGTTGAAGTTAAATAATGGTATATGAGCAAAACAGTGCTTCCCCACACAAGAAACTGTAGAATCAGCAATAATTCCATAAACAAACAAGAGTCCATAAACAAACAAGAGAGCCATGGGGCCCTGAAGCGCTCACCTGAGATAACCCCGGGGTTGGGCCATTTTTTAGCTAGAGGTCATCATTTGTACAACCATGGTAGAGAACCACAAGGCAAAGCTACATGCCATTAATTAAAGGTCTTAGCCTTCAGGTTTCAGAGAAAAGGAATATTTTATACTTTCCCCATGAAAAACTGATAAGTCTTGGTAGGGGACCACAAGGTAAAGCTACATATCAAATATGGAAGGTATGGGCCTTATAGTTTCAGGGAAGAAGATGTTTTAAGGTTTTTTTTATTTAAATTAAGTAAATCTATGAAAAATTAATATGCCCCAGGGCAGGGCCATTTTCAACCAAAGGGTCATAATTTGTACAATCTTGGTAGAGGACTATATGGTTAAGCTGCATGTCAAATATTAAAGGTATTGGCCTTATGGTTTCAGAAAAGAAGATTTTTAAAAGTTTTCCTATATAAAACTATGTAAAACTGATAAGCCCGAGGGTGGGACCATTTTGGCCTGGGGTTATAATTTGAACAATCTTGAAAGGGTTTATACATGTATGAAGACAGAAAACATGTACATGTATTCCTAATCCGTTAATTGATGAACACTCATGTAAAAAGCAATTATTCTATAAATATTAATTAGCTGATTTATTTATAATGGCATATCAACAAAGGAATTTTTAGCCATAGCAGAAACTTGAGAATCAGACCTATTCCATTCAATAATCAAACAGGCAGACCCTGTTTTATCTAGATCTACCCTGTATACGGACAAAAAAACTAGATTATTACAGAATAATTTTGATCCAGATCAGAAAAAAGAATTATATTATTATCACTTTTCAACTGTTTGAGAGATACTTAATTTGTCTATCAGTATCAAAACCGTTTTCCATTAAGAGTGTGAGCAAACTGATAACGGCAACTGAGAGAAATTTTGAGCTAATGCAGACAAATGTCGGTGATTAAATCAGTGTGCTAACAATTGGATTTTTTTCCTCAGACTGTGGAAATTGTGTCTGTATTATTACGTCAAGTACAAACTGAACAATTTAAGCAACACAAATGAATTTAGAAAATTGAAAACTGTATTGTTATCGACAATATGAAATCCTACAGCTGATTCAAAGAGACGACTATTGGCAAATTTATCAAAATCGTACGGTCTTCATTACTCAGCTGATTGAAAGTGTTATCCATTTTAGATCTAATCATTTCCTGTGATTTTGAAATAGAGATTAGCTTCTTCAACTACCTTTTTTAACCCTTTCCTTCATATAAACCCATTTTCATGCATTTGCAAACAGAGTAGACCCAGATCAGACGGCTCCTATAAGAGCCGTCTGATCAGGATCTACTCTGTTTGTAAATCAAATTTGATAGATTTGTTTGTTTTTTAACTTTCTGAAATGGCTACAATGTCCCACCTTCCATATTTCGGTATAACTATTTTGTCCATGAATATTCAATATATAGGTATTGAAATTTGGAATAAACATAGAACAGGGAAAGGGTTAACTCTATAAGGCAATTTAAGATAACGTTTGCAAAAAATGTCAAACCAGATGAGAGGCCAAGTAGCTCATACGAATTCAAACTGCATGAGATTCTGACGTTGATTCGGAAATAAATCGAAGAAAAGCATGCTTTATGAAATGGGAGGAACTGGGAGTTAAAATTTACTGACAAAAGTTAATTGAAAGTGTTGTTAATGATTTACTGTATGATTACTCATGTAAGAAATAATGACATCATGAATATTGATTAGATGATTTTTTATTAATGGTATACAAACACAGAAATATTTGGTCATTGCAGAATCCATAGAATCAGATCTATATTATTTCATAAGCAAACAGAGCAGACCCTGATCAGACGGCTCCTACAGGATTGCAAATGTTGCAAAAGGTGTATCTATGGAGTAAAGGGTTAAGCCTTTCCCTCATATAAACATGTTTTTCACGCATTTGCAAACAGAGTAGACCCAGATCAGATGGCTCCTAGAGGAGCCGTCTGATCAGGGTCTAGTCTGTTTGCTAATAGAATTTAATAGATCTGTTTCTTTGCTTTCTAAAATGTCTACAATGTTCCACCTTCCATATTTCTTTATAACTATTTTGTCAATGAATATTCAGTAGGTATTCAAATTTTGCACTTAACTTAGAACAGGGAAAGGGTTGATGCAGGGGTCCCTGAACACCAGCCACGTCTTTTTCAAGACAAAAAATATCTCTTACTTTGCATTGTAATACAATAGAGCCTGTCTAAAGATTCCATCAAAAAGAAGTCTAATTATAGGTCTGTAAGACAGGTGGTAGCTAATGCAGATCAAAGGTAATTTTCAACCAACTGTCCAAAATTAACCACCCCCTCCAACTCTTTCATAAGCTAGAGTGAAAGGGGTATCTTCTGCAAAATAACTGTCGAAGTGCATTGTCCCATTGATCTAGCCCTATACCTGACAGAGACACATTTGCAAACAGAGTAGACCAAGATCAGGTGACTCCTGCTGAAGAGATCTAATAAAAGTCTGTTCTGTTTAATTACGACATAGGGTAGAACCTGTCTTAAACAGCCATCAAAAAGGGGTCTTATGTATCTGTAAGGCAGGTGATAGCTAAATGCAGGTCAAATGTAATTCAGAAAGTTTCTATTGAAGCTTTCTGCAATACTTATGCCGTGCATTAAGCAATCACCTGCTTTTTAAGTCTCAAATGTTCAATAAATAAATGGCCGCTTTAGACAGTGTTCTACTGTCATCTTACTCTTACAGATTCTACTTATATCTACCTTTGATAGCTCATCAATATTTTCACCCAGGCTTATCTGCTTGTCTGTGGGAAGTTTAGCGAAGGCATCATCCGTGGGCAGGAAGAAAGTCATTTTCCGTGCTGAGGCTTCAAAACTCTCCTGCAAAGTGCGGTCCACCTTAGCTATACTGGCACTTATTGTCCTGAAAATATGCAAACACAGTATAACCTGTCTTAACCCTTTACCTCATGAATATTCATACATTCATGAACCCTATAACCCTTTCCTCCATAAATACACCTTTCTACACCACTGTAAAAGTCACCTGTTGAAACCATTGTGATAAATAGAGCATTTGCTCCTATAGGAGCAAATGCTCTATTTATCACAATGGTTTCAAACTACAAAATTCTAAAATTTTCCTTTTCTCTAGTTAATGCTCAGAAACTGCAGTCTAAATCTACATCATTCCATAAGCAAACTGAGCATACCCTGACCAGACAGATCCTGCAGGAGCTATCTGATCTGTTTCTACTCTGTTTGCAAATGGTGTTAAAAGGCCTATTCATGGAGTACTTGGTTAAGTGGCCACTAAACAGAAGGTTAACATGTTATCTTAAAGGCTGGTGGTGGCTGCCAACATAGGCTTTTACCATTACCCCATACAAACACCTTTGTAAACAGAGTAGACACAGATCAAATGGCTCCTGTAGGGACCATCTGATCAGGGTAGGGTATATTTGCTATTGGAATCATAAAGGTCTGATTTTACAGTTTCTGTAGCGGCCAAAAACATTGTGTTCTTACTACATTATTAAATTTACCAAAGGAATACTTCTTACATGAATATTCATTTGATACTGTTTAATGATCAGACTGTTCTTGTAGGAATTCTGTAATCTGGGTCTACACTGTTTGCTTAGGTCCATATCAAGAAACACTAGGCACTTAATATGAGTAAAAGTATTGTTTTATCTGTCTCTTTACGGTGTCAAACATTTTTTATCCTCATAAGATCCCAAATTACCCAGTGTCTCTTTTTCATAAAGACTGCTTGCAAAAGTTCCATATATACATGTATAATAGATTTAAACCTTTATCCTTTTCCCTGTTCAATATTTGTACAAGAAATACTGACATTATGAATATTTATTAACTAAATTTTCATAATGTTTACTGTTCAAGGAATTGGTTGGCTACAAAAACTGTAGAATCAGATCTATAAATATCAAGAGTAAACAGATCAGACCCTGATCAGACGGCTCTTACTCTGTTTGCAAATGTGTGAAAATGCTTTAATATGAGGGAAAGGGTTAAATGCAAGAAACAAGTGCAGCGGCAATTGCAATCGGTGCAGACCCAGACCCAGGGTACCTAAAAGAGCCCTCTGATCAGTGTCTGCAGTGTTTGGCACCTAAAATCCTGTAATTAAGTTAATTCCTTTATATTGAATGGACTCTATCATTAAACATGCTGTCAAGCATTTGCAAACAGAGTAGACACAGATCAGACAGCTCCTATTGCTGTTTGCTAACTCATGAAACTGGAAGAATATGTCCCCCACCCCCATTGACATTTGACCATGAAGGATGACCTTGACCTTGACATGTCATCCCTAAAATGTGCGGCTTTATGAGATACATATGCATGCCAAATATTATGTCTCTATCTGTACTGGCTCAAAAGTTATGACCAATGTTAAAGTTGGTGACAAACAGGTAAACAAACAAACAGACAGACAGACAAGGCAAACACAACAAAAAAAAATGTTAGAATTTTCTCTACTGATACCGCTGAATAGTTATGCTTTTTTCTCAACTTTGAAAAGTAGGAGCCTTCTGATCAGGGTCTGCTCTGTTTGGGAATTACATGTATATACATGTAGATTTGATCCCACAGTTTTTGTCAAAACAAAAATAATCTCTTCAAAATTTAACATTATAAAAATTGAATTATGCATAAAGTGACCCTTTCTATGTTGCATATTCACATAAGAAACAATAACATCATAAATATTTGTATTATTTTGTATATTTGCGTTTGTATTAACCCTTTCCTCCATAAATACGCCTTTCTAAGCCTCTGTAAAAGTCACCTGTTATAACCATATAGGAGCAAATGCTCTATTTATCACAATGGTTTCAAGTTACAAAATTATAAAAATTTACTTTTCTCTAGTTAATGCTCTCTAATTTCTGTAGATTTATTCAAAGAGGTTGGATCTAAAAATAGCCTATGAGGGAATGGGTTTAGGAAAGGGTGAACGTAGTCATTATAGGGGTATTTTACTGCATGTGTTGACTGCTGACATATACCTTGCATTAGGCATGCCATCTATCTTCTGTCTGAAGTTTTTGTATATGAAAAACAAAAGGTCGTCTATAACATGGATGACTCCATTGGCTACTGGAATGTTAGGTTGTACAACTTTGGCCCGTACTTTGTTATTGGACACATAAACTGAAAATAGAAAACAAATGCAACATATAGAAGGTTGAATCCGTATAAAAACTGAAACACTTGGTTACTACATAATTATCTCTTTAGATAAAAAATAATTTACATATGACAACAGAGACTTGCCAGTATGCCATGCAACGAGTTGATAACTAAGTGTAGTGAACGGATTGATGCAAATCAAAGACAACTTTTTTTTTTAAATATATACATGTACTAGAATGACATAGTACAAAATTTGAAGCTCTTTTTAACCCTTTACTCCAGATATACACCTTTCTACACAGAGTAGACCCAGATCAAACAGCTATTGTATATATGAGGAGACAGCCAAATGTTTGTGGACAAGTGCTACAAAATCTACATTTATTTACAAACGAATCTGAAATTTCTACACCTGTTAGATATATTATTTTCTGAACCCTTCTCTAAATTTCATACAAATCCCTTATTTGTCGTAACCAAGGGGTAGCATACTCGCCGCGGTTCAGAATGTTAAACGACATCAAACGGTGTCAATGTCAGGCTCTGCCACACAGTATCTGTGCCACTCCTACCATTTCTTGAAGACTTTTTCGAACCACTACGCAGGGTAAGAGTATAATAAAGACTTTGCTTTGTGTTGCAGCTCACTGAAGTCTTGAAACTTTTCCCTTTTAATTCATTTTTTTATTCTGGAAATAGTGCAAAGTCGCATGGCTCAAGATCCGGTGACGTCGTCTAAGTTTTTTTGCAAAGGTGTCTCTTTTCTATTAGATAAATTTGATCACATAACGAAGCACTGCAGGAAGATGCCAATACTCATCTGTCCTGAAAATCAATATTTTAACCCTTTCCCATTTGAATATTCATGTAAAACATAATGTCATCATGAATATTTTATAATTTATTAGCTGAATTTTTATAATGGCATAATTGTACATAGTCAGATCTATTATAATTTCATAAGCAAGTAGAGCAGATCCAGATCAGATGGCTCCTAAAGGAGCTATCTGATCTGGGTCCACTCTGATTGCAAAGGCCCATATGAAGGAAAGAGTTAAGGGCCATACACGAATGAACCCTTTACATTTTCATGTAAGGAATCATGACATCATTAATAGTAATTAAATGAAGTTCTACACTGGCATAAAGTCACAATATGTTTTGGCCAAGGCAGAAATTGTAGAATCAGATCTTAATTATTTCATGAGAAGACAGAGTAAACCCTGATCAGACAGCTCCCACAGGAGCCATCTAATCTGGATATATTCTGTTTGCAAAGGTGTCAAAAGGTGCTATCAGGGAAAGCATTAACAATTTGAAGCTCCAGTGATAGTGAAGTATGATTTTTTTAAGTCACAGGAAAGCTGATCTGGTGTAGAAACTGACGATGTGTCAAAAATGGTAATACTTTGCTTTATCTCTAAAAAAAAACCCAGCTTAAATGTCCCCTATTCATCTTTCAGTCAATGAAAGCCACAACTCATAAAATAAATCAATTATGAGAAGTGAACAATACTTGACCTGCAGTGTATTTCAATATTCCTTTTTGCAATATGAATCAAATCCAACAATGTCCTTTCAAAATACATTAACACTTTGATGGCTAATTTTTCGAGGTGGAAAATTCCCTTATTGCTTAACAATAGAGCTTACTCTGTACGGAAAAGGCATACTCTGTGAGTGGATTTTAACCATTTCCGTGTTCTATGTTCATTCCGAATTTCAATACCTACAGAATATTCATGAACAAAATAGTTATAATGAACTATGGAAGATGGAACATTGTAGCCATTTTAGAAACTTTCTTGCAAGAGGATTGAAAGAACAAACTGTTCATAGCATGATCAGAGGACTTCTGTAGGAACCCTCAGATCTGGGTCTACATGCATTACAAATGTCAGTACACATTTTCGCTGCAATTCAAAGGGTTTAACGGAAACCATTTTCTGCATGGACATACATGTATGCAAGGACAATTATATGCCTTATGGACCTTGCCCTTTTCATGGTAGAGGCATAAAAGGTGAATAGAAATAAATACTTTGCACTGAAAAGTCACAAAAGTGCTTCCAACGTTATCCCTTATCCCACTATCCGCTACCCGGCTCGGGGTTCGCAAACAGCTTGGATATGGATCAAATGTCGAGTAATTTGGTGTCCCATCAGAATCCAAGCTGTTTGTTACTCTGTCAAAACAGTTTGAACAAACTGGTAATATGTAAACATTCCAGCTGATCAGAGTTATGAGCAGATATTTATTCTTACAGTAGAATAATATGCTAAACTTTTAGCCTTATTATACTAATGTAAGTATTGTGATGTTGATTATTGACACATATACAGTCAAACAATCACCATTGTTTGCATTAATGCAGAGATTGCTTGCTAAAAGCATTTTGAAATGGTATCCTGCCATTCACATTTTACCTTAATACAGTTAAACTCCTCTAAACCGGAATTCTAGTAGAGAAGAATTTTATAGATACTTTTAGGTAGAGGGCTGCTTAATGCAGGGTGAAAGTCATGCAGAAAGCTCCTCTAAGCTGCCACCAGTCCTGTCTCCATGACGATATTTATTCTACATTTAATGTCCAGTTTAGAGGGGTTTTACTGTGCATTTATTTATTTAGCCCTAACCTGTTGTAAAAATTGGGTTTGCTCAAATTCTGATCTGCTACAATTTTTTCTTACCTTTGTGTTGTTGGGAAACTATTGCCTTAGTGCCAAACAGCCTGGATCTTTATGAAATGCAGACTTACTTGACGTTTTATCAGGATCCAAAGCCTTCGCAAACGCGAGCCAGGGTGCGAATGAGGGATAAGGCTTTTATGTAATGAAAGCCCATAGTTGTAACACTTGAAGTGACTTTTATTAAAACCATCTGTCTTTAACACTTTATTTTATAGATACGTCTTTGCAAACAGAGTAGACCAAGATTAGATGGCACTTGTCAAAGCACTATAAGGGCGCTATGAACCAAAGGAGGTTTCATTGTAGTAATAACTGTACAAACAGATCAGAAGTATTTCAAATGCAAACATAACAGACCCTGGAACTGTCCAATCTGGCTCAAGTCAGTTTGAAAATGTATGAATTAATGACATAATGAATATTAATTGAATTTAATTTCTGTAATGGCATCTGAACAGAATAATAATTGGCTATGGCAGAAACTGTAGATTAAAATTTATAATACCTCTATTATAATTACCTCTATTTATAATACCTCATAAGCAAACAGAGCCGACCCTGATCAGACGGTAAACATATGATCTGGGTCTACTCTTTGCAAAGACATAGAAACTCTATGGAGGAAAAACAACATGTCTTTTACGGGTGTCAGAAGTCAAATTGACATAGTACATGTACAGTATAAGTTCTGAATATCACCATTTCAATATAAATCATGTCTTTCATTTTTTTAAAAAAACAACAACTTCAAAACAACATGTTAGTACAATTCTATTTGAGACTTAATTTCCGTTTCACATATTCATGTAAGAAATAAGTTATATCATGAATATTTATTAGCTGAATTTTGATAATGGCAAAATATGTAAACAGGACTTTTTTGTATTGGTAGAAACTGTAGTCAGATCTATCATAATTTCATAAGCATACAGAGCAGACCCAGAACAGAAGCTCCTACATGAGCCGTCTGATCTGGGTCTTCTCTGCAAATGTGTGAAATGACATTTGTATGAGGGAAAATGTTTAGCAGATGACATTTTCTGCAGACAACGATTATGAGGTGTTCAGAGGATGATTTTTTTTGCATGATAAGCAACAGCTATCTGCAGAAAACAAAATCTGCTCTAATTCTCAAATTAATACCATTTTCTCTGAAACAATAGCGTCAGTACCAACAGTAGTGTCAGTGCCAACAGCAGTGTCAGTACCACCAATAGTGTCAGTATCAACAATATTATTAGTACCAACAATAGTGGCAGTATGTACCAACAATAGTGTCAGTATTTACCAACAATAGTGTCAGTACCAACAATAGTGTCAGTACCAACAATAGTGTTAGTACCAACAATAGTGTCAGTACCAACAACAGTGGCAGTACCAACAATAGTGTCAGTACCAACAATAGTGTTAGTACCAACAACAGTGTCAGTACCATCAATAGAGTCATTACCAACAATAGTGGCATTACCAACAATAGTGTCAGTACCAACAATAGTCAGAATGTAAAATAGTCTTGATCCTGATGAGGTACAAAGTGACTAAGTGTCTCATCTCCATCTATTTGCAGATAATCACATATTTCCCCCATGGCAGCAGTGGACTTAACCCTTTACTCCATAAATACGCCTTTCTTCACCTTTGCAAACAGAGTAGACCCAGATCAGATGGTTCCTATAGGAGTCGTCCGATCAGGGTCTGCTCTCTTTGCTAATGAAGTTATATAGATTTACAGTTTTTGCCAAGGCCAAACATTCCTGTGTCCATGTGCCATTATAAAAATTAATGTTAACTAATATTGATGATGTCATTTTTTCTCACATGAATATTCATGGAGTAAAGGGTTAAAACTTTACCATCAGACTTGTCTCTCTCAAACTTGATGACGCCGGCTTTTGCAGCTTTGCTGGGTAGGTCTCCAAGCCTTGGAATGAACATCATCTCACCTTCAACTACATGAGCCCAGAATACCTGTTAATAAAAGCATCAGTCATAAAGTTATCTGTAGAAAGAAAGCACCAGTCATAAAAGTTATCTGTAGAAAGAAAGCACCAGTCATAAAAGTTATCTGCAGAAAGAAAGCACCAGTAATAAAAGTTATCTGTAGAAAGAAAGAATGTCTTTCAAACATTATCTATAGAAAGCTCCAGTCATAAAAGTTACCTGCAAAAGGACCAATATAAATGTCTACCTGTATAAAGCACCAGTCATAAAAGTTATCTATAAAAGCACCTGTCATAAACGTCACCTGTGTCACCTGTAAACTGAACCAGTCATAAAAATCACCTGTTGACTCTTCATGGTCCAAATTGTTTGACAGTTTAATCCTTTCCCTCATATAAATGCCTTTTCAAGGCTTTTCAAAGAGAGTAGACCCAGGTCAAATAGTTCGAATAGAAGCCATCTGATCCGGGTCTGTTCTGTTCACTAACTAGCAGAATATAGCTCTGATTCTATAGTTTCTACCTGATTTAGAATGCACTGTGTTCATATGACATTAAAAAGTTAATCTAATTGATACTCACGATGTCATTATTTCTTACATGAATATTGAACAGGTAAAACAACATATCGAACAACATATCTGAAGAGAAATGGACGCATATAATAATTCTCAAGAAAAATATCATTCATAATAATGCAAAATATCATTCATAATAATGCTAAAATCATGAAGAAAATTAACAGAAACCTCCCACTTGCTTTTAAAACCTTTATTCCATGAACCTTAATGTAATGCAGTAAAACCTCTCTATAAAGGCCACTACTGTTACTGTTAATAATGACATCATAGATATCAATCAATTAGATCCATTTTATAATGACTGAACACAGGATGTTTGGCCACTGCAGAAACTGTAGGAGTTGAATTCCATAAGCAAAGTGATAAGTCAGCAGACACTGATCAGATGGCTGATCTGGTCTACTGACTGTTTGTAAATGCATTAACCCTTTCCCTGTTCTATGTTTATTTCAAATCCCAATACCTTCTGAATATTCATGGACAAAATAGTTAAAATGAAATATGGAAAGGGGAACATTGGAGCTACTTTAGAACGTAAAGAAACAGATCTTTCAAATTCCACTAGCAAACAGAGCAGACCCTGATCAGATGGCTCCAATAAGGAGCTGTCTGATCTGGGTCTACTCTGTTTGCAAATGCGTGAAAACATGTTTATATAAGGGAACGGGCTATAAGGAGTATCTATAGAGTGAAGGGCTAACCCTTTATCTGACAAGCAAGCATTTTTACGCAGTTGTTAAACACAACAGACCCAGATAAGGGTTTGATAAGTTAGAGCATGTCTCATCTGGACCCAAACTGTTCGTAGAGTTAATCACAAATTGCTAATAGTATACTAATACTTTAACTTTTTCCCTGTTCTATGTTTATCCCATTACCTCATAGGCTATTTTTAGATACAACCTCTTCGAATAATTCTACCGAAAAGGAGCATTAACTAGAGAAAATGAAAATCTTAGAATTTTGTAGTTTGAAACCATTGTGATAAATAGAGCATTTGCTCACAATGGTTTCACAAAGTGACTTTTACAGAGTCGTCAAAAGTCGTCAATATGAGGGAATGGATTATTCAAATTTTCATTGCCTACTGAATATTCATGGTCAAAAAACTTATAATGAAATATGGAAGGTGGAACATTGTAGCTATTTTAGAAAGTAAAGAAACATATCCTATCAATATCCATTAACAAATAGAGCAAATCCTATAGGAGCCAATTCTGATCTGGGTCTACTCTGTTACAAAGGCATGAAAAAATGTTTATATGAAGTAAAGGGTTAAACTAACTGTTGATGATGGATGACAAACAATTAATCTCAATAACTGATCTTGACTCATTGTTGTAGGTGAGCAGATTGCACAGAGCAGTCCCCGATCAAATACCGGTAGCTCTTATAGGAGCCATTTGATCTGAGTCTACTCTGTTTGCAAATGCATGAAAAAGTGTTTATATGAGGGAAAGGTTTAGAATGTCAATAAAATGGTGTATAATGCATTTGGCCATCCATCAAAGTATAAATCTGTTGAAAGCAGATGAAAAGCAAACAGATATCAAATGGGAACCAGTAGCATAATGCATAGCAAATGCAATGAGAGGTACATCCTCTATAAATACTTCATCCTTATTAATCGTTGCATCGCATGTCTGTCTTATATAACCCATCCTACATATAGGACAGGAAATAGAACACAAGTAAGAAATCGTGATGTTAAACAGAATCTTCTGAGAGGCTGAACATTCATCATTGGTTGTATGTTGGTCAGAATTTCATAAATTAAACGAATTAAAAGCGAATACACAGAGTGGATCGAATTTTTAATGAGATCTAGATTACTATCACTAAATGATTTGAAGAAGAGAATTCTCTATGGCAAAAAAACTCCAACAGATAACAGTCAGAAGCTGTTTCTAGTGTCCTCACATCTGGTTCTTCACCATCTGTAATTCAAATTATTATGCGAAAACTGGTTTCATTTTTTCTTTAAAATAAATACATTAATTATCCTAAGAATTTTGACAAACTTAGGCAAATAGTGCAGATCTAGATCGAATGGCTCAAGAAGGTGCAGTTTGATCAGGATCTACATTACTTGAGTCTACATCAGACTCACTTAAAGTTATCAATATGCTGCCAATTTAACTTTTAAATCAGTGAGGAGGGGGGGGGGGGAATGTAAATGGTTATTTGGTTAAAGGTTAACCCTTTACTCAATAACTTTTAATGCCTTTGCAAACAGAGTAGACCAGATCAGATGACACCTGTAGGAGCCGTTTGATCAGGGTCTGCTCTGTTTGCTTAATATGAAACAACATCTTTGTAAACAGAGTAGACCCAGATCAGACAGCTTCCGTAGCTGTATTTTTAATAATTTTAATAGAATAATTAAATTACATGTAACTGATATTCTAAAAGGGTGGAGTCTGGCATCAATATTCAATAAGGAAAGGTACTGTACACTGCTACCATACTTACTGTTTTAAGAAGTGACAGGTTAGTGAAGAGTCTCTCCTGGCCATATTGAGGCATGTTGGTTATATAGGAATCATTGGGTGAAAACACGGTGAATGAGAAAGAGGATGAGTTGGTGGCGTTTGTCAACACTGGGTCAATGACTGAAGCATTTTTAATGGAACTGAAAACAAAGATGCATTGTTTTATTTGCTTCTTCAAAGATAGACTCAAACAGTAAAATCTCTCTGGACTGTCCCCCCCCCCCCCCATTTATATTCCTGTAAGAAATAATCATGACAGTATGAATATTCATTAGCTGTATCATATAATTGGTATATGAATACAATCATGTTCTTTTTGTGCATGGCAGAAACTGTAGAATCAGATCTAAATAATTTCATTGGCAAACAGAGCAGACCCTAATCAGATGGCTCATACAAGAGCCATCTGATCTCTATAATCTGGGTCTACTCTGTCTGCAAAGCCGTAAAAGGCAAAGCAATTATATCCAGTAAAGGGATGAGCAACCATACTGTAGGCTACTGAGAATGTTGAAGATTGGGTTCAAGTTGAGGATTTGTAAAATTAAAGACCAATTTGATTATGGTTTGCACCATCGGCTTGAATATTTAGGGTAATAAGGACATCCAGTAAGTCCACATTTGTGCACTCTAAATTATAAAATAGTGATATCGAACTACTTTCGGTTTTGCGTGACGAACCCAAAGGTAAAATACTTCATTTTATTAAATCATTGTTCAAGCCAGAGACATATGCATACATATGGAAAATCAAATTCCGCGCGTGCAGTTCATTATCACGGATTAAAGCACGTTTCTCGGTATTCTTTGTTTTTTAATATGCCGTAGGTTCAGATCGAGTCGTGTTAGAATTCTACGTAAATCCCGTCAATTGGAACACCTCCGCTATTTTCTATTTTCCGAACCCTAGCGGAATATAACGAGTAATTACGAATGAAATCAGGTATGTTTCAGAATTTGTCGAAAACTATGGAACGCTATTCTGCCATGCTATTTACTAAACGCGAAATGCTAATTGCAAAATGCGAAATGCTTTTGACAATTGTGGAAATTGCTAGGGAAAGAACCTGAATGTTCAAAATGATACATGTAAATGACAAATGCGAAATGCAAAATGCTTATTGCTAAATGCATGTTTGCACTACGATCATTGAACAGCGACATGTGTAATTTAGTAGTGCATAAGCTTTAGTGTAAATAAACATGCATTTAGCAAATACACAGTCACTTTTAAAATGGCACTGTTCAATACCAGTAGTGGAAGCATGCATTTAGCAATAAGCATTTCGCACTTCGCATTTGTCATTTACATCCATCATTTGGAACATTCCCTAGCAATTTACACATTTGGCAAAAATCATTTCGCATTTTGTATTTAGCAATTAGCATGGCAGAATGGCGTTCCATAGAAAACAGCTGAGTAGTTACGATTGTAAACTAATCGGGTCACTTCGGATATTTCTACGAACTTGTCTTGAATCAGACAGGCAATCGTAGTTGAAAACTGATCGATAAGTGTACAGAATGAAAACGTATGTGCTGCACGCAGTCTCAATAAATAGGGGAAATTACGTAATACACAATTGCTTCATGTTAAATTCATATTTGAACCTTTTCTCTCAAC
Organism: Azorinus chamasolen; assembly: GCA_963576725.1. Taxonomy (NCBI): domain Eukaryota; kingdom Metazoa; phylum Mollusca; class Bivalvia; order Cardiida; family Solecurtidae; genus Azorinus; species Azorinus chamasolen. Next base: position 28,063,640 of record OY755248.1, read on the forward strand.
CTTTCACCATTGCAAAGCAGACCCAGATCAGACATCTATGGAAGCTGTCTGATCAGGATCCTTTCTGTTTGCTTTAGAGCTTATAATACATGTAGATCCACTCTACAGCTTCTACCTATACCAATAAATCATTTGTACATATGCCAATATAAACAAATCAGCCAATTAATAGATATCTACATGAATAATCACCGGGGAAAGGGTTTTAGTATGCGAATGTGTAGGCCTAATCGTGACTGTCACCAATACAAAAATCACTGTGTTTTCTCTGTCTTCATCGGTGCCATTCCTTTGTAGTCGAATGTGTTTCGTAATTCTTACAGAACTCTGATTAAATAAATGCTACGGATATGTTACCACCAGAACAACCAGAAAATTGCCATTGACATTATATAGCCAGGTTAGTTAAGCCTACCTGTGTAAGTTTGAAACATGTGTATACATTACTTGTGTAATAACTGCAAGGCACACTGAAAACAAAACATTGCCAATGTGGAAACTGGTCAAATACCACATTATGTATCGCTGATGAAAATTTTGAGATGGTTGAAATGCACGGTGGGCCGAAGGATCAGAAACATAGTGTTGTAGTATACCCCATCGCAAAACTGATCACTTTCACCCACGTGACGGATAGTGCTTCTTTAGAGTCGTTTGGGTGGAAATTCAACCACATCCGTTTATCAAAAGAGTTTATACATCGATTTATTTTTCCTCTTTCTCTCCAACATTATCATCCATCAGGTGAAAACAATGACCTTATATAAGATAAGAAATGGTTTTCTGCAGGTAAGACGAACTAGAACCTCTAGTTTATCCACCAAAACGCACCTTGTTGGTACTCAGTAGAATCATCACTGAGGTTATTCTAACAAGTACCAACAAGAGACGGTTTGGCGGAGAAATGTACATAGAAAATGCATAACAAAGATTTCTTAGATATACTAGAACCCCTTTAAAAATAGTATGTTTTCATTTATGTATTCAACGGATTACATCATAGATCCATCCTCTTTGAATAAATCTACTGAAATCGAGCATTCTCTTGCAACATGGAAACTTTTACAATCATGTAGTCTTGAAACCATAGTGATAAATAGAGCGACTGTTCAATATATCACAATGGTTTCAAACAGGGACATTTTTACAGAGGCGTCAAAATGTGTCAATAAAAGGGAATAGGTTAAAACAAATGGCTGCTTAAAGCAGAATGGAAGTAATACAGGAAGCTTCCATTGCCACTGCAAAATGTTTCGTCAGAAAATGTATAAAGCCACTTAATGATAGAGCTACATGATTACGACTCTTTAGTGGTCTCTCTGAATAAACTAACACGTACCCAACTGTCTGCTCAAAATGATTACTTTCGGTCTTATCTTGATCCAAGCTGTTTGCCAATGCAGGTCAGGCCGTGGATGGCGAGAGAAGGCCGACTTCAGCCGTAGTTCAAAGCGTCATCAAGAAACTCAACTTACCCAAAGGAAAAATGTGGCAAATCAGGAAATTCCAAGAACTGGGCCAGTGGCTTGCTAGACTGTACAGGGATAAGGAACCTGTCCACAATGTGAACATAACCGTTTTCTGCCTGAATGTCCCCGCCAACTATCCAGGCCCCATTTACACTGTTGATCTAAAATAAAGAAATCACGAAACACTCATCAATGCTTAAATCTAGTGAACACACAGAAACATAAACCTCCATCCAGCAACAATATTGCAAGCAACCCTTTGCCTCAAATGAATACGCCTTGACACCTTTGCAAACAGAGTAAATCCAGATCAGACGGCACCTGTATGAGCCGTCTGATTAGTGTATGCTCTAGTTGCTTATGGAATTACAGTAAATTCTCTCTGTAACGGCCGCTAAATCAAGTATTTTGTGTTAAAGGCGGATGGCTGATTAAAGCAAAGCGAAAATAAACCAGAACGCTCCCATAGGAGCGTTCTGTTTTACTTTCACCTTGCTTTAAACTGCCACCTACCTTAAGTACCAAATAATTGATATGATTTAGTGGCCGCTAAAGAGAGGTTTTACTGTTAATACAAATGATTCTGGAGATCTTTCCACATTCATATTAAATCGTTAAAACATAAGTTAATAATATTCGTAATGTTATTATTTCTTACATGAATATTCATTAGGGACTGGATCAAACGAAGTAGACTTGGGAGCAATTAAGAACAATTCCAGGTGCGATGTACTATTCGCCACCACAGATGACTGATTTCTCAGCGAACCAAGCCCATGGCATTTTGATGTCTACATGTCCCTTGGATATAACCAAGTACATTGTTATGTCTACAAATAGTCTCATGACATAGCCAGGTAAAGATTGTCTATATCTTGTCCCCAGGACATAGCCAGCTTAAAATAGCTAGGTACATTTTATGTCGACATCTGGTCCCATGGACATAATTAGGACACATTTTGATGTATACAACTTGTCAACATAGCCAATTCCATTTATGTCTACAACTGGTCCCCTGTACACAACCAAAGTATATTTTGATGTCTACAACATGTCCCTTGGACACACAAAACGCGATGTCTACAAAATGTCACCATAACACAACCAATATGCATTTTATGCCTACAATTAGTCCCTAGGACATAGACAATGTACATTTTATGTCTTCATCTAACTTATCCCCTGGACAAAGCCAATGCACATTTTGATGACCAAAATGTCTACATAACATAACCAGTGTACCTTTTTATGTCTACAACTTATTCCCATGACATGGCAACAAGGTATATTTCGTCTACCAGTCCCCAGAACTTGTCCCAAGGACATATTTTGTCTACTAGTCAACAGGATTTGCCAAGGTACATGTACATTATTATGTCTACAATATGTCCCCTGGACATGGCACAGGTACATTATATAACGTCCACAGCATGTCCCCTGGGCATAGCAAATGTGTATTATTATGTCTACATATCTACATTATGTCTACATATCCCCTGGACATAGCAAAGGTTCATTATCAATTCTACAACGTGTCACAAGGACATAGCCTTACGGACCATTTCATGTCTATAACTTGTCCACTGAACATGTTCTCTGGACACAACCTAGGTATATGTTAATGTCTACAAATTGTCCCTTGGACACAGACAGGGCACGTGTTTATCTCTACAAATTATTCAGTAACATAGCCGAGGTGCATTATGTCTACGACTTATTCATAAGACACAAGCCACAAGACATAGCAATGGCACATTTTATGTGTACATCTCGAACTGCAATATAAAGACAAAACAGAAGAAGAGACAAGTCCCGAAAGGAAATGGGTGGTCTTTAATTCATCAAAACACCAACACCCAAAAGCAGTCTCAAACATATGATTGATTCCAAGCTCCTGACATCCTTCTAGAAGCCGGGAATCCGAAATAAAACATTCAAAGGTAAAAATATAAATTTGACCCGTAATTTGACCTTTGACCTTGATATACATGTATGGCTTTGATCTTAATAAGACACCCCTAAAATTGTTCGCCTCCACATGTTGCATATGTATGCCAACTTTGACGTACGAGGTATGTACAATGACTACTAAAGTATTGCCAACGTTGGGGACAAACCAACCAACCAACCAACAAACAAATAAACAAACCAACAAAGACAGACAGAGCAAAAACAATATGCTCCGCGGGGCATAAAAAGAGGTCTTTACTCGTGCCCTGCATTAAGCAACCATCTGTTTTTAAGACACATGTGTTCAGTAAATGAATGACCGCTTAGGACATGTTCTACTGAAATTCATTTAGGCACCATTTTGATAATTTGAATTAGTCTCACATTGTTAGCATATATAATATAGATCCTGGTTAAACTCCCTCTGCTGAGGCAGCTTGGTCTGGATCTGCATCATTTAAGTAAATTTGTCTGTCCGAATACTTAGGGTAACCATAGCAACTTACCTTTGAATCTCCATAGTTGAATGAGTTGAAGTAGAGGTGTTTGTAATGAGGATGGAATGATCTGATAGCCTTACGGGTAGTCATGCCGGACACACTGACGCTACCATCACCTGTAATTAAAATACACAATGCAGTTACAGTAAAACCTCTCTATAACGACCACTAAATTATGTTAATTAGTTGGTATTTATGACAGGTGGCTGCTTAAAGCAAAGTGAAAGTAAAACAGAACGCTCCTATAGGAGCGTTCTGTTTTACTTTCACCTTGCTTTAAGCAGCCAGCTGCCTTAAACACAAAATACGTGGTGTAATTTAGTGGCCGTTATATAGGTTTTATTGTACTTTACACTCGTTATATACAGTCATATCTGTTATTTTAACCCTTTACTCCATATATACATTTGTGTAAATTCAACTATTTAGTGAACTATATACAGTAGACCAACAAATACAAAAGTATCGCTAATTTATTATTCTGTTTTATTAATTTATCCGTGACAGTTTCCTATATAAATACTTCAAAATGAAAACCAAAGACGCTCCTATTAAAACCTAGCAAATATATTCACACGACTTTATCCTATTAACATTGTGTAGCCACTGATCCTGGGGTGGGGTCATCTGATCAGGATCTGCGCCGTTTGCTATACCAATCAATGTCAAAAGTTGTCACCAGGACATATTTGTTGCAGGACCACTGCGCCATGGTGTAAATGGACGGTTTACTTAAGATATTAACAGTTGTAACTAATTCCAGAAAATGTTTGACCCTTCATTTTAATTTTTAGGGTTTTGGCTTTGCCGAAATCCTTATAAAATAGATTGCGACTCAAACTTTCACGGAAAACCCTATTGCACGAGCTCTACCTAGCGGGAATCCCCCTAAGAGAATACGCGCATGTGCAGTGCTTGGCTTACAATCCGGTTCCGGAATCTTACAAAATATTTATAATGAAATATGGAAGGTGGATCCATAAGCAAACAGAGCAGACTCTGATCCTATGGGAGCTGTCTTATCTGGGTCTAATATGTTTGCAGATGCATGAAAACAAGTTTATATGAGGATAATTAAGGGTTAAGTGGACTTATTCTGTTCTTTCCATCAGAAACTACAGTATAAAGGTTAGAGCACTGGTGATCACCAGTGCAGGGCAACTGTTACATCATTCTAAACTCTCTCGAGGTCATACGCTTAAATATTTGCACGCTAGCGGCGAAACTGTGATTACCTATGCAAACAGTTTGGATCCAGATGAGAGGCCACATAATTCTGTGTCTCATCAGGATCCAAACTGTTTGTCATCTTGACCATATTTTTGCATAAAATGAATGAAAGTTTATTGAAGAATTGAAGCAGACGGCAATTCTTGCAGACGAAAAATCACTCAGCATTATAAGGATTAAGCACGCTGTAGATCTGCTTGAAGTTTGTCATCATTTGAATTTCTAAAGATCAGTTTTAGGCATTTTAACCTAAGGCAAAATTGACACAAGTTGTAAACAGTTTAGATTTTGGTCAGACAGTTACTTGGCATAAGATCTGAACCCAATCAGTGTGTCCCACTTTGCCAACCTCTATTGTTTAAGTAGTTTGGATAGAAGTATTAACAATTACTATTAAAAGGAAACGAGGGTTTTTGTATCCTTTATATGATTAAAAAATCATTAAAAGGAAAAAAGGAGAAAGGCAAACAAAATGAGACAAAACACTTTCTTATCTTTTAATTTATATACATTTTATCATTTATTTATTTACGTGTCAGGCTTATAGTATCTTACAGTGACTTATAGTATCTTATAGTAATGTATGTAATTTATTTCTAATTCATATCCTTTATTGCTATGACGCCGGTTACTGATCAGGGTCTGGATAAACTATTCTATGAACTTCAGGGTAGTTTCTGTTTGCAAAAGAATAGAAAGGCTTATTTTTGCTCAGACCAATTGTACCCGATATGGAACTCTGAAATCGTCTTCACTATATAATATAAAGTGAAACAATATCATGTGTCTAACAACCCATATACCAACGGGAGGTTTTATTTCAAATTTTCACCAATGATAAGCTGTCAACCTTGATGTGAAGATTTTCTTAAAGAATGTAATTATTGCTTTAACCATTTTACCAGAGTTATGGGACTCTGAAATTTTCTTCACTGTATAACACATAGTCAAAAGTGCTTAATATAGAGATACTATTTTTATGGGGAGGGGTGCATCAGTGTCTTGGAAACAAATTTTATTTTCCCTGTTGTATCCTGCCATGCTAAGTTGAATATATGTGTTACTTTATAATTTGTCATAGTGTTAATATCACCCCACAGTATATTTGGCAATTATTTGTAGGGTATTTAGAATCATAAGGAATATGTCTAAAATTGGCGGAAGTGTATATATGGATAAGTTAATGATGCATGCTAATTACTGTTATGATCCACCAGATAGTAGCAGAAGTATGACCCTTACTTTCAAATAATGGAATGATGGCTCTATACTACATTAAGCTATTAATTTTGGCTCTATTGGTACAAAGTGGCAAGTTGAGCTAGCGGAATCCCCCTGTGTGTGACATGTTCATAAAACAATTCTTTAATTGTCTTCCAAACTACTGACATGATTTTCAGAAAAATCCACAGCAAACAATCAATTTAATATATATTATATGTCCGAAACCTTCAGTACTGTCAGTACTTTGATTAACCCTTACAATGCTGGACTTTCAAAATGAACTATTCCAAACTTTAGATATGCCAAGCTTATGGTGAATATTCAAGGATTTTAAAGAAAAGTGTATCATGACAAACAGTGCAGACCCTGATCTGGGTGACTTTTCTCTGCATTGTTAGGGTCAAGGTCAAATGCAATATTCACTAACAGTTTGAGTCCAAATTTGAAATTCTTTATATTGCAGATTTTGAGGGTTGAGTCTCTAATTTAGCCTCAAAATGTTAGTGAATATGGGTCAATGTTTGAAACTGCGACTGTGGTCCTAGGTTTGAAATTGCAGATGTGTCTGTCAACGAATCCTAAGGACAACAACACTTTTCTAAGAAAATGTTTTGCCAAACTTTTTATACGCTACCCTTTTCAGCACAGGAAACAAGTCATTAATGTCCATTACAAACAGTGTAGACCCAGACTAGAGGGACCCTAGATGACCCATCTTATCAAGATATGCAGTGTTTGTCATGTTACACTTTTCTATTGAAGAAAAAAAACACCAAATTTCCTGACTATTCACGGTAAGTTTGACCTGTTTGAATTTTGGAATCGTCCATTTTGAAATTCAGCGTTGGAAGCGTTAATATTGCAAGATGTTTCAAACAAGAAGATCTTTAACACATTGTTTTTTGCCTGATAGGAGAATTGTTTCCGTTTTTTACTTTTGCCATAGTATTGATTACCAGCCTAGTCCCACAGGTGACACTGTTTGTAACAATTAGAGAGTGGTGAAAGGTTAGCTAAGGCAAACTGCTGAAAAGAGTATTTGAATCAATGATGTCAGATGATATTGTTTCAGGCTTTCACTTAAGCCACTTTAGTAGTCCCTGGTGGCCACATGTTTCAAGTTTGGAAACAACACCAGTAACCAACATCGACCACTATGCTTACAGAATATCTTTAAATTGGAAAATTCAATACGTACATAAGGCTATAAGGTCCGTATTTAGGAAATGTGGGAAAATATATTTGATATTTCTCCATCAAACCGTATCTTGCCTCTACTCACTACAATCGCCTCGGAGGGACGATTTTGCATGAGTACAATAGAACCTGTCATAAGTGCTCATTCATTTATTGAACACAGGAGTCTTAATAACCAGATGGTTGCTTAATGCAGGGTAAAAGTAATGCAGAAAGCTCCTATAGGAGCTTTCTGCATTACTTTTGACCTGCATTAAGCTACCACCTGCCTTTACAGACCCATAATAAGACATATTTTGATGACCGCTTATCACAGGTACTAGTGTAGTACTCACCAAGACAGGGTTTGCTGAGAAATATGGGTCCATGCTTATAAAACGTTTAGTTGAGTCTGAGCTCGTTCTCAAGCTTTTGATTGGTCAGATTTGAGCCTTTGACTCAAATCTGACCAATCAAAAGCTTGAGAACGAAACTCAGACTCAACTAAAAGCTTTATAAGCATGGACAAAGACACTTTGATAGATCAGTACGCGCCCTATCTACTGCTCGGTATGTTTTCTTTGATATTGGAAAAAGTTACATAGACATAGAGTGTATAGTACTAACATTTTAACAAGCGTCTATGCTCCATGAGCAGCTCAGGAATGTTACTGTTTATTATTATATTAATTTGATTTATTTTCATTCATTCATCAGACCTATATGTTTTATATGGCAAAATTTAATAAAATAACATGAGTTTATGTAAATACATTGAAACCTCTCTTAACCTGAATTCTAGTAGACAAGAATTCAGATACGTTTAGGTATACTAAAATTAAAGCCCGGTTTAGAGAGGTTTTACTGTATATCTTCGATATGTAGAGCGTCATACCATGCCGCGTTTCATTGTGCAGTCGGTTGTAGGCCACCTATAAACATACGGTAAAACCTGTCTTAAGCGATCATCAAGTTCTTATTCTTTAAAGCAGGTGGTAGCTTAATGCAGGTCAAAAGTAAGTAATTCAGAAAGCTCCTATACGAGCATTACTTTTACCCTGCATTAATCATCCACGTGCTGTTTAAGATTTATATATTCAAGCAATAAATAACTTAAGACGGGGTCTACTGTAGAAAATGACGTCAGGCAGGAGATGCCACACAAAAACACATACAACCGTGATCAAGAGGGGACAAAAGAAATGCGTCCGCGTACAAGACTTAATATAAGGATAGAGAGACTTAACCCTTTACTCCACAAATACGCCTTTCTACGCCTTTGCCAAATAGAGTAGTCCCAGATCAGACGGCTCCTGTAGGGCCGTCTGATCAGGATTTGTCATGTTTGCTTATGATATGATATAGATGTGATACTACAGTTTTTGTCAAAGGAAAAAATGGCTGTGTTCATGTGCCGTTATAAATAATAATGTAATTAACCCTTTCGCTGTCAATGCAGGATATGTGATAACCTATGCAAACAGTTTGGATCCAGATGAGACACCGAGTAACTCGGCGTCTCATCAGGATCCAAACTGTTTGTTACTGTTACTATCTTTTTGAGAAAAAAATGAAGAAAATCAAAAGAATGAAAATTTGTAGCAGACGACAAAAAAGTTAGCAGACGAAAGAGTTTGGCAGCGAAAGGGTTAATGACGTCATTAATATGAATATTGATGAGGTAAATGGTTAAACACTCGTGCAGTGTGATAAAAAAAAACCCAGAAATAGCACAGCGAGCCCTCTCGAATGGGACGGACACCAAGAGGTATAACTCTTGGCATTGAAGGCATGTGGTAGCTTAATGCAGGGTGAACATCATGTAGAAAGAGCTTTCTGTATTACCCATGTCATACATTAACCAACCACACGCTTTTAAAGACACCCAGAGCTACGGATAAAGATGCGTACCCAAACACTAAAATCGCCATTTCTCCACAAAAACTATACCGTGACCACTATTTAAAATCGTCTCTTCAAGATTATTCTAAAGAGTGGTCACAGTATAGAGTCTGGTAGAGAAATAAAGGAGCTATAGTTGAAAATGTTTTAATTTACACATCTTACCTGGACCTCAGGACACTTAGTTATATATTCATAATGTGGTCGCTGCAGAGTCTTTACTGTCTACAGTAGAAACTGACTTAAGCGGTCTAATTATGGGTCTGTAAGGCAAGTGGTAGCTTAATGCAGGTCAAAAGTAATGCACTACCTTTTCCCTGCATGCAGCAACTACCTGTTCTTTAACCCTTTCCCTGATGAATATTCATGTAGGAAATAATGACGGCATGAATATTAATAAGATTATTTTTATAATGACATATAAACACAGGACATCTTGGCTCAGACAGAAGCTGTAGAATCACATCTATATTACACCATAAGCAAACAGAGCAGACCCTGATAAGACGGCTCCTATAGGAACCGTCTGATCTGGGTCTACTCTGTTTGCAGATGCGTCAAAATGCGCTTACACGAGGGAAAGGGTTAAGACTCCTATATTCGATAAATGAATGGCCGCTTAGGACAGGTTCTCCTGTACTCGATAGTGACAACCATCTGGTTGCAATCGGTCGCCACTAACGAAACCACTACAGATACACTTCAACACTCTCCTCAACATAGCTTTCTATTTCTCTTTTCAGTACATGTTAACGTGTTCATTGCAACGTTGCTGAATTGATTATGGTAGATCCTGTCTTTACCGACCCCTTTAACCAATTACCTCATAGGCTATTTTTAGAAACAACCTCTTTGAATTAATCTACCGAAAAGGAGCATTAACTAGAGAAAAGGAAAATTTTAGAATTTTGTAGTTTGAAACCATTGTGATAAATAGAACATTTGCTCCTATAGGAGCAAATGCTCTATTTATCACGAAGGTTTCACAAAGTGTCTTTTACAGAGTCGTCAAAGGTCGTCAATATCAGGGAAAGGGTTATAAATAGTTATTAGTGCATTTAACTCTTTCAGTGCCAAAACGAATTACTAATGTGGTCATTTGCAAACAGTGTAGACTCAGATGAGAGGGCTACTAGATGAACCCTCTAATCAGGGTCTACACTATTTGTTATGTTACACCTTTCTTTACATGTAACACTTGTCTATACCTCTGAGTAGTCACGGTAAGTCTGGGTCCATGCTTATGAAGCTTTTTAATTGAGTCTGAGTTCGTTCTCAAGCTTTTGATTGGTCAGATTTGAGCCTTTGGCTCAAATCTGACCAATCAAAAGCTTGAGAACTCAAATCTGACCAATAAAAAGCTTGAGAACGAACTCAGACTCAACTAAAAGTTTTCTAAGCATGGACCCTGACCTGTTTGAATTTTGTAATAGTCCATTCGAAAAATCAGCTTTGAAAGGGTTGAAAGCAAGTGGTTGCTTAATGCAGGACAGAAGTAATGCAGACCACCCACTATTGGAACACAACTCTCGCCCTGCATTCGTCTTACAACCCCAGCATTAGACTTACATCGAGAGATGTTACTGTACCGTGACATCTTCTAATGTGCATCTTCAATTTAGTATCAACATTGGTCTTGGAGACAGGTGGTAGCTTAATGCAGGGTGAAAGCCATGCAGAAAGCTCCTCTGGGAGCTTTCTGCATGACTTTCATCCTGCATTAAGCAGCCACCTGCCTAAACGTATCTAAATTATTCTCTACTAGAATTCCGGTTTAGAGGGGTTTTACTGTACATCTGTTTGGCATTATTTTTCCGCAATCAACTACCCTGCTGGTGATAAACATTCAAAGAAGAGAATATAATATTTATGTTCTAATATCCTTCCCAACAGCTCCCTTACAGCTCAAATACATGAAAGTATGCGGCGATTGAATTATAGATCAGCTTTCCACGTAGACTGGGTCTATATATTTACGAATTTGGGTCTCTTTAGGGTCAAATTTATTTGCATTTTCGTAAAACAAGAATGAGAATTAATGAGAAAGAAATAAGTTTTGCATACAACAATTTGTTTTGAATGTTAAGAGTTACTCTCCGTCAGTATTATAATGCAATTAAGTGATAAGTCAGTAATGGAAAGTGACCTTTAAGCCGAGACAATTCTTCAAACGACGTAGTCGTATGGGAGAGACGGGATACCATAACAGAATGGAAACCGACGTCCCGAGTATATAGCGCTGCACCATCATGCGATTATGACGAAAACTGAACGGTATTTTAAGTATTAATGTAACCCTTTCTATGTCAAATAAACTTCGTCTCCTCAAATTTTCGTTTACTTCAGATTTCAAAGTAAAGTTTTCTCTCTTTTTAAAAACATATCGAGGGCTTGGTGCAAAACTATTGTAACTCCTTCACAAAGTGAAGGAGTTACAATAGTTTTGCACCAAGCCCTCGATATCAGTGTGTCCAACAGTTCTGATTCTGATGAGACATCAAGTTACTCGGCGTCTCATCTCGATATAATGTGTTTGCAAAGGACACCGTGGATTCGCTTATGTCGACGAAAGAGTTAACCCTTCGCTTGCTGAATTTTAGAATACATTTCTCCTTCTTTACCAATGCCCTGTTGTATAATTACATACATCTTCACTGTGTACAAGTATTTCGCTGTGCAATCACAGCTGTGGAGTGCACTGGTTGCACAATCGACTTGTAAATAGTGCAGACCCTGATGAGACAGCTCCTGCAGGAGCTGTCTCATCTGGGTCTTCACTATTTACAGGTACATGTAGGTATATTGACGCGATTAGCAAGCGAAGGGTTAAGGTAGAATAGATGAATATTAATCAGCTTATAATGGTATATATGAACACAGGATAGTTTAAACATGACAGACACTGTAGAATCGGATCTATATCATGTCAAAAGCAAACAGAACAGACCCTGATCAGACGGCTCCTACATGAACCTCTGATCTGGGTCTACTCTGTGTGCAAAGGCGTTATATGGACTATATTGTTCACGCTGATATTATAATTGATAATTCCCACAGGAGCTGTCTGACCAGGGTCTGCTCTGTTTGATTATATGCTACGTATCGGATTCGCTACTGCCATGGCAACTAATTCAGTTCTTACATTATAAATACAAGAATTAAAGTAATTAATTTGCATAGTGGACGGGCCTCTATTCAGAGCATACATGCCTACCCTTTATCTAATTCATATTTATGCAAGAAATAATTTCCTCATGAATATTAATCAATTCATTTCTTATACTGACCCACCAACAATAGAAATGTTTGATATGACAGAATCTGTAGAATCATGTCCATGTAATTCCATAAGCAAACAGAGCAGATCCTGGTCAGACAGCCTACACAGGAATCATCTGATCTGTATCTACTCTGTTTGCAAATATACCAACATGCGTTTCACCCTTTTCTTCATGTGCAAATAGAGTAGATCCAGATCAGACGGCTCCTATAGGAGCCGTCTGATCAGGGTCTGCTCTATTTGTTAGTGGAATTTGAAAGATCTGGGGTTTTATTATTTTTTAAATGGCAATTATGTTCCACCTTCTATATTTCATATAACTATTCTGTCCCTGTATATATTGAAGATTTAGAATAAATACACGCTCGTAGAACAGGGTAAGGGCTAATGCAAGGGATGAGGTCAATTAAGCTGGCACATCACATCTGAATAAATTGCAGTACATAATTTCAGCAGAAGTCATTACAGTGAAGCAGGCGAAAACTTGCATCTGTTGATATATACTGAAGAGGCATGAGATATGAGCCAAATTCTGTCCAAAGCATCACATTTGCACTACTGTAAGAATGACACCGTATGCATACCATGTGCTGACTGTATAATTATAGAAAATTGCACTTAATTTCAACAGACGTTAGGGCTTCAGGACAAAACCGCCATTTACAATAATTGTAAAGAAACGCAACATACTAACTATATCATGTATGTACAAAATATTTCTGTGCAATATTGAACGCAAGAATTGCAATCGAATTCCAATGCTCGTATATTTTCGTTAATATTGAAGTTGTATAAGTTAAAAATTTACGTCATAAATAATCATGTCAGATATAATGATTGGATGGATTTATTCACTGGATGAATTTTGTAAATGGCATATGCAAACAGAACTATTTGGCCATGACTGATACTGTAGAATCAGATCCATATTATTCCACAAGCAAACAGAGTAGACCGAGATCAGACGGATCCTATAGGAGCCGTCTGATCTGGGTCTACTCTGTTTGCAGATGCGTGAATATACGTCCCTATCAGGTACATGTGTAAAATGCTACACTATCTCACTATCTCTTGTCTAGTGCTTGTCCAGCTATTGGAACAAGCTGTAGAATCAGACCTATAGTATTTCATAAGCAAACAGAGAAAAAGCCAGGAACCGTGTGATCTCGGTCTATTCTGTTTACAAATGCGTAAAGGAAAAGGGTTAAGACGGGATGATACATAGCAACAGTATGCATGGTACATGTAACTGTATGGTGGCCCTTATTCTACATTTGACCGACCCACGCTGAAAAAGGCATCAAACCTTTATTTCATGAATGTTCATTTAAAAAAGAATGTATAAATATTAATTAGCTGAATGTTTGATAATGTGACATTAGTAGAGAATGAACTTGGCAGAGACTGTAGAATCAGATCTATATACGCGTACGTAATTCCTCAGCAAACAGATCAAACCCTAAACAGGCGGGTCCTATAGGGGCCGTCTAATCTTGGCCTACTCCTTACAAAGGCGTCAAAAGACTGTATGGTAAAGGCTATAAGGTAAAGGTTTAAAAAAAACGTCCACAGAAACGAGCGATTCAACAATTTGAACCCCGCTTTACGATTACTAACAGTGAAGAACCAGATCAGTCACGACGTTAAATTGAAATTACATCGTGTGACCAGGTTCTGCACGGTGTGTCACCTAAATGAGCATCCTCTGTTGCTGATTAGTATGGCACACACCGTGCTGTAACTGGTTGGTTCGTATAACGGGCTCGTTTGTGATGAGTCGGGAGTGTCGTGTACACAATTTGGGGATCTGGATCCGTGCTTATAAAGCTTTTTAGTTGAGTCTGAGTTTGTTCTCAAGCTTTTGATTGGTCAGATTTGAGCCAAAGGCTCAAATCTGACCAATCAGAAACTTGAGAACGAAATCAGACTCAACTAAAAAGTTTTATAAAGGCTCAAATCTGACCAATCAAAAGCTTGAGAACAAACTCAGACTCAACTAAAAAGTTTTATAAGCACGGAACCTGGTGATGAGATTACATATTGATGAGACAACAATGCTCAATGTTTGAGTAAATCCAAAACTGAGTTAAACGTCAATACGAGTTGACAGTCACACGTGACGTGATTGGTGATATGTTCTACATCGTTGTACTGAACAGTCGGTCTCTAATGTGGGGCGCTCTATTAACCCCTTGCTCCGTGAATATTCATGTAAGAAATAATGGCATCATGCACACTATTTGGCATAATTAATATACCATACACATAGATTTTTCAATTCAAACATACAAACAAAGTTGGTATGTTAAAATAAACAATTTGAATAGGTTGGAAACGTATGTGTTAATGAAATATTAACTTGAACTCGAAAACTATCTCTCATTCGTCAAGGAAAATAAATACAGACATGCACTCACTCGAGTTCATGTACCATCACATGGCTTAGAAATAGAACGACCAAGATATAAGAACATACCTCGAAATCAAAGATTGTTTGAATTGCACTAACCAGCAAGTTAAAACAGAATATAACTTTCTCTTAATTTGTCCAAAATTTGAATTTCTCGGAAAAAAGTATCGGAAAAAGTATTACTAAACATGGCCTACTGTACAGAATTTCAAAAACCTTATGTGTCTTAACCATTCGCTTGCTGAATTTTAAAATACATTTCTCCTTCTTTACCCATGCCCTGTTGTATAATTACATATATCTTCACTGTGTACAAGTATTTCGCTATGCAATCACTGCTGTGGTGTGCACTGGTTGCACACTCAACTTGTAAATAGTGCAGACCCTGATGGAGCTGTCTCATCTGGGTCTTCACTATTTACAGGTAGGCATATTGACGTGAATAGCAAGCGAAGGGTTAAATGCAAGAAGATTGTTACCGACATAGCTAGATACGTTTATTTTGCAAACCAATTGAGAATTAAATAAGAGAAAAAATTGAAGCGGAATATTTCGAAACTCATTTTATTTAGATTTAGATATATTTAATAATCTGCAGTTTCTAGGGAAATGTTTTACATATTTTGTGCATTGCCTTTGTAAATGTATTCTTGTCTATGTACCATGTGTATTGTAATGATGTTTCGTCTTTGCTATAAGCATACTATGTACATTTTATGAAATAAAGACATTGTATTGATTGTATATTTATTAGATAAATTGTCACAATAGCACAATGACACACGAAGTTTTGGCGACTGCAGAAACTGTAGAATCATATCTTTATTATAGTATAAGCAAATAGAGCATGCCCTGAATATAGACGGCTCCTATAGGGGTTGTCTGATCTGGGTATACATGTACTTTGTTTGCGAATGTGTAGAAAGGCGTATTTATGGAGCAACGAGTTATCCTTTTCAACGCTGTATTTTCAAATGGGTCATTCCAAAACAGGTCAAACTTACCGTGAATAATCGGGGATTTTTCTTATAAGAAAATACTGACCGGGTAAATACGCACGAGCGTTCTTATGTATTAATGCCGTTCTACTTTGCAAACAGAGTGAATTTGCTCTGTTTAATCATGGACTTTTATAGATCAGGTTCTACAATTTCTATCATGGCCAAAACAATCCTGTGTTCATATACCGTTTTAAACAAATACATGTCATCTCTTTAATATTCATGAAATCATAATTTCTCATTTGAATATGCCTGCATACCGAAATGAGACCACTTTAAATCTCTGTGGGACAACTTTTAATGTAATAGTATGTACAATCACTAATTAAAATACTTAAAAGCAGATTTAGTAATATGTAAACAATACGAATTTGGACTAATTGGTCACAATTTAGTTCTATAACATGACATAATTGTTAATTAGAATTGAAAGAATCCATTCACAATCGAAGGGCTGATATGATTAAAACCTGTGAATATTTCGAAATCAACTCGGAGAGGCGCTAACATAGTTATCATGTGCTTACCCCATTAGTTACATGTACATTAAAACCTCTTTAAACCGGACGTTTAATTTAGTATAAATATCGGTTTTGGAAACAGGTGGCAGTCTAATGCAGGGCGAAAGTCATGCAGAAAGCTCCTATAGGAGCTTTCTGCATGACTTTCACTCTGCATTAAGCAGCCACCTGTCTAAAAATATCTAAAATATTCTCTACTAGAATTCCGGTTAAAACATATGTTACAGTACAATAAAACCTCTCAAATGCGACCATCAAAACGAAGTCTAATTCTGATTCTTAAAGGTAAGTGGTCGATTAATGCGGCGCAAAAGTTATGCAGAAAGCTCCAATAGGATCCTTCTGCATTAATACGGTCCTGTATTTAGCAACCACTCGCTTTAAAAGACACCGATGCTAATTCAAAAGTGGTTGCTGTACTGAGAACCCATTGTATACGACTGTTCTATCAGACTATCACCATACCTAAAACAAAATCATGCACAGTTTATGATTGCAGGGTACATTACAGAACCTTTTAATCCATCATTTACTAACTTAATTCTGTAATATTTTAACGGACAAAGTGGCAGAACTATTGGTATAATAATGGTTCATATCAAATCATCATTAGATGTACACTGCGCGGTCGTTTAATTACTAATTACTATAGTAGAACCGAGTGTCCCTTTATCTAATGAATATAATAACTGTATGAATATTGATTAATTGAAAGCTTAAAATGTCATTAGGAAATGGAAGTTTTGTTTTACTATGGTAGTAGAACTACAGTAGCACTTGTTTTAAGCGGTCATTCATTTATTGAGCATAGGAGTCTTAAAGTACAGGTTGTTACTTAACCCTTATGTAAGCGCATTTTGACGCATCTGCAAACAGGGTAGACCAAGATCAGACGGCTCCTATAGGAGCCGTCTGATCAGGGTCTGCTCTGTTTGCTTATGGTGTAATATATATCTGATTCTACAGCTTCTGTCTGAGGCAAAATGTGCTGTGTTCATATATCATTATAAAAAATAGTCTCATTAATATGCATGACGTCATTATTTCCTACATGCATATACAACAGGGTAAGGGTTAATGCAGAGTAAAGGTAATACAGAAAGCTCCCTTTCGAGCTTTTACATTAATTTTGACCACACAATAGAGCAGAGTCCAATTAGACAGCATAACTGGTAGATTATAATGAATAAATATGCAGTAGAACCCCTCTAATGCGACCATTTAATACATAAACATGGGTGCCTTTATAAGCAGGTGGTTGCTTAATGCAGGACAAAAGAAATACAGACAGATTTTGCCCTGCATTATGTTAACAACTGCATCTAGCACCCATAATGATACATCTTATGTGGTCGCAATAGCGGGGCTTTACTGTTCACATAGATGCAGATTAAAGCTTGTGGACACTCAATGCAAAAATAAAATGATGTAAAGAGTACTAAATACATGTAGCTCATATGGGATAGTTCTGCTAAATTGTTGCCCTACCTAGCCTGGTGAACAAATATACCCAATATCTCATCTCAATGAACACTGTTTAAAAACGTACAGTAAAACCCCGCTAATGCGACCACCTAAAAGAGGTATAATTCTGGGTGCTAGAGCAGGTGGTAGCTTAATGCAGGTCAAAAGTAATGCAGAAAGCTCCTAGAGGAGCTTTCTGCATTATTTTTGTCCTGCATTAAGCAACCACCAGCTTATAAAGACTGGTATATTTATTCTTTAAGTGGTCGCATTAGAGGGGTTCTACTGTATTTCAAAATTCGGTCTGAATGTGCTGAATATCTGACAGTGCAGCTTGTAGAACATAGACGGACTGGTCAGCTGTATAACCCTTTTCTCCATGAATATTCATGTAAGAAATAATGAATATTAGTTAGATAGATTTGTTATAGTACATGTAGCATATAGACACATGGATTTCTGGCAATGGCAGAAACTATATTATTCTATAAGCAAACAGAGCAGGTCTACCCTTATCAGACAACTCCTACAGGAGCCGTCTGATCTGAGTCTACTCTGTTTGCAAAGACGTAGGATGGCGTATTTATGGAGGAAAGGGATAGGTAACTAGAGCAAATTAAACTTTTTTTCAGGAACGGCTGCTTTGTGTCTCATCTAGACTTTACGTTGTGACCACTCTATATAGCATCGTCTCGAAACGACGGTGTTCTACAGAGATGTCACAACAGGGTCCATGCTTATAAAGCTTTTAGTTGAGTCTGCGTTTCGTTCTCAAGCTTTTGATTGGTCAGAGTTGAGTTCTCAAGCTTTTGATTGGTCAGATTTGAGCCAAATGCTCAAATCTGACCAATCAAAAACTTGAGAACAAACTCAGACTCAACTAAACGTTTTATAAGCATGAACCCTGATGGTTTGGTGGATAAATGGCGATTGTAGTCTATATAACGTACGATAATTTCGGTAACACAATCTTTATTAACCCTTTCCCTCATACAAACGTGTTTTCACGCATTTGCAAACAGAGCAGACCCAGATCAGACGGCTCCTATATGAGCCGTCTGATCAGGGTCTGCTCTGTTTGCTAGTGGGACTTGAAAAATCTGCTTCTATATTTTCTAAAATGGCTACAATGTTCCACCTTTCCATATTTCATTATAACTATTTTGGCGCAGATTGCTAATGGAATTTCATTCATTTGTTTCTTTAGAGTTTCTAAAATGGTTGCAATGTTCCGCCTTCCATATTTTCATTAGAATTATTTTGTCCATGAATATTCAGTAGGTATTGAAGTTTGGAATACACATTATACAGGGAAAGGGTTAAGACGTGCCCCTGTATGTTTGGTGAAGAAATGACGATTATCGCATTTTGAAATACGCTCGTTTATATGTAGCTATGGTTACGGTCGTGGTGCTCCATTACAATTCTTTTTCGAATTCAAATTTTATTGGAGTGGGCGTGGGTGTTATGCAGCAGGGACTAAAGCAATTTTGGATAGAGCGATCAACGTAATTATTATGGGAATGCTTTGAAATAAATCTGAAACAAAAAAGATCATCCAAAGTAAGAGGATATCATAAAAAGGATACATCCATACTAGATATTCCTATCAGGAATGCATGACATATCATCGGAGGATATGACTTTACACTGATTAAACAATTCAAAACAACAACTTGTTGTGCAACGATGCATAATGCACGTCTTAGGACGAGCATATGTTACAAAGATACTCCGTGTTACGTTTTGATGGCTTATTATTAGAGTCGACTTTTATGCCTTTGCAAACAGAATAGTCCCAGATCAGACTCCTATAGGAACCGTCTGATCTAGGACTTCTCTGTCGGCTTATCGGTTTATATAGATATCGTTATACATGTTCTGCCATTGCCCAAAATAACGTGTTCATATACATGTACATGTCATATTATAACAAATCAACTAATAGATATCCACGATGTCATCCTTTCTTACACAAATATTCATCAGGTAAAGGGTTAAACCATTAAGCCCCATGTTTAAGTTTGAGATCATTCTCAAGCATCTGATTGGTTAGATTCTGATCTTGCTCAGAATCTGACCAATCAGATATTTGAGAATGATCTTAGGCTCAGAAGTTTTATAACATTGAGCCCTGCATTTGTACAAATATGAATTATGAACCATTCTTATTTTCATTTAATGTGAAATGTTTGTCTTTTTGTCCATGTAGCCTTTGGAGAAAAGAACTATTTGAGGAGGTTTGCTAGTATAAAACTTGGTGTCTATTCTATTTTGCCTGTCTAAAACTAGTTTTACATAATATTGGCTGCCCTTGTCTAAAACTATGTTTACATAACATTATTTGCGTATGTCTAAACACTAATTTACATTACACTTTTTACTCTTGTACATGTATAAAACTATGTTTGTTTTACATTGCTAGCCTATATTAAAAACTGGGTTTTCATTGTTGGCATGTGCTTACAATTAGGTTTAAACTACATTATTTACCTGTTTCTAGAATAAGGTTAACACCACACGTGTGCATATCTCTAGGTTACCACACGTGTGCATATCTCTAGGTTAACACCACATGTGTGCCTTCCTCTAAAACTAGGTTTACATTGTTTGCCCAAGACTTTAACACTTTAAATCATGAATATTCATGTAAGAAATGATAACATCATAAATATTAAATACAGTTAAACCTCTCTATAACGGCCACTGAATCACATCAATTATTTTATGTTAAAGGCAGGTGGCTGCTTAAAGCAATGTGAAAGTAAAACAGAACGTTCCTATAGCCCTAAATACCAACTAATTAACACAATTTAGTGGCCGTTATAGAGAGGTTTTACTGTAGACACATGAAGTTTGTACAATGGCAGAAACTGTAGAATCATATCTATATCATATCATAAGCAAACAGAGCAGACCCTGATCAGACTGCTCCTATAGAAGCCGTCTGATCTGGGTCTACTCTGTTTGCAAAGACGTTGAAAGGCGTATTTATAAAGGAAAGAGTTAAAAGTGCGATACAAGTTAATTGTTCAGGAAAGCACCAAGGACTTTTTGGTGTGTATTATTACATGTATTATCATGTATGGTTGAATCACGTTTATTATTATACCCCCACAAACAGAGTTTGAGGGGGGTATACTGGAATCAGCCTGTCGGTCGGTCGGTCGGTCGGTCGGGCGGTCGGTCGGTCGGTCGGTCGGTCTGTCTGTCTGCAAAATCTTGTACGGCGAACTCCTCCTTCAGTTTCAACCCGATTCACTTGACACTTGGCATAATTGTTAATCAGGAGTAGTAGATGTGCAAGACACAAATTTCAGGTCTCTGTGACCTTGACCTTGACCTTTGGCCTTGAAATTGGTCTTGAAATTGGCAGGCAAAAGCTTGTACTTTGAACTCCTCCTTCACATTCAACCTGATTCACTTGATACTTGGCATAAATGTTACTTAGGAGTAGTAGATATGTAAGACACAAATTTCAGGTCTCTGTGACCTTGACCTTGACCTTTGGCCTTGAAATTGGTCTTGAAATTGGCAGGCAAAATCTTGTACTTTGAACTCCTCCTTCACTTTCAACCTGATTCACTTGATACTTGCCATGAATGTTACTCAGGAGTAGTAGATGTGCAAGACACAAATTTCAGGTCTCTGTGACCTTGACCTTGACCTTTGGCCTTGAAAATGGTCTTGAAATTGGCAGGCAAAAGCTTGTACTTTGAACTCCTCCTTCAATTTCAACCTGATTCACTTGATACTTGGCATAAATGTTACTCAGGAGTAGTAGATGTGCAAGACACAAATTTCAGGTATCTGTGACCTTGACCTTGACCTTTGGTCTTGAAATTGGTCTTGAAATTGGCAGGCAAAATCTTGTACTTTGAACTCCTCCTTCAATTTCAACCTGATTCACTTGATACTTGGCATAAATATTACTCAGGAGTAGTAGAAATGCAAGACACAAATTTCAGGTCTCTGTGACCTTGACCTTGACCTTTGGCCTTGAAATTGGTCTTAAAATTGGCAAGCAAAATCTTGTACAGCAAACTCCTCCTTCACTTTCAACCTGATTCATTTGATACTTGGCATAAATGTTACTCAGGAGTAGTAGATGTGCAAGACACAAATTTCAGGTCTCTGTGACCTTGACCTTGACCTTTCGCCTTGAAATTGGTCATGATATTGGCAGGCAAAATCTTGTACTTTGAACTCCTCCTTCAATTTCAACCTGATTCACTTGATACTTGGCATAAATGTTACTCAGGAGTAGTATATGTGCAAGACACAAATTTCAGGTCTCTGTGACATTGACCTTGACCTTTGGCCTTGAAATTGGTCTTAAAATTGGCAGGCAAAATCTTGTACTTTGAACTCCTCCTTCACTTTCAACCTGATTCACTTGATACTTGGCATAAATGTTACTCAGGAGTAGTAGATGTGCAAGACACAAATTTAAAATCTCTGTGACCTTGACCTTTGGCCTTGAAATTGGTCTTAAAATTGGCAGGCAAAATCTTGTACAGCGAACTCCTCCTTCACTTTCAACCTGATTTACTTGATACTTGGCATAAATGTTACTCAGGAGTAGTAGATGTGCAAGACACAAATTTCAGGTCTCTGTGACCTTGACCTTGACCTTTGGCCTTGAAATTTGCAGGCAAAATCTTGTACTTTGAACTCCTCCTTCAATTTCAACCTGATTCACTTGATACTTGGCATAAATTACAGAATATTCTCTATTTGAACTTTGGGTATTTTTGTTATTTGGTCCTGTTACATGTTCAAAACTTGGATTTGCAATCAAGGCTGCCGTGTGGGGGTATTCATCACCTTTAGTGATAGTTCTAGTTTTCTATCCTTTCATCACTATTCAAAATTTCTAAAGACATTCGTTTGATCAAAGCCGTACCGCAATGCTCCGGTGTGATATACCGATGGTTTTGACAGGGAAATTCGTTCGAACACGGAGACACTGTGTAAAATCCATTATACTCTCCGGAAATAAACATATACTGGCTAATCAATCTTTAGCAAGTCCGGGATATTGACCGAGAATATTAATTTTCTATGACGTACATGTAAATCTAGATCAGAAGCAGAATCGAAAGCAAGCAAATTGTTGTCAGATCATGAGCAAAACCATTTGGTGTCATGATACCCATTAAATATTTAAAAGGTTAGAGTTAATTGGTTGTGTATCCATGTCACTAAAGTATTAATGAGAAAAATATTAGGAAAAAAGTTTTTTGACCAGAAAATTGGCGTATTCATTTGATACATAATTGCTTCCCGTTTTCTGGGAATTCAGAATAATTCATATTGTCATACAGGCATTTTAACACCGTTCTATGTAACAGGATTGTTTACACCATGGGGTATTTCATTTAACTCCTTCGTCGCTCACATGAGAGTATTTGACAACATTTGCAAACAGATTAGATCCAGATGAGACGCCGAGTTACTCGGCGTCTTATCAGGATCCAAACTATTTGACACTCTGGTTGTGGATTTGTAAATAAATTTAAGAAAGCGCCATTTTGAAACCTGCAACAGACGATAATCCTAGCAGACGAAAATTACCCCAGGCGGTGAAAGAGCTGAATCATTGCATGCATGTAAGAGCCTTGCGAAAATAATTACACGCAATTCCGATTTGCATGATATTCATTTAACCATTTGAACACCAATTAAATATCGTCTGCAAAAATGTCGTCTGCTTCGATTCTCAAATACATATCTTAAATTGCTTTATAATACATGCCCAAAGAGTCGACACAGAATGAATATTGATATGAAATCGACTTATTCCGAGTCTCATTCTGGATCCAAACAGTTTGCTGTGGCTAATATTTTTTTGTATCCTGTATACAGGATAAACAATAAAATCCCTCTAAACTGGAATTCTAGTATACAAGAAATTACATACTTTGAGGCAGGTGGCTGTTTAATGCAAGGTGGAAGTCATGCAGAAAGCTCCTAGAGGAGCTTTCCTGCATGCCTTTCACCCTGCATTAAGCTGTCACCTGTCTCCAAGACCGATATTTATACTTAATTTAACGTCCGGCTTAGAGGGATTCTACTGTAGCGTAAAATAAGTTATTGATTAGAAAGTGTAAATCGACAACAATGCATTAACATACGGTTATTATGTAGAGATACAGTAAAACCCATCTAAACCGGGCGTTTAAACCAGTACCAATGCCAGTGTTTAACTCATTACTCCATAAGCCATGTATAGACACAACCTCTTTGAATACATTTACTGAAAAGGGGTATTTAGTCTATTTACAATAAGAAAGGGAACATTTTAGTTTTGAACCCGCTGTGATAAATAGAGCAGTTGCTCCTTTGGAGCAAATGCTATATTTAGCACAATGGTTTCAAAAAGTGACTTTTACAAAGGCGTCAAAAGTTGTCGATATGAGGGAATGTGTGAAGACATATAGGAGCCTTATGGAGGATTATAGACATACAGAAAGCTCCTTTTGAGCTTTTTGTATGACTTTCACCCTGTATGAAGCAGCCACTGGTCTAATACATACCTAAATTGCCCGTTATTAAATTTCCGGTTTAGAGGTTTTTAACTGTGGTTGGTAATTGAAATTATTAAAAGCGTTGTCTTAATTGGTGTAATGGGATCTAAAGTGTGTACATGCACAAATGCACTCCAATATTTAATAACTATGAATGAAACATTATCTAGTAATATTATGTAACCTGCTCTTGTTTATTTTTTTAACCTATTACTCCATAAATATGCCTTTATACACCTTATGCAAACAGAGTAGATCCAGATCAGACGGCTCCTATAAAAACTGCTAAGCCCCTGGGGTGGGGCCATTTTTGGTCCCAGTGTCATTTCTTGAACCTTTTTTGTAGAGGGTCACTAGATCATACTACATACCAAATATAAAATCTGTAGCCCTTACAATTTTCCAGAAGAAGATTTTTAAAGAGTTTCCTATGAAAAACTGATAAGCTCCGGGGTGAGACCATTTTTGGCCCGGGGGTAATAATTTGAACAATCTTTGTAGAGGACCAGAAGAGCATGCTAGATAAAAATATCAAAGGTCTAAACCTTACAGTTTCAGAGAAGAAGATTTTTAAAGAGTTTCCAGTGAAATACTGATAAGCCCCGGGCGGTGCCATTTTGGGTCCGGGGGTCATAATTTGAACAATCTTTGTAGAGGACCATTAGATCATGCTACATACCAAATATCAAGGGTCTAGGCCTTACAGTTTCAGAGAAGAAGCTTTTAAAGATTTTCCTATGAAAAACTGATAAGCCCCGTTGCGGGGTCATTTTGGCCCGGGATCATAATTTGAACAATCTTTGTAGCGAACCATTAGATAATACTACATACCAAATATCTAGGAGATGTCGTTTGAAAATGTGGACGGACGCCGGACGACAGACTGGCTCTTTTGGTATATAAGTAGGCAAACGATTTTGATACATGAAAGAGTCCTATTACTGAATGGGCTCTTCCTAATCCTGTCCTTCATATAAATGCTTCTCCGTGAAATTTAGATAACAAAAACTCTAATTAATGTTGATGAAGTCATGAATTCATAAGAGAAAAGGATTAAACACCGACCTGTTGCAACAACTACTCACTTCCGTTTCTTTCCAGCTTCTGAGAAATTATTCACAGAGTGTTAACCCTTTCCTTCATATTTATATAAAGTTTATAAATATGTTTTCACGCATTTGCAAACAGAGTATACCCTGATCAGACGGCTCCTATTGGAGCCGTCTGATCAGGGTCTGCTCCGTTTGCTAGTGGAAATTGAAATGTCTATTTCTTTACTTTCTAAAATAGCTACAATGTTCCACCTTCCATATTTTGTTGCAACTATTTTTTCAATGAATATTCAGTAGATATAGACATTTGGAATAAACGTAGAACAGGGAAAGGATTAAACAGCACGAATACTCGGTGTCTCATCTGGATCCACTGTTATGCCAACACGTATGATAATGGTTAAATAATATGTACATCGCTCCAGATAAGGTGCGTAAATTAAAATATTTCCAAGTATAACTTCTTTAGTTCTCCACCAAACCCTATGTTGTGACCACATTTTGGAATCGTCTCTTCGAGACATACAGTTTGGTGGAGAAATTACGATTTTACTATTTGAGTATGCACCGTTAACTGTAGCTCTGAATTATGTATATAATATATTTGTGAATTACGAATACACAAACTCACTAAGCACCTGTTTTAATTCCAAAATATTGTAATATCTAGTAATTTACTTAATTTGTTTTCTACATAGTTGTCGTTCTTGCTATAACCTCCAGTATAAGAAACGGTTAAAAGAACGACAACTCTGACGAGAACTTACCTATGTGACAAAGCAAGAGGTTGCGCATGGTGGTCGGATCTGACAGGTCGTATCCGAACCTAGCCGCTTCCTCCCGGAAGTGGTTCTCGGAGTTAGAGACTGGGGCGAACACCGTGATCTCCTCTCGCCGCAAGTAATCCGTCAGGTTATACTGCTGCAGCAGACCAGTGAACTGAAGAGAAAAAATACAAAACTGAATCCTAACACCGCTTAACTTTTTACTCCATAAATACGCCTTTCTAAACCTTTGAAAACAGAGTTGATCCAGATCAGACGGCTCCTGTAAGGTCCGCTCTGTTTGTTTATGGTATAATATACATTGTAGATATGACTCTGCAGTTTTTGCCATGTCCATGTGTTTATAAAAACAATTTCTGATTAGTATTCAATATATTCTTACATAAATATTAAACAGGGACAGGGTTAAAATATAAAGTCCGCTCAAATTTAGATCTAGTGGAAGTTTGATTACGTATAGGTTAGTGTTTGTTAGTCAGCATTTACAAAAATAAATCGGTCTAGCGGGGCGCAGCCCCGCGACCGATTTATTTTGTAAATGCTGGCTAACAAATACTAACCAATTTAGTGATTGAAATTATGTTTTGTTCACAAAATGTCTCGCGCCCTATGTAATAAACATACATGTCACCACCCGTCACATCTTTCATAAGAGAATCGTGTGGCAAACGCTTGTATATACATGAGACGCGATACATTTCCGACAGCAACGCCAGTTTTCCGAGATTAGCAGTGGATATTCAAGCGAATTATAAATGGAGGATTTTGATTTATTGAAATACATTTGTATGTATGAACCAATACAGTACTGTCCAATCATGAGGTCACGGCCACTCAAGCTCTCAATAAACGCTTTAGAATTTCACTAATAAAACCGGTAGGTGATTACATTGTACTTTGCAGAGATTTCCCGTAATTTCGATTGGATTATCAAGAATGAATATCTATTCATTTTCGTCAATGCACATGTCTACAAGTCGTTTAACCCTTTATTTCATATAAACGCGTTTCACACATTTGCAAATGGAGTAGACCAACGTTTACAAGTTTATTTGTATAAATGCAAGAACAGACGACTTCTATAGGCAGAACTTGGTGGCCCCATCAGCGAAATTGGCAGCAACACAACTCTTTCTATATTCGATCGATGAAACACCGGTCTTAACCATTTCCCTCATATCAACGCTTTATCGCAAACATAGTAGACAAAGACCAGACGTTTAATATCAGGGTTCGCTCTATTTCGGTATAAAAGTATATAGATCTGATCTGATCCTAGAGTTTTTGTTTGAACCAAATGTTCCCTTGAAAAGTTTACATTATTAAACAAATGGGTTATTAATATTCCTGAATTGATAAATTCGTGTAGATCTATAATTGTGCCTTAGAGAAAGAGCTAAACACTCCTTCAAACCGACCTGGCTCCAAGTTATAGCTAAAGACTCACAAATCCCCTTTAACAACCAACTCACACAATGTTTAGTAATTCAAATCTCTGAGAGTGTCATAAAACATTGGTTTCGTTAAGAGACAGCAAAAATGATTACTGTTTTTAATTTATTTTCATTTACATGTATGTTTAATGCTAACGTCCAGCATGATGACTTCAAGAGTTATAAAATCATTTTAATATTTATTGTGATATTTGTGTCTTTTGTATCCCCCTTCTTTGAAATCGTTTCAAAAGCTTGAATCCACATCAGTTGCTGCTAAAAAACTGTCCGGAATATCGAGGCGTCATGTCAATTTCATTTGCTCCAACAGGCTTCAGCCGCTAGCCGCCCTGAACTGATTCTGAACGCAGGTGCAATATAAAATAGACCGACTTACTGGGTAAATTGTCACTAACTTCGATAAATACTTACTAAATAAATGGCCAGTAACGGCTGATTTACTAAGATAAACCGCCAGAGAATTTGAAAAATACTGCAAGGCCATTGGACAAAATATAATTGCAATCACTAATTTCTATTCGATCAAGCTCTTGAGAATCTATCAATCGAGTGATCAAACAGCTTGGATCCTGATGAGACGCCGAGTTACTCGGCGTCTCATCTGGATCCAAGCTGTTTTGAAAATGCGAGTCGGGTCGCCAACAGCGTGGGATTGATGAAAGACACTCGTCGGCAGCAATTGTTGCCTGCTTCTCTCTATTTTTTTTTCTTATTAAGAACGGAGACAGTGTGTCAACAGGCTGGCTCATGGAGAGGCGCCCCGCTACTTGGCGCCGCATCTGAAGTCAAACTACTTGTCGTTGACAGTTTTTGGAAATAGTTCTGCAATCAAAATCTCCGTTTTTTGTCAGCAAATCCACGTTTGTCACACCCATCAGAATACTGTCTTTACTCCATAAATATTCATGGGTAGTAAATTTCTTATAATGGCACATGAGCGCATGAATATTGGCAATGGTAGAAAATGTAGTATCATAATCTATATTACTTCATAGGTACACAGGGCAGATCCTGATCAGACAGCTCCTACAGGAGCCGTCTGATCTGGGTCTACTCTGTTTGCAAAGGCGTAGAAAGGCGTATATATGGAGTAAAGGGATTATATCTTTAACAGTGGAGCCTTTCTGCTGCGACCACGTAATGACTAAACATGCTTGTCTTTAACTCATTCCCTTATATTGACGCCTTTCTACGCCTCTGTAAAAATCACTTTTTGAAACCATTGTGATAAATAGAGCATTTGCTCCATAAGAGCAAATGCTCTATTTATCGCAATGGTTTCAGAACCACACAATTCTAAAAGTTTCATTTTCTCTAGCTAATGCTCCTTTTTGGTAGGTTTATTCAAACAGGTTGGGTCTAAAAATAGCATATGAGGTAATGGGTTAAAAGTATGTGATTACTTAGCCCTCATCTGACAGACACTCATGCTGATGTCCTTGCAAACGGAGTAGACCCAGATCAGACAGCTCATATAGGAGCCATCTGATCAGGATTTGCTGTGTTGGCTTATAGAATAATACAGATATGATTACAGTTTCTTCCATGAGGCAAACCACCCCCTGTTAATATACCAGGATAAATTTCAGATAATGTGGTAATGCTACTGTTTAACCCTTTCCCTGTTCTATGTTTATTCCAAACTGAACATTCATGGACAAAATAGTTATAATGAAATATGGATGGTGGAACATTGTAGCCATTTTAGAAACTAAAGAAACATATCCTTAAATTTCCACTAGCAAACAGAGCAGGCACTGATCAGATGGCTCCTATAGGAGCCGACTGATCAGGATCTACTCTGTTTGCAAATGTGCGAAAATGCGTTTATATGTAGGAAATGATTATTACATGAATATTCATCAGGTACATGTAATGGGTTAATGCAGAATGAAAGAGTTACAGAAAGCTTCTATATGCGCTTTATGTATAATGGTCGCCCGCCATTCAAATACTGCCTGTCCTATTCCTTAACTTCATAGTGAACGCATTTATGCCTTTTTTGCAAACAGGAGCTGTCTGATCAAGGTCTGCACTGCTTGTACTCCGGGTCTTTTAGACATGATGTTACACTACCTATCATACAATAATAACCAATATATACATGTACTACCAATATATTATTTGGGATAATAAATATGCAAAGAGGATAAATCATGATTATTCATTGCGTAAAGGGTTAAATACCAATGATTAGCCCTCTTTTTGGTAGTCGCAGGAGAGGGGGTTTGCTGTATTTTATATATTTTGGATGAGAATTGTAAAATACTACCTTGGGAACGTTATATTTCATATACAATGATTAAAGAATACTTGCATAAACATCCGATCAATCTATTTCCGTTTCTAATTGCTAAGCCAGTTTGGTTCGTTTCAAGGACAAATTCAATGCAATTACCCCATCACTAACTAAATGGTTTGCTTAATATTCTAGACAGGCGACAGTTCGTTGTCCAATCATTGCTTTGTACTGTGATACACTTTTCCGAAACTGTCTTAAGCAGTCATTCATTTATTGAACACAGGAGTCTTAAAAAGCAGATGGTCGCTTAATACAGGCCAAAATAATGCAAAAAGCTCCTATAGGAGCTTTCTGCATTACTTTTGACATGCATTAAGCTACCACCCGCCTTACAAACCCATAAGTAGAACTCTTTTTGATGGCCGCTTAGGATAGGTTCTTCTGTACTATCTATCCCTTTAAATGCTTAATTTTCAAAGCCGAATGGTCCATATCATTAGACGACATTGGACGACAGAGTTCATTCAGTATGCAATACTATAATGTGCGAGATAATTTAGACTGAAGTACAGTGCAGACCCTGAACAGAGGATCCTCTATAAACAAAAAATAAACAACAAATATCAACATCTCTCTGATCAGTGTCTGCTCTCTTAAACCGGAATTATAGTAGAGAAGAATTTAGATACTTTTAGGCAGATGGCTGCTTAATGCAGGGTGAAAGTCACACAGAAAGCTCCTCTAGGAGCTTTCTGCATGGCCTTCACCCTGCTTTAAGCTGCAACCTGTCTCCAAGAGGGATATGTATACAAAATTGAACGTCCGGTTCAGGGAGGTTTTACTGATGAATAAAACGTAGCAAACAGATATATGTTTGTGGGGGCATGTAAACAAGGGAATTTTGGTCAAGACAAATACTGAAGAATGAGCAGATTCTGATATTATGGCGCCTACAAGAGCGGTCTGATTTGGATCTACTCTGTTTGCAAACAACGTTTGCATGAAGTAAAGGGTTAACTTTAGCCTGCTGCCGGCGGATCTATGGCAACATTTCCCAACTGTTTGGATCCAGAGGAGACGCCGAGTAATTCGGTGTGTTATCAGGATTCAGGCACTTTGATATGTTGACTGTGATCACGATAAATCAACTGTGACACCTGAAGTCGATAATATTTTCAGACAACAAAAGTTTGCAGAACAGGCTTAAAGGTTAAATACGCAGACACAACCCTCTTCTGGATGTCCGCTGTAGAGGGTCTTTACTGAACATGCACTATTGTTTACACTCATAAACGTTGTAGTACAGTAAAACACCTCCAAACCGGACATTCAATATATTCATACAGTAAAGCCCCTCTAATGCGACCACCAAAATGGGCTTAATCCTGGGTGGCAGAGACAGGTGGTAGCTTAATGCAGAACGAAAGTTAAGCAGAAAGCTCCAATAGGAGCTTTCTGCATAACTTTCGTTCTGCATTAGGCAACCACCTGCTTATAAAGGCAGACATGTTTATTCATTAAGTGGTCGCATCATAGGGGCTCTACTGTAGTATATAGTAAAACCATGATAGTTGGAATAAGTATCATTATCGGTCTATAAGGGAGACAGCAGCTTAATGTAGGGTGAAAGTCATGTAGAAAGCTCCCAAAGGAGCTTTCTGCATGACTTTCATCCAGCATTAAACAGCGACCAGCTCAAATTTTACTCTTTACTTAAATTTCAGTTTAGAGAAGTTTTACTGTGTATATACGTATGTAATAACTCAGTTATATTGAACATTGCAGGGATATTATACTGTGTAAAATATACTATAACTCGATTATTGTTGAATATTTTCGAAGGCATGATCCAATTAGAAGTGTCGACGCACCAGACTTTAGTATTTTGAACCTCTAATGTTTTCTGCTCATAGTGTAAGCTGAACACTATTTCAGATATATGATTTTCTATATAATATTATTTCTCATGAAGAATTCATGAACGAAATGTTAACCATATACTTCAAAGATGAACGATACGTTAACCATATACTTCAAAGATACGCCTTTTAAACACATTTGCAAACAGAGTAGATCCAGATCAGACAGTTCCTGTATGAACCGTTTGTTCAGGTTCTGCTTTGTTTGCTTATAGGACAATAAAGATCTGGTTCTAGTTTCTGAAATTGCAAAAAGAAAACAAACTGCTATTGATTGGTCATTATAAGAATTATGTTAATAAATGTCCATGAAATCACGAATTCTTAAATAAATATTCATAGGGTAAATGGTTAAACTTTAGCCTGTTGTTGAAAAGTTTTGATTATATTTGTAAACAGTTTGGTATCTGACAGGGCGTCATGAGGATCTAAAATGTATAATATAGTAGACCTGTTTTAAGCGGCCATCAAAAGAGGTTTAATTATGGGTAAGAAGCGAAGGTGGTAGCTTAATGCGGGTTATAAGTAATGCAGAAAGCTTCTATAGGAGCTTTCTGCATTACTTTTGCCCTGCATTAAGCAACCACCTGCCTTTAAGACTAATATGTCCAATAAATGAATGACCGCTTAAGCCAGATTCTACTGTACACACATTTTCAGAGCTGAAGATAAGAAGTACAATTTATAATAATACATACACACTTCTTATTTCTCAGCTAAAAGCCTATACATGTAGCTTTAGCATTAACCCAGAGAGGTGATTCTTATGAGTACCACCAAGATAGGATTTGGCGGAGATATTGAGAAAAGGTTTTCCTAGATTTTCTTAGCCCTCTATCTGATACACACGTCATGTTTTCGCAAACAGAGTAAACCAAGACCAAACGGTTCTTGTAGCAGCTGTCTGATTAGGGTCTGCTCTGTTTTGCTTATATGTTACAGGTTCTCATACAGAACATTTTGCTTGAGTCTGAGATCATTCTCAAGCATCTGATCATTCTCAAGCTCAGAATCAGACCAATCAGATATTTGAGAATGATCTCAGACTCAGACTCAGAAGTTTTAAAATTACAACCAATGAATATTCATGAAATCATTATTCTTTGTATACATATCCATCAGGTAAATGTTTAAGCGGAGCATTTAGAAAATGTGGCTACCTGCAAATGAACAAAGAAACGTTTGTCCTATATACACATGTCATTATAAAGCATAATCCAATTAATATTAATGATGCCATAAGTCCTTACATGAATATTTAACCCTTTCCCTGTTGAATATTCATGTAAGAAATACCGACATCATGAATATTTATTAGCTTTTTTATACTGTATAAGTTTCAATGGTATATTGGCTTTGACAAAACTGTAGAATCAGATTTATAAATATCATGTCATACGCAAACAGAGCAGACCCTGTGCCTTCTCTGTTTGCAAGTGCGTGAAAGGGCGTATATATGAGGGAAATGTTTAACTGATCTAGTTCTACTTCGCATTAAATACATTGGAATAAAAGGGTTTTCTGAAACATAATTATACGTGCATATTTAACAGAGCTACAGATAATGGTGCGTACCCAAATACATGTAGTAAAATTCTCATTTCTCAACCTAACTCAAAACTGTGACCACTCTTAAGAATCGTCTCACATTATAAGGTTCGGTCGAGAAATGAAGGAGTTATTCTTGAAAATGCTTAAATACGCATCTTATCCGGACCTCTGAGTGGATATGAAATTCCGTTACACTACTCACGCATGGCTAGTTTCCAAACGTTGATTAACCATTTCCTCCATAAATACGCCTTTCTACGCCTCTGTTGTAAAACTCACCTATTAAAACCATTGTGATAAATAGAGCATTTGCTCCTATAGGAGCAAATGCTCTATTTATCACAATGGTTTCAAACTACACCACTCCAAAATGTTCCTTTTCTCTAGTAAATGCTCCTTTTTGGCAGATTTTTTTCAAAGTGGCTGGGTCTAAAATAGCCGACGGAGGAAAGGGTTAAGGGGGACACTAATCGATGTAAAAACTAGCTTCCTTATTCAACAACAATCAATAATGTCAAGCTGACAAAATAAAGTAAATAAATAAATAACGATCAGCAGGAATTTTCACCCGCACGTGCACATAATAAATATATTAAACCATTGAGCGCTGAATTTTCAAAGTAGACTGATCTATCATCGTTAAAACGACAGACTCCATATAGTATGAAACGGTATTATTTGCGAAATAAGTTTTTAATGACAAACAGTGCAAACCCTGATCAGAGGGCTCCCCTAGGAGCCCTCTGATCTGGGTCTACACTGTTTGCAAATGGCATCAAAGGGTGATTGTATACACACCCTTGTACAAGTACACCAAAGCCTCCCTACAAAGGCTAATTCTAGGTAAGTCAGGAAAGCGTCAGCTTAACCCTTTCCATTATGTAAGCGCATTTTGACGCATCGGCAAACACAGTAGACCCAGATCAGACGGCTCCTACAGGAGCCGCCTGATCAGGGTCTGCTCTGTTTGCTTATGGTGTAATATAGATCCGATTCCACAGCTTCTGCCTGAGCCAAAATGCCATGTGTTCATATGCCATTATAAAAAATAATCTTATTCATGACGTCATTATTTCCTACATGAATATTCATCGGGAAATGGTTAATGTAGGTGGATAGTTATCGAGATATAAGTTGAATTTCAATATCTCGAATTTCAAGGGATCATACACATTACTTCGATCTAACAAACGTTCGAGTTATTCGATTTCTAAACTGGACAATTTCTCAAGTTATCAGCTTAATACAAGTCTAAAGTAATGCTGAAAGCTCCTGTTGGGGTTTGCAGCATTACTTTCGACCTGCTTTAAGCTGTCACGTGTGTTTCTAAACTTTCTAGATAAACGTAGTGATACATTTTGAACAATTCTGTTTTGTAAATTTTTGAAGGATTGAAGTTTTACGACGAGGTATAGTGAAGCTCGAGTTATCCGAGTTCGAGATATCGACGTTCAATTGCACCATCTATATCTATCCATTAATTAACGCTTTACTCCATACTCCATAGATACGCATTTTCACGCAAACAGAGTAGACAAGGTTTAGGCGGTTCCTGTAATAGCAGTCTGATCAGGGTATGTTCTGTTTGCTCATTGACCATCTCATTCTACAGTTTCTGCTATGGCCAAAACCTCCTATATGCATAGGTTATTGCAAAGAAACTATCTACAGTAAAACCTCTCTATAACGACCATTAAATTGTGTTAATTAGTAGGAGCGTTCTGTTTTACTTTCATCTTGCTTTAAGCATCCACCTGCCTTTTAACACAAACTACTTGATGTAATTTAGTGGTCGTTATAGAGAGGTTTTACTGTACTTAATGGTGTCATTTTTTCTTTTATGAATATTTATGAAGTAATGGTAAAATGGTCGCTATAGAACTTATCTACTGTACACCATACGGAAGGTCCATTAATTCGTACAAACCTTGCTAAGTCTGTTCCAGTAACTAACATGGTCGTAGGCATCGTGCAAAGGTCTCATAAAGCCGACGACCGTCGGAAGTCCGACAATTGCAAGAATTAAAGCGATCCATGCCGGTGAGCCGACGGATGGGACCATACGATATTTTCTTTTTCCTGTCATCGTTACACTTGTCTTTGAATATGTGAACCACTTCCTGATTTGTCCAATCTGTTCCAACCATCGTCTCTTCTCATATTATACTCACATATTTCTAAGCATCACTGGTGTGCAAACAAATCCGTCCATGAATACGGAGCAGAGCACGCGCTTACTCTCAATCCAAATTAAATCCAAGTCGTCACTGAATAAGTGCAAGGTCACTAAACAATTTGAATAAAGTTGTTGTTTTTTCCTTCTGTCAGTCAATTTATTTGTTCTATACAACCCCCGTCACATATGTCTGTATTCAAATAGACACTTATATGAATTCTTGTTGGTTTTTCCTGGTAACAAAAATCAATTTCAAAATGACATTCTTTTTCTTTTCTTGAACCCTTTTGAGTGTAACAGACGAGTGAACATTTATCTGCAAGCAATGTAGACCCAGATCAGAGGGATCCTAGAGGATCCCTCTGATCAGGGTCTGCATTTGCTTGTGATTCAAAAGCATCTCGCAAAGAATACCCATTCATACTGAATTGAGTCCATCATTAAAAGCTAGTGTCCCATTCAACTTTGAAAATTCAACGTTCAAAGGATTAACTTATTCTTATTTTGGTCTTTCACATTACCTTCCTAGAAAGGAACACTAGATTTAGCTCTTAGAACACTCATAAAACTACTGTCCACTCACAGTTTGGCCAGTTTTGCTTTAGCGGTTCAATCTATAAACCTCTGTCTACAAAACAACAACCCTTGCGACAAACAGTTTGGATCCGGATGAAACGCCGTGTTACACGGCGTTTCATCGGGATCCAAACTGTTGCAAATATCGACAGCGATTTGATTAAAGCGTGTTAAAGGTCGTTACCATCGAGCTTCTTCTCTACTTAAAATAACAAAACTACTTAATAAAATTAATTACATTGCCGGTTTACTCATTTACTGACAAGAGACGTATTTTTCATCACGTACTGACTTTTCCAGCTCCCTATATTACTTTCTCGTGTTTGATCAGTTTTTAGTCTCGCTGAAATCATGGGATAAATCTAATGCGCGAGACAAGCAAAAGTACAATGCTATGGAAACAATTGCCCATTCCTCTGAGCAAATGTATTTCTTGTGAAAATTCTCGCCCTCTGCAATTCCCAAAGCTGAGTTTATTTGTTTCATTTCTTAAAATTCCGACAAAGGTGTCAAAGAGTCTGTGTCCTTCTTAAACACCGGGCAGGATTTTACCCGTTTCTCCTTGACTATCTAAGTAAAGCATACAATAAAACCCCTATATAACGGCCATTAAATTATATCAAGTATTTCGTATTTAAGGCAGGTGGCTGCTTAAAGCAAGGTGAAAGTAAAACAGGACGCTCCTATAGGAGCGTTCTGTATTACTTTCACCTTGTTTTAAGCAGCAACCTGCCCAAAATACCAACTAATTGACACAAATTGATGGCCGTTATAGAGAAGTTTTACTGTAATGATATTATGAAAATTAATCAGATAAGTTGTTATAAAAGCGCGTGACCACGGGAAGTTTTGGCCATAGTCGAAACAGTAGAATCATATTCTGCAGGAGCTGTCTCATCTGGGTCTTCACTATTTACAAGTACATTTAGGTATATTGACGCGAATAGCAAGCGAAGGGTTAAATGTAGTTTGTGTTTATGTTTCCCACTGCCCGTACATATTTAAAGGTACACGTACATGCATTTTCTTAAAATTACATACAGCACAATCGGCTTTAAGCAACCACTTACAGATTTTAACCCATTACCTCGTAGGCATTTTTAGATACAACCTCTTTGAATAAATCTACCGAAAAGGAAAATTATCAAGAGAAAAGGGAAACTTTTAGAAATTTGTAGTTTGAAACTATTGTCATAAAAAAGCATTTGCTCCTATAGGAGCAAATGCTCTATTTATCCCTATAGGAGCAAATGCTCTATTTATCACAATGGTTTCACAAAGTGACAAAGTCATCAATATGAGGGAATGGGTTAAACAGAGAAGTCTTGTGGAATGATACAGTATCTGTCATGGCAACAATTAAACTACATTGTAATGAATATTCATGGTTTTATTATTTCTTGCACATGCATATTGATCAAGTAAAGGGCTAAATAAATTAATTTTGCTTTACGTTGGAACAAACCGCCACACTATTATCCATCAAGATAGTTCAATACTTCGATCACTAAACCTTTAGCCTGTTGAAAGACATTTTTCAGCCAACACTTTCGAGGAATGTTTTCTAACATTACTTTTTCGATGTGATGATCAGAGTTTTACAAACAGTTTGGAATCTGATGAGAAACCGGGTTACTCGGTGTCTCATCTGGATCTAAACTGTTTGCAAATGACTCTTGCCTCTGCTACATGCTCCAGGGTCACCATTAATCATAACGATATTTATTTTGAAGGAAATTTATGCAACGATGATTTATTACTAACCCTTATCCTTCTGTGAAAAAAGAAAAGTCTTTCCAAATTTGTAACTGATGCAATTTTGACTACAGCAAAAAACCCTCTAAACCGGACGTTAAATTTAGTATAAATATCGGTCTTGGGGACAGGTGGCAGCATAATGCAGAGTGAAAGTCATGCAAAAAGCTTTCTGTGTGACTTTCAACCCGCATTAAGCGGTCACCTGCCTATAAACATCTGAAACATTATCTATTAGGATTCTGGTTTAGAGGGGTTTTACTGTATTTACATCTGGATCAAGCTTTTGAGACCCTATTGACCGAGTGACAAACAGCGTGAATTCCGAAGAGTTGCCGAGTTACTTACTCGGCGTCTCATCTGGATCCAAGCTGTTTGCAAATGCGAGTCAAGTCGCAGATAGCGGGATAAGGGTCAATACGAGCTTCAAACAGCGAGTAACAATGTCAAAATGCAGAAATAGATATCACATCAAATCGGTTTCAAAACCGAACACAGCATTACAGTAGAGCAAGTTCGCTGGACGCTAATTGATATTGACAATTACAAACAGGACGGATCCAGATCAGACGTCTAGTTACTAGGCTAAATTGTTCGAAACTCTGAGAACGTTTGAAAATAAACGGGAAGAATATATACTCTAAAATTCAAAATACATGTACAAAGGGAGAATAATTTTGCCATAAAACAATTTCTCAGTGTACAAAAGAAAATACAACACATCGATAATTAAAACTTTATCCCGCAAACTACAACCAAACTCGCTTCTGGAAACAGTTTGGATCCAGATCAGACACCGAGTAACTCGGCGTCTCACCAGGATCCAAGCTGTTTGACACTCGGTCAATAGTTTCTGAAAAAAAAGCTTGATATAGTCGGAAGTAAGCACAGTTGTACTACAGTTACCAACCTACCTAAACCGAAATTCTAGTAGAGAAGAATTTAGATACTTTTAGGCAGGTGGCGGCATAATGCAGAGTGAAAGTCCTAGAGGAGCTTTCTGCATGACTTTCACCCTGCATTAAGCTGCCATCTGTCTCCAAGACCGATATTTATTCTAAATTAAATGTCCGGTTTAACCCTTTCGGTGCCTAATTTCTAATTGTCGTCTGCAAAAAACTTTTGTTAAATAATTTGGTAAAATAAGGAAATGAAACAAATAAATGCAAAGTTCAAAGGAATAAAGCATATATATTGAAATAGAGCTGGAGACAAAAAGTGAAGTCGCTGATCAGACGCCGCCTTGAAAAGGCGGCGTCTGATCTGGGACTGCACTATTTGTCGTGGTGTATGTTTACGACATTGGCGGTGAATGGGTTAAAGAGGTTTTACTGTAGATCCAACTTTGAGCAGACACTAATGTTGACAGCAGGGTAAGGGCTAACACTCATACCAAAAACTATTCCAGGAAACAAATAACTGACCGCCACTACTCACAACTAGTAATTTCCAGCAATACTTCAATACTACTGTGATGCATCTACTCTTGTTATTGAGCTTACTTATCATCCGATAGAGAGAACCTGATACAGTAGACCTTCTCTAATACGATCATTGCTGCAGATAATATGCGTAAATTAAAACATTTTAAAGAAGAACTTATTTATATTTCTCTGTCAAACCCTATGGTGTGGCCATTCAGTTGAACTTCGATATCTCGAACTCGGATAACTCGAACTTCGGAATAACTCGAACTAAAATTTCGGTCCTTACAATACAGAATTGCTCTAGGTATTACTATCTATATCTAGAAACACATGTGACAGTTTAATGCAGGTGTAAAGCAATGCTGAAAGCTCCTGCAGGAGCTTTCAGCATTACTTTACACCTTCATTAAACTGTGAACTTGAGATATTGGTCAGATATTAAATCGGATGATTCGAACTTCTGTTATCTCGAACTAATTTGTATGGTCCCTTGGAGTTCGAGATATCGAAGTCCAACTGTACTTGAGTACGCACGTTTAGCCGCTGTTCTGAATACGACCATTCAAAATATGTCAAATTCTGGATTTTTAAAACAGGTGGTAGCCTAATACAGGTTGAGAGTTATGCAGAAAGCTTCTGCAGTAGATTTCTGCATTACTTTTATCTTGTACTAAGCAACCACCTGCTTTTAAAGACTCCTATGTTAATAAAGTATTTGGTCGCTTTGGCCAGACTCTGCTGTTATGGTAAATGGCCTGTCGAAGACAAGACAAAATGTACTTGGTAACAATTTATCGTCTGCTGCTTTATAAACAAAGTCGACTGATAAATACGAAAAGCGGTTAGACTCTTTGGACGTTGAATAATCAAGGAGGATTGGTCAATCATTGCTTAATGTTATAATGTATTCCATTTAGTGTAAAAGGGTATAACCTGCTAGTGAATTGATTAAAGATGTATTATGCGCATTTTTGGTATTAATTAACCAACACCAGAAGCTGTACACGTATACATACAATGAAAATAATGCTTACAACCCATTTTTCCGACAGGATATATTTGTTCAGCTAAATATGATCGCTATCCGAATACTGCTAAATTCTTTAAAAGGAGCCTCCTTTTTAGAGACGGGGATTTTGAACGGAAATCAGCGGGCATCTTCGGCCAAGTTCTGAAGACTCGAATTCTATTTCGGAACAACGCTTTGAATATTAATTAGGTTGTTACCACATGTACAATGGCTCACACTGGTTGTTGGCCTACATATACATCGAATGATTATTTCCGGCTGAATCTTACGACAGATTCCGGCCAATGGCGAACGCTGTTCCGTTGATTTCCGTTGCAATACATTTTTCTATTTTTTTCCACACAAACAACGATTTACTAACCTTGCTGTTTAGTGTTGAATAAGTGTTAAGGTACATAGATTCCGATTCTGAAGTCAGTTTGAAACGCACAATTTTCGGAAATTTGCGCAGCATACATCTTTAAGTCCTTTATACTGTTTAGAACAAAATGTTTTATTTTGAAATATTTTAATGCTAAATATTTAAAGTGGAATGGTCCATCAATGTTCATTCAATATGAAACATTTAAATTTGTTACAAAATTTGGCTAGCAAACAATGCATACCATAATCTAGAGTCCCTCTGATCTGGATCTACACTGTTTGCAAATGCACGTATACCTGTTGTCCACATGCAAATAGTTGGCCAACATCTGGAAGCCAACCAGTCCTAGCATCCATCTCACCCTAAACGACGAATCAAACATTGTTTTGTATGTTCGAACCTGCGACCTAATAACCATCTGTCACCCCCATCAGAACTGAGCGAAGGGAATATAAGACTTGAAGGATATTATTACATTTTGCAGATGGCGATTGGTGCAGTTATGCAACAACAAGAAAACGAAAAGCCGTCTTAGTTTACTTAACCCAGTAGGCAATAATGACACCATGGATATTAATTTCTAATTAGATTAATTTTTGAAGTGACCACAAGAAAACTTTACCGCGACAAAAATGTAGAATCATATCTATATTGGTCCTATGCGCCATCAAAGCAGATCCTGATCAGACGGCTCCTACAGGAGCTGTCTGATATGGGTCTAGTTTGTTGAAAAAGAAGTAAAGGGTTAAAGTCGGAACATATTAATTATTATTCATAAGAATAAATGTAAAGTTTCTAGTATCAACATAAAAGTCATTACCCAATCGTCTGCTGTCAAACTACTGCTGGTCATAGTGTCAGCATAATTGGCGTCTACCAAAATATCTGCTTAACCCATTCCCTCATAGTGACGCTTTTTGACGTCCCTGTGTTAGTCACTTTGTGAAACTATTGTGATAAATACAGCATTTGCTATTTGTCACAATGGTTTCAAAACTACGCAATGCTATAATTTTCCTTTTTTCCAAATAAATGCTTCTTTTCGGTAGATTTATTCATAGAGGTTGGGTCTAAAAATAGCCTATGAGGTAATGGGTTAAAACTTTACCCAATAAATGCGCATTTTAAAGCCGTTGCAAAAGTGTATACCAAGATTAGACGGTCCCTGTAGGAGCCGTCTGATCTGGACCTCCTCGATTTGCTTATAGCGTATTTTAGATCAAATTCTACAGTTTTTGCCATGGCAAACGCCCTAATGTCAACATAAAAAAGAATTCGGCAAAAGAAACAATGAAACATCTTCTTTGAGCAAATCTCTGCTGAATTACCAGGCTTATTATTAGGATACCTTTTGCCGATAGAAATTCCGCATTACCAACTCTGTGTACATTGTACAAGGAAATGAGAGTACAGTAGAGCAACCATCAAAAAGAGG
Source organism: Azorinus chamasolen (assembly GCA_963576725.1). Taxonomy (NCBI): domain Eukaryota; kingdom Metazoa; phylum Mollusca; class Bivalvia; order Cardiida; family Solecurtidae; genus Azorinus; species Azorinus chamasolen. Next base: position 28,106,063 of record OY755248.1, read on the forward strand.
TCTAATTATGGGCCGGTAAAGCAGGTGGTAGCTTAATGCAGGTCAAAAGTAATGCAGAAAACTCCAATAGGAGATTTCTGCATTACTTTTGCCATGCATTAAGCAACCAACTGCATGCTTTTTGAAACTCATATGTTCAATAGATAAATGACTGCTTAACACAGGTTCTACTGTACAAGCATTTGTAAATACGATAAACCCACCCTAGATAGCCCATACAGGAGCCTTCTTACCAGGGTCTGCACTGGTTGTCATTCAAATTCCGCTCGTTAAGTATACGCTTTCATATCGAATGGACCCTATGCTTAATCCTTTACTCAGTGAATATTCATTTAAGAAATAATGACATCATGAATATTAATTAGATCAATTGTTATAATAGCGCATGGGCATAGGAAGTTTCGGAATGACAAAAACTCTAGAACCATATCTATATTATATCATAAGCTAACAGAGCAGACCCTTATCAGACGTCTCCTATAGGAGCCGTCTGATCAAGGTCTACCCTGTTTGCACAGGCGTGGACCATTTCTACTTTTGAATAGTCAGCAGTCAAAAGGCTAAAATGTATCCAACATATAAACAGTAGGAGCCGCCTGCAGAACAAAGCACAGTCTTACAGTATCGAATAGTTATCTATCTTACAGACAGTAAGGACTGCCGAGATAGTTTCCCTGTGGAGAGGTTCGTGTCAACATGATTAATTACCCAAACAGTGCGGGTGTGCAGCACGAAAATGGAGCATATTATATGAGTACTTTCTCAAAACACTTGGAAATAATTCTATGACAATAGAAACATTGTAGAATCTCCCCAAACCGAACTTTTAGTAACGAATATAAGTGTCGCATATATAGGTACATGTAGTTGCTTAATAGTCCATTCCCTCATATAAACGCTTTTTCACGCGTTTGCAAACAGAGTAGACCCAGATCAGACGGCTCCTATAGGAGCCGTCTGATCAGGGTCTTCTCCGTTTGCTTATGAAATTGTTATACATCTGACTCTACAGATTCTATCAATACCAAAACCACTCCTGAGTAAATATGCCGTTATGAAATTCAGCTAATAAATATTCATGATGACATTATTTCTTATATGAATATTAAACAGGGATAGCGTTCAAGCAGGGTGAAAGTCATACAGAAAGCTCCTTTTGGAGCTTCCTACATGACTTTCATCCTGCGTTAAGCTGGCACCTTTCTTACAGACCGGCACCGATGTTACTTAGAGTGTTCCGTTTAGAGGGGGTTTATTGTACAACATAGTCTATCAATAGTTACTTCATGAATAAACATAAGTGTATTTAAAATCAAATGGTTGCTTAATGCAGAGTACATTCACATGTATAAGATATGCATTAAGACCTTCTCTCCTACTGACGCATTTTAATGCTTCTCTTAAATTCATTTTTGAAACCATTGTGATAAATAGTGCATTTGCTCCCATCATGGAGCAAATGCTCTATTTATCACAATGGTTGCAAAACTATACAATCCTATTCTTTCCTTTTCTCCAGTAAATTATCCTTTTTGGTAGATTTAATCAAAGAGGTTGATTCTAAAAAAATAATCTTGGAGGGAATAGGTTAAGCTATCACTCAAACATTTTTTCTGTAAAATAAAAGTTAATAAGATGACCTATTATTTCAAATTACCCATAAAATTCATGACGGTTATAAAAAAAATATGTCCTCACCTTTACCCTGTTAAGTACTGACTGACACTTACAAACGTCGAGTAACTCTGAGTCTCATCAGAATCCAATCTATTCGACACCTCGTTCGTAGTTTATCAAAACAAAACATTGAACGTACAGTAGAACATGGCGTAAGCGACCATAGAACAGGTCTAATCATGGGTCTGTAAGGCAGGTTGTATCTTAATGCATGCCAAAAGTAATGCAGAAAGCTCCTATAGGAGCTTTCTGCATTACGTTTGACCTGCATTAAGCAACCACCTGTTTTTAACACGCCTGTGTTCAATAAATGAATGGCCGCTAAGACTGTTCAACTGTAAGTAAAACATTGGTTTTAGATAAGAGATTAGGCAGATGTCACTTGTTACAGCAAGGTAAGGGTTTATTTCTCCGTTAATATTATCGCTGATGGCTACTTATTAAAGTTACCATCCATATGATACTCCCCCAGCAATCTCCAAGGAAACCAAAGACTTACATACCTCACATATATTCTTGCAAGACATGTTAGCAACAATTTTTGTTTTAAGTTAAACACCTAAAAACATTAAAAAGTTGGATCCCTGAGACATGTAGTAGCTTAATGCAGGACGAAATGTGTGCAGAAAGCTTTCTAGGAGCTCTCTGCATTACTTTCGTTATGCTTTGAGTAGTCATCTGCGTTGAACATCTATGGTTGTTTGTTAAGTGGTCGCTTCAGAGGTAGTTGACATTGTGTAGGACGAAAATAGTACGTTGGATTAGATGTTGACAGTGTCTTTATCGGCATTTCGAAAGCCTTTATTGCAACTCCTACGATAATGTTTGGATCTTGAGTCACCGAGTGATTGGGCAGGACTAACATGAATTCGTCTACGATAGTTTTGCATCATGTTCTAATTAACTATTTAACTGAAGAACATTTATGTAAGAAATAATGACATCATGAATACTAACAAGATAAATTTTGGCCATTTCAAACACTAGAAAAAACCCAGATCTATATCATTGGTGAAGCAATAAGAGCAGACTCTGATCAGATGGATCCTATAGTAGCAGACTTATAGTAGCAGTCTACTCTGTTTGCAAAATGCAAAACTATGTGTCTATGTGGTAAAGGGTTAATTCCCCCCCATCGAGTTTCTTTATCCCTTTCCCTCATATAAACGTGTTTTCACGAATTTGGAAACAGAGTAGACCCAGATCATACGGCTCCTATAGGAGCCATCTGATCAGCAACTGCTCTGTTTGTTAAAGGAATTTGAATTTGAATGGATGTGTTTCTTTATTTTCCACCTTCCACATTTCGTTATGATTAGTGTGTTCATAAATATTCAGTAGTAGGTATTGGAATAAACATAGAACAGGGAAAGACTGAAAGGCATAACCAATCCTCCTGATATAAATACCTTTTGACACCTTATTGACGTCACCGCTACATAGTCCTGTATTTATAAAATATTATAAAAGTTCTGCTAATTAATATTCATAGTGTCATCATTTCTTACATGAATATTCACCAGGTAAATGGTCAAAAGGCTAAGGTGTGTTTATTATTCACACACAGCTTACTAAGCACGAATCAGTTATATCGTTGCAAACACTGGCTCCAGTGTAGACGCCGAGCCACTGTAGAATTATCTTAATATAATTTCATATATAAACCAACAGCGTATATCCAAATCAGACGGCCCCTACATGAGCCGTCTGATCAGGATCTGCTCTGTTTGGAAAAGGCGTCAAAGGACGTCTCTATCAGGTCAAAGGTTAAGTGATGGCAAAAATACGCCACCATAGCAAATACAGGTCGGGTAAGGTGGTAATCGTTTTTGCTGGAATTACACGAGAATTTACGGATTGTGTGGTCTGACAGTGTGATACAGACAAGAGATATCTGTACATCTGAGATTATGACAGTCCGATACAAACAAAAGATTATCAGTACATCTGTAAGATCATGACAATGTCAATTACTTGTACGTCAGATAATGTACTATCTTACATACTGAATCTAAGATGGGCATGTATCCGAGATTGCAGTTGAACTTGTCTTAAGCGAACTTCAAAAAGAGGTCTAATTATGAGTCTGTAAGGCAGGTTGTAGCTTAATACATGTCAGAAGTAGCGCAGAAAGCTCCTATAGGAGATTTCTGCATTACTTTTGTTCTGCATGAAGCAGTCACCTGCTTGTTAAGAATCCTATGTTCAATAAATCAATGACCGCTTAACCCTTCGCTTGCTGAATTTTAAAATACATTTCTCCTTCTTTACCCATGCCCTGTTGTATAATTACATATATCTTCACCGTGTACAAGTATTTCGCTGTGCAATCACTGCTGTGCAGTGCACTGGTCAGGAGCTGTCTCATCTGGGTCTTCACTATTTACAGGTAGGTATATTGACGCGAATAGCAAGCGAATGGTTAAGACATGTTCTACTGTATGGGGAAAGTCTACGGAACTTGCTAGCAGTTTCGAATAATATATGTCAATTGAACATGTAGAATGGCCGAAGTGATGTCGACACTTACAAACAGTCTGTGTCCGAAATGCATCTGTTGTACAAACGACAGTTTACATTTCATAGAGTAAGTGATAGTAAGAAACTCTTTTAGCGAGCTGCAAAAATTACAGAATATGTGTTCTTGGACACAGTATTGTCTCAAGAAAGGGATATAGTATATCTATAATCAGTTGGCGCATTATTTAATGTTTAGTTTCACATGAAACATTAAATAAGGCGCCAAGTGATCATAAATACTATATCCCTTTCTTAACTCTTTCGCTGCCAAATTGTGTCATTTTCAAACTTTGTCAACTGCAACGATTTTCGTTTGCTTAATTTCCTCTCATTTTCTTTCAGCAACATTACCACAGTAACAAACAGTTTGAATCCTGATGGATCCACACTGTTTGCATAGGTGACAGATGCGACATTGGCAGCGAAATAATTAACCCTTTCGGTGCCAACTTTTAATTGTCGTCTGCAATCCAAGTTTGTTAAATCATTCAGTAAAATTAAGGAAATGAGATAAACAAATGCAAATTTCAAAGGAATAAAGCACATATATAGAAATAGAGATTGAGACAAATAGTGAAGTCCCTGATCAGACGCCGCCTTTCGTGGTGCATGTATGCGACTGCGGCGGTGAAAGGGTTAAACAAAAGTAGGGCATAGTGAATTAAAAACAAGGATTTTGGACCATTCCCCAATACGCTAATTTAAGATTCAACTGCTATGAATAAATCTACTGAAAAGGAACATGTACTAGGCAAAAAAATGAAAAAAATAGAACTGTGTAGTTTTGAAACCATTGTGACAAATAGAGCATTTGCTCCTTAGGAGCAAATGCTTTATTTATCACAATGGTTTCAAAATGGTGACTTTTACGGAGGAGTCAATAGGCATCAATATGAGGGAATTTGGTTAAGCGACTATTAAAACGAAATCTACTTTAGGGGTCTGTAATGCAGGTGTTAACTAAATGCAGACTGAAAAGAACTCAACAAACTCCTATAGGAGTGTTGTTCCATTGCTTCAGTCCAGTATGAAGCTATCGCTTTTTTAAGACTCATGCAGTGGTACTATATAAGCATATAGATCACCAACAGCTACTTTATGAAATTCCATTACTCGTGTTTCGTTCATAGTCTGACAAGATACTAAGTGCGTTATTGTGACAGATCGATGTACTTTTAACTCGGCTCTGCACTATTGCTAATCCCCATTCTCCAGAACAATATACACTTTTCAAACCATTCATTTGTTTCTCATATACCATTCTGATAGGACACTAAGTTAGTTATTGTGATAGGTAGGCGTACATAGTTCACTCTTGTTATTCTCAGTTCTTCCATAAGAAAAGGCAATTCTCAAATTATGCATTTAAAAATATGTTCAAATCGTCTGTATTTTCTTCCGTGCAAATTTGAGCAAACTAGACAGAAATGCAATCTAAATGTGCCAAGCAGAGGCTTTACCCATCGCTATCATAACCGAATTACCGCTTTGCTAATTCGTTTTATTTTCCGATTGGGTGCAAGGATACACTGGTGTGTGATCATTAGGCTCCCGGGACAATCCGCTTTATTCTGAGTGTTATTTTCATTGCATGACATATGTTTTCTCGGAGCCATTGGAATACAGTGAAATCTCACTACAACGGTTAACCTTTTCCCTGTTCTGTGTTTATTCCAAATTTCAATACCTACTGAATATTCATGGACAAAGTAGTTATAATGAAATATGAGAGGTGGAACGGTGTAGCCATTTTAGAAACTAAAGAAACAGATTTATCAAATTCCATTAGCAAACAGAGCAGACCCTGATCAGACGGCTCCTACTAGTAAGAGTAATCTGATCTGGGGTCTAGCCTACTCTATTTGCAAATGCGTGATAAGGCGTTTATATGACGGAAATGTTTGGTTGAATAAATGTCGATTTTTGTATTTATAAGGCAAATGATAAACGGGTGCACTATGAAAGTTATGCTGAAAGCTTCCGTATGAGCTTTTGCAATTGTTTTGCATTAAGCCTTTACACCTTGAATATTCATGTTCGAAATAATGACATCATGATATTTCTTAGGTATTTTTTAAATAATGGCACAAGAAAGTTTGGTCATGGCAGAAACAGTAGAAACAGATTCATATCGTTCCATAAGCAAACACAACAGACCCTGATCAGACGGCTCCTATTGGACCATTAACAAACCATCAATGAATATCCATGAAGTCATGAAATCTAGTATAAATATCCATGAGGTAAAAAGTTGAAGATTTAGGAGACATTTTCTTCAGTAAATAGTGAGCAATGGGATAGTGTTTGGCGAAGTCACATTGGAGACGACAACTGATTGATAAATTTCCCGCCAGCGACGGTTAAAGTCGTCTGCTTCAAAATTAATGATGTCTGATTATCTTTCTTTATCTAAAGTACTACAACAACATATTACTCTTCCGCTCATGTATCAACTTTAAAACAGGTTTTCTAACATACGGGGTGAAACATCTCCTAGCCGAAATTTTGAGAAGAATTTTTGAGAAATTCTTAGACTGGATGCTGCTTAATTCATTCCCTCCTAGACAATTTTTAGAGCAAACCTCTTTGAATAAATCTACCGAAAAGGAGCAGTATCTATAGAAAAGGAGAATTTTAGAATTGCGTAGTTTTAAAACCATTGTGATAAATGGAGCATTTGCTCCTAAGCAGCAAATGCTCTATCTATCACAATGGTTTCAAAAGATGACTTTTACAGAGGCACAATAAGGGGTCAATAGAAAACAATGGGTTATAAATGCGGGGTAACAGAAATCTCCCAGAGACATTTTCTGCATTACTGTTAACAAAAGGGGAAGGGTGGGACAGGGGAGGGCGAGGAAGGGAGGGGAGGGTGTGTGCATGAGACAATGCTTCATTGTTATAATGTGCATTGTATAAATATATATATGACATATGATTAAATATTAACATAATCACATATTAGCATTTGGACCTGTGGTATAAGTTTAATTTACAGAATTCCAGATAAAGGTGCGTACCCAATTGCTAAAATCGTCATTTCTCCACCAAACCCTATACACGCTCTTTAGAGTGGTCACAGTATAGGGTTTGGTGTAGAAATAAAGGAGTTATTCTTGAAAATGTTTAAATGTATGCATTTCATTTGGACCTCTGCAGTTAAAAGATTTGGGAAATATACAAAATACAAAAAGCTTCTCTAATGTGACCACCAAAATGAGGACTGAGTATGGGTCTTAAAAGTAAGTTGATAGCTTAATGCAGGACAAAAACATGCAGAAAGCTCCCACAAGAGCTTTCTTCATTACTTTCGTCTTGCATGAAACTACCTGAATTTTTAAGACATCTGTTTATTCATAAAGTGCTCGCTTCAGATAGTTTTGACTGTACTTTTGTCGTTGTTTTCTAAGGGATTCCGTTTCTGTACAAATGGGATAAACCTGGATAAAAGATAGGTAATTGATGCACAGAAGGCAGTGTATTCTTGGACTAATCTGCAAATTACCCGTATCAACAAAGTCTATGAGATTAGTTACATCAAGTACAATAACCGAGAAGGAACACTGTGTGCATTGCTATATTTAAACTAAAATGTATCTATGTTTAAAAGTCTTAAATCATCGAATAAGCAACCGGCTTTCGCGTGTTTGATATCGAAGACCCTGATGTCATTTAATTATTCCGGTTACATTTCAGTTTCGTAACAGTTCAAAATATGTCGGGGATATTTTATTGCACAACAAAAACTGTATAAGCATCGACGAAAATGGTTTGTTTTTATATCACAAGGGCAATTTTCGATATAAGTTCAAACTGGCAATCTTCGTAAGTATTACTGAACATACAAACGTCATGTTTTTATGACCTTATTGAAAATACAGTAAAACTCCGTTAATGCGACCACCTAAAAGAGGTATAATTATGGGTGCTAGATGCATGTGGTAGCTTAATGCACGACAAAAGTAATGCAGAAAGCTCATAGATGAGCTTTCTGCATTACTTTTGTCCTGCATTAGCAACCACCTGCTTATAAAGACACTCATGTTTATTCATTAAGTGGTCACTTTAGAGGGGTTTTACTGTATGCGCTCATTGTAGAAATTGGAACTATCACTATAACCCTATACCCTTTTCATATTCTATATTTATTCCAAATGTAAATACCTACTGAATATTAATGGTCAAATTTGTCAGCAGCGAAGGAATACACCATAACAAGCAGAGCGCCCCCAGATCAGACGCCGCCTCAGTCCCAGAACTGACGCAGCCTATAACCCTTAGCCTGCTATGAAAATGGGGTATTCTTGAACTCCGATATGTTGCCGTCGTCACTTACTTCTGATTCGTTCAAGATTTTGAGATACTATTGATACAGTGTCAAACAGCTTGTATCCTGAGTTACAATGTACTCGGCGTCTCATCTGGATCCAAGGTGTTTACAAATATCAGATCGCGCTTAGGAGGCTAAGGGTTAAGGCGGCGGTGATCAGAAATTTCACTTCGTCTCAACATCTAGTACTGTCTGAGTGTTTATTCCCTTGAAAATTGCATTTATTTATCTCAGTTCTTCATTTTACACAATGTTTTAACAAAATTTGGCGGCAGACGACAATTAGAAATTGGCACTGAAAGACTATATTCAGTTTGAAATTCCTTCAATTTGTCGACCACGATTGTAATATAAGTGTTGAGGAACCAACTTTGTATAAGTCGTACAGTACATGTATTCAAATGGGGTACCGCAATTATCGCCGCCTCACACCAAACCCTGGCGGTAAAAAATCAATCCACTCTGTTGCATACATTTAACCTTCACTCTTATCCTGATATCCGAGACTTGCAAGCAGTTTAGATCCAGATAAGACGCCGAGTAACTCGGCGTCTCAACAGGATCCAAGCTGCTTGACACTCTGTCATTAGTTTCTCAAAAGCCTGAACGGAAGTAGTCAAAATTGTAACAGATCCAAAATAAAGCAGACACTGGTTTTTTCCTAAAGCGGTGTAAGGTTTAATTAAGCCTATGTGACCACAAGCAAATAGAAACTTTTCCTGATTGCATGTCGCCTGATTCAATTAGGTACAGACACTTAGAGGATAAAACCATAGTCGACAAGAAAGATAACTTGTACCGAACCTTAACTGATATGTCTAAGGGAGACAACTCATTATGCCACTGATCTTGGTCTTCATGGTATTTATTTCCGAAAGCCTTTTGAAATGAAACGTACCCCCTCTCCCACTAACTTTGTGTATTTTCCCCTGTAAAAAATCCATCGGGAAACACCACATTTGTCTATTTCTGTCATTTCTTCGCCCGACGTACACTCACTCCGATTGACATTCAGTTGAGATTCAGATGACAAACCAACTACATGTACCATTTAACTAATAACACCAAAAACGCTGATTTCATCAGCGCAACCTATTCAATATTTTTCGAAGATCACTTAGCTGACAGTTGAGAAAAGTCTCGCTAATACTGCCACACAAAATAAAGTCTAATTCTGGATTTTTGAAACAGGTGGTAGCTTATTGTAGGATAAAAGTGATACAAAAAGCTCCTATAGGAGCTTTCTGTATCATATTTGCCCTGCATTAAGCTAGTACCTGTTTTTACAGTATCTTGTGTTAATAAATCATTAGGTCAGTTTAGCTTCTAACTCTACTGTAGTACCAATTTTCAAACCCGACAATTTTTGTATCGATATTCTACTTAATCCTTCACGTGATATGGACGCCTTTTTGGTGCTAATGCAAACAGAGTAGACGCAGATCAGACGGCTCCGTGTCGTCTGATAAGGATCTGTTCTGTTTTTCTTGTGGAATTATATAAGTCTCGTTGTACGTTTTTCTGTCATGGCCAAACTAGCATGTGTCTAAATGCCAATTAATATTCATGGTGACATTATTTCATTCATGAATATTCCCGGGGTAAACGATTAAATACTATCGATGTTTTTATGGCCAATTGTTCAAATACAAATGTTGTTGAAACATTTAACAAGCGCAGCAGACCTTGTGAAAATATTTTAACGTTAAATTAAACACACCATTTAACCTTTGGAATGCGGGCAACGAGTGTACTGACATTTTCATACAATGAATACCCAGATCAGAGGGCTCCTAGAGGAACCCTCTGATCAGGGTCTACATTGTTTGAAATTCAAAGTCTTCTCGCAAATTATACAATAGTCATACTGAATAGATTACGTAGTTGAATCTCTGAAGGACCATTCCGGTTTGAATATTTATAATACCTAAAGCTGTATATAATAGTTAAGTAGTTTGTATGAGATCAGATCTAAAACGTCCGAGCGATGTGATCGTGGGGGTATAAACATGTACAAATGTATATGGTAATAATTGTTCCTTTGATTTAGGTCCTTATCTCGCTATCCGTCACTTGAGACGCCTTTGAAAAACAGCTTGGATCAAGATGAGACGCCGAGTAACTCGGCGTCTTATCAGGATCCAACCTTTTTGACACTCGGTCTATAACTTCTCAATAACTTTAATATTGAACCGCAAGTAGCCAAAATTGTACCAGATCAAAATATAAGCAGATGGTATTTCTCACAGCGGAAGAAGTGTTAAAAGTACAGTAAATCCCCTCTAAACTGGAATACTGGTAGAGAATACTTTAGATACTTTTAGGCAGGTGGCTGCTTAATGCATGCAGAAAGCTCCTAGAGGAGCTTTCTGCATGACTTTCACCCTGCATTAAGCTGCCACTTGTCTCCAAGACCGATATTTATACTAAATTAAACGTCCAACTTAGAGGGGTGTTACTGTACTTCATGCCAACAAGAGAAAGGAGAAAGGAACAAATAAATGGCCTCTGTTTGCTTGCTGACCTCCGGGTATTCGGGTTGTGTTACCTACAACACCTTAGCCCTTATCCTCTGTAAAAAAAATGTCTGCCTAAATTTTGAATGAGGTGCAATTTCCACTACTTCCGAATAGTTCAAACTTTTCAGAAACTATTGAGCGAGTGTCAAACAGCTTGGATCCTGATGACACGCCGAGTTACTCGGCGTGTCATCTGGATCTAAGTTGTTTGCAAATACGAGTCGGGTCGTGTAAGGCGGCACAAAGGGTTAATAGCAATTTAGTGACATTTACGGGCTCTCAAGTAGCCTAAGATGTGACAAAAAGACCTGTGGCCGGGTAGACTGGGGCTGTAAACAGATGTTACGACCTTCTTACATTATACCAATGGTCAAATGTTAAGTCCAGCAATGTTCCTTCTGTTACATATACCGTAAAATCCTCTCTATAACGGCCACTAAATTGTGTTAATTAGTTGGTATTTAGGGCAGGTGGCTGCTTAAAGAAAGGTGAAAGTAAAACAGAACGCTCCTATAGGAGCGTTCTGTTTTACTTTCACGTTGTTTTAAGTAGTCACCTGCCTTTAACACAAAATACTTGATGTAATTTAGTGGCCGTTATAGAGAGGTTTTACTGTAACTCTAAGGCTACCCCTCTGTGAAAAATAATGTCTGCTCAAATTTGGAAATGATGTAATTGTGAGACAATGCAAGTCAAGTCGAGGATAGCGGAGATGGGTCAAAGTGGTTTAAACCTTTATTGGATAGAACACTCATCTGACGCCCCTGTAAACAGAGTAGACCCAGATCAGACGGCCCCTGTAGGAACCGTCAGACGCCAATGTTTACAGACAATAACATTTGGCGGTGAAAACGCATTTTCACTTTTTTTGTGAACAGAATGGACCCAGATTAGACGGCCCCTGACCAGGATTTGCAATGAAATTATCTGACATTTTCTACCAATACCGGCATAGGCCTATGTCAATTTGAAAATTCCGCAATTATAATTATATTCATTATGTCATTATTCTTACATGAAAAAGGGGATAAAAAGGTTCATTAGTATCTACTTATGCCTACCAGAGGGGCTTAACTTTAGGCCCACTGTTTCCAGGTGTTATAACAACGAGGCCTTCTGTGCATTGTATTGGGTTATAACAATCAACAATCTTATCAAATAATTTCACTGCATTTCACTTTCAGCGCTATGGTTACTGAATAGAATACCTTTGTTGTATGGAAGGTGTGCGAAATGTCGTGTCAAGGCTGAAACGACCCAACCTTCGGGAGCATTTTTAACCCTTTACCTGAAAGAAACGCCTTTCAACGCCTTTACAGAGATCGAAGACCCAGATCAGGGTCCATGCTTATAAAACGTTTAGTTGAGTCTGAGTTCGTTCTCAAGTTTTTGATTGGTCAGATTTGTGCCTTTGGCTCAAATCTGACCAATCAAAAGCTTGAGAACGAAAATCTGACCAATCAAAAGCTTGAGAACGAAATTCAGACTCAACTAAAAGCTTTATAAGCATGGACCCAGATGTACATGTACCTATATGAGCCGTTTGATCAGGGTTTGCTGTGGTTGTAGATGGAATACTATGGACCTGATTCCTCAGTTTCTTCTATAGCCGACAACTCCTATGTTCATATGCCAGGATGAAAAAAACAACGTTATATTCCCGATGTCATAATTTCATTAGGTAAAGGGTTAAAGATAGACGCGAGATGTGGTCAGTAATGACCAAACGCCTAGTGACAGATCATCATTTAAACTGGATCATGTTGGACATTTAATTTCAGCGCACGTTGCTCAAAGTTACAAGGCGCCTTAAAGTCAAACATCTTTATTTCGTCGATAGGCGATAATTCAAAGAGAACAATTACGACTCCTGTTTTTATTTTTTCATGTGTGTTATACCAATATTACGACCATCCAGAAAATGTCTAACTTCTCCTAATTTCGCTTCATTAAGAACTATGGTAGCTTAATGCAGGACAGAAGTTATCTGGAAACTGCATTTCTTTCGTTCGGCACAAAGCAACCTGTTGTCGCTGTCAGTGGCTGTCTGTGATCACATTTGCCAACAGTGTAGACCCAAGTAGCTCGACGGCTGATCTGGATCCAGGTTGTTCGATGTTTGTTATTACAGTAAAATATGCAGAAAACTCCTAGACGAGCTTATTGCATACCTTTCACCCTGCGTTAAACAGCCACCTTTCGTAAAGATCGATAAAGGTACGTATTTGAGTGTTCGAATAATCGTTATTTTCCTGTATATTTTGTGTAACAAAATCAAGAAAATTCAGAAATGAAAACTGAAGCATACCACAATACAATAGAACCCCTCTAGAGCGACCACTTAATCAATAAACATGGCTGTCTTTATAAGCATGTGGTTGCTTAATGCAGGACTCCTCTAGGAGCTTTCTGCATAATGCAGGACTCCTCTAGGAGCTTTCTGCATAACTTTCGTCCTGCATTAAGCTACCACCTGCCTCTGGCACCCAGAATTATGCCCCTTTTTGGTGGTCGTATTTGAGGGGTTTTACTGTACGTGGCAGCGAAAGAGTGAAAGGGTCTACAACTTCTGATGTTCATGTAGAGTAACATCTATTTTAAGCGACCATTCATAATTTATTCAAAATAGGAATATTACAAAGCAGATTGTTGCTTAATGCAGGGCAAAAGTACTCCTTTAGGAGTTTTCTGTATTACTTTTGACTGCATTAATCTACCACGTGCCTTATAGAGAACCTATAATTAGACCTAATTTTGATGGTGCTTTCTATATTACTTTTGACCTGCATTAAGCTACCACCTGCCTTACAGACCCATAATTAGACCTAATTTTGATGGTCGCTTAAGACAACTTCTACTATTCATGTATGCTCCTGGTACAGCCTAACAATGTAGCAATAGCTTTTGGACCGCGATAACGAGAGTTTACAGTAGACATCTCCCTGACAAGAGAAAGTGGGAATCTCGCCAAGCTGCCCGGTAGCTTAATAACAGACTAGGAGTCCAGACTTACACACAGCATGGCATGAGTAATGGCCACCGTGCTATCAACAACTGATCACAGGCACCCGTCTACATACAGCTGATACTAGTAATTACAGTAAAACATATCTTTACCCCTACTACAGTAAAACCTCTCCATAACGGCCACTAAATTATATCAAATATTTTGTTTTAAAGACAGGTGACTGCTTAAAACAATGTGAAAGTAAAACAGAACGCTCCTACAGGAGCGTTCTGTTTTACTTTTTGACCTTGCTCTAAGCGGCCACCTGCCCTAAATACCAAATAGTTAACACAATTTAGTGACCGTTATAAAGAGGTTTTGCTGTATCCCGTTCTATAAAAATAATGTATACTCAAATCTGGACCTGGTGCAATCTGAAATACGTCCGATTCGCTCAATAGTTTGAGGAACTGTTCGCTGGGTGTCAACTTGAATCCTGCCGAGGCGCCGAGTTACTAAGTGTTTCATCTGGATCCAAACTGTTTGCAACTGTGAGTCAGGTCGTGAATTGAGAGGTAAGCATTGATTCACTATTGAAAGAAAGTTCAATTCTGGATCTTTAACCCTTTACTCCATACATACGCCTATATATACACCTTTGCAAACACCATAAATACGATATTCAAATTTCATTAGCAAACAGTGCAGACCCATATCAGACGGCTCCTGATATGGGTCTTCTCTGTTTGCAAATGCGTGAAAACGCGTTTATATGAGGGAAAGGGTTAAGACTTCAACAGTATACGCACGCTCTGATAAGCATTTGCAAACAGTGTGGACCCAGATGAGTAACTCGGGATCCACACTCGTTGACTCTAGTTCAGTAGTTTCTCAAGAAGTTTTAGCAAACAGACTAGACCCAAATAGGACGGCTTCAGCAAAAGCCGTATGGCCAGGGTTTGTTGTTTTGATTCCGCTCTACAATTTTCACCAATACCAAAAAATGATGTGTATATATTCCATGATAACATTCAGCAAATACAGTAAAATCTTTCAAAACCGGGATTCTACTAGAAGAATTTAAATACTTTAAGGCACGTGGCTGCTTAATGCTGGGTGAAAGTTACGCAGAACTAGGGAAGACTTTCACCCTGCATTAAGCTGCAAAACCAGTACAGTGCTCCCTCCCTACAACGGTCCTCTCAATAACGATTCCCTCCTTACAACAACGCATGTCACTGTTTCCGAAACAACAAGGGTCCAGAAACAAACTTTTTCCGTCGTATTTTCTTAATGCCTCCATCAAACCGTATGTTGTGACCACTCTTTAGAATCGTCACTTTGTGACGATTCTAAAGAGTGGTCACAACATACGGTTTGATAGAGGCATAACGGTTTTAGTTCTCGAAATACACCTTATCTGGGGATCTGCAAACAAGCTAATTATGTTTGAGTTTCCCTCCCTATAACAACTCCCTGTGAACAACACATACAATATTCGTATCCCAAAGGGTGTCGTTGTAGAGAGGGAACACTGTATCCAAGACCTATATCTATAGCAAATTTAATGTCCGGTTTAGAGGGTGTTTACTGTACATGTTACTGATATTATTGTTTCTGACATGGGATTCAAAAAAATAAGTGGTAACAGTGTAACTGTAAAATAACATAATTATGCTTTCAATTTCTATATTGACAAGTGTCCCTTTAATTAACCCATTCCCTCATATTGACGCCTTTTGACGCCTCTGTAAAGGTCACTTTTTGAAACTATACACTTCTAAAACTTTCATTTTCTCTAGTAAATGCTCCTTTTCAGTAGATTTATTCAAAGAGGTTGGCTCTAGAAATAGCCTATACGAGGTAATGGACTATTAAGGGGTACAGACAGCCATTGTAGATCCAGATTAGAGGGAATTTGAAAGGGTCATCTGATCAGATTTACTTCACAAACGTGTTTCCAAAGGACACACAGGGAAAAGAAATTATTGTAGAAACACCTCCTTCAAATGAAAATTGGATGATATGTATGAGTACAAGTGCACTTAGTAAATGAGGCTTAAATGAATTAACCCTTGGTCTGCTCTAAGTCATTGTCTGCTCAACACACAGCTATAGCTGCTGGAAAGTTTACTTCTTTACGACTCATTCAGGCTTTTGAAACACTTATAAGCGAGTGACTAACAGCCGGGATCCTGGTGAGCTACCGATTAATCAGGCGTCTGATCTTGATCCACGCGGTTTTGCAATTCCAAGTTAATTTGGGACTAACACGACATGAGAAAAACAGGGGGAAACGCGTTTTTAACAGATCTTATTTTTCTATAATTCAACGTATGTTTTGGGCTGTATATAAGAAGCGTATTTAACCCATTCCCTCATATGTTTTCACACATTTCACACATTTTCACACATTTGCAAACAGAGTAGACCCAGATCAGACGGCTCCTAGAGGAGCCGTCTGATAAGGGTCTGCTCTGTTTGCTTATGGAATTTGATAAGATGTTTCTTTACCTTCTACAATGGCTACACTATTCCACCTTCCATATTTCATTATAACATTTTTTCTCCATGAATATTCAATAGGTATTGACATTGGGAATAAAACTAGAACAGGGAAGGGGTTGAACAATCCACTTGAAGTATTTATGCTATATTTCCGCCAAAGCCTATCTTGCTATGTACAACTCATTAGAATCGCCTCGGAGAGACAATTCTAATGAGTTACAGCAAGATAGGGTTTGGTTGAGAAACAACAGATTTTGATACAGTAAAACCCCTCTAAACCGGAATTCTAATAGAGAAGCATTTAGATAGTTTTAAGGCGGGTGGCTGCTTAATGTAGGTTGAAAGTCATGCAGAAAGCTCCTCTAGGAGCTTTCTGCATGACTTTCACCCTGCATTAAGCTGTCACCTGTCACAAAGACCGATATTCATACTAAATTTAACGTCCGGTTTTGAGAGGTTTTCTGTATAACAGTATGCATCTCATCTGCAGCCTTGTGTGTTTCTATGTGAACTGATAAACGGCTAGACTAAGTGTAAAGCTAGAGGATTAATCTGTGAGGAAACACTACAGACATACATCTTTTTCTGGAGATGGTCAATTTGTTTTTGTCTACGTCAATCTTTGTAAAATCTATCTATAACTGGTCAACCCTTTACTCCATAGTCCCGCGATTTTATGACTTTGCGAACAGTGTAGACCCTGGTCAGATAGTTCATATACAAGAGCTGCCTGAACAAGGACTGCTCTGTTTTCTTATACATTGCTTATCTGATTAGTTACTGCTTGTCGTGGACATATATTACATATTCTATATTATCTATTACATTAAACGTAATTAAATGACTATCTATAACGATAGGCGTCTCATGGAAATTGATGAGCTAAACAAGTACTTTGGGCAAATTGTCGCCAAGAGAATTGTCTCCCCCCCCCTTCATCATTTTCATTTTCAAATTGCGTTTAAGAATAGCGGGGCTGTTACAACTGAACGGCGGTAGACAGAATAATGGTCTTTACTGTTTTTCAAACTCGAAGCCGACGAGAAGTGCATGCAAAAAGAGAAGTTACATATTTAGATAAACTCCCTTGTCGTTCTTATATAACAAAACACTTGACTTATTTGCTTTCACTCTGCTTGTATGCGAACTGCAAAACTGCCTAAGCAAATACAGTACAGTAGAACATGTATTAACCCTTCGCTTGCTGAATTTTAAAAAAAAACATGCCTCCTTCTTTACCCATGCCCTGTTGTATAATTACATATATCTTCACCGTGTACATGTATTTCGCTGTGCAATCACTGCTGTGGAGTGCACTAATTGCACAATCAATTTGTAAATAGTGCAGACCCTGATGAGACAGCTCCTGCAGGAGCTGTCTCATCTGGGTCTTCACTATTTACAGGTAGGTATATTGACGCGAATAGCAAACGAAGGGTTAAGCGACCGTTAAAAGATGTCTCAATCTGGATCTTTTAAGACAGCTGGTAACTTAATGCCAGTCGAAAGTAATGCAGAAAGTTCCTATTCGAGTGCCCTGCATTACTTTTGTCATGTATTAGGCAACCATCTGGTTTTAAGACTCCCACAGTCGTCAATAAATGAATGGTCTCTTAAGAAATGTTCTATTTTACAGTAAACAATATCTACACTATGTCTAATCCCGTGTCAAGACAGCTGGTCCCAAGGTTATAAATTTTTTGCTTGAGTCTGAGACCATTCTCAAGTATCTGACCAATCAGATACTTGAGAATGATCTCAGACTCAGACATTGTATAACCTTGGGTCTTGGTAACGTAACTCAAACATCCCAAGATTACCGTGAATATTCCGGGATTGTTTAAAGAAAAGTGTAATATGACAAGCATTGTAGACCCTGGTGAAAAGATTCCTCTAGGGCCCCTCTCATTTGGGACTACACCGTTTGCGAAGGACGTCCGTGACTCGTTTCCTGTTCTGAACGGGTTATTTATAAGACACGTGTAATGAAGAAATTTCCTTTTTGTATGAATTTCGTTCTCTATAAAAAATCACCCGATTTTAATTAAACACATTAACTCTTATTAATATAGTCTTTACGCCATACATACGCCTTTATACGCCTTTGAAAACAGAGTAGACCCAGACAGATGGTTCCTGTAGGAACAGTCTAACCAGCCCTTGCTCTGTTTACTTTTGGCATGATGTAGATCTGGTTCTAGGTTTTTTGTTAAAGCAGAAACATTATTGAAAAATTTACATTATAAAAATTCAGGTAATAAGTACTCATGATGTCATTATTTCTTACATAAATATTGAACAGGGAAAGGGTTGATTAAGTTGATCGGTATGGAGAATTTGAATTGTTAACCAATACACTCGGTCTCATCACTATTCGCAGCGTCTCGCACCGTATACAGTAAAAACTCTCTAAACCGGAATTCTAGTTGAGAAATATTTAGATACTTTAGGTGGCTCATTAATGCAAGGTGAAAGGCATGCAGAAAGCTCCTAGAGGAGTTTCTGCTTGACTTTCACCCTGCATTAAACTGTCACCTGTCTCCAAGACCGATACTTATACTAGATTATACTAGATTGAGCGACTGTTTTAGAGAGGTTTTACTGTATTACCATTTTCTTCATGAGCGACCCAGGCAATGGAATATCATGATACGGTAAAGAGAAGTAAATAAGAAGGGTTGTTTGCAGAGAATCGACGAAAGTAATAGTCTCGTTCAGCGAGGCAGGACACGAAATTATTCGCTGCACTATCTTATTCATTGTCTTGATGTAATGAGGGCGAAGGTAAATGCATTCGGGAGTGTTCGTTTTTTTCCGTTCAAATTCGACTGTGAAAAAAACTGACGCCACCAGTCAAAGAAGAGGGCACATGCCATTTTTCATATCAAAATAGTTTCATCTAGTACAGACAATCCTCTTTACAAAGACCGTTCAGAATAAGTCTAACTCTGGATCTTAACCCTTTCCCTTATGTAAGCGCATTTTTACACATCTGCAAACAGAGTAGACCCAGATCAGACGGCTCCTATAGGAGCCGTCTGATCAGGGTCTGCTGTGTTTGCTTATGGTGTAATAGAGATCTGTTTCTACAGCTTCACTACTACGGCGGCCATTCAAAATAATATAATTCTAGGTCATGAACGCATTCCCTCATATTGACTCAATTTGATAGTTCTTTAAAATTACTTTTTGAAACCACTGTGCTAAATAGAGCATTTGCTACTATGGAGCAAATGCTCTATTTATCACAATGGTTTAAAAAACTATACAATTCTAAAATATTATTTTTTTCTAGTAAATGCTGCTTTTCAGTAGATTTATTCAAAACATTTATGTCAGAAAATAGCATATGAGGGATTGGGCAAAGGGAGGATATAGTGCGCTCTGAACGGCATCGCTATCGTTCTGCATAAAACAGTCACATGCAGTTAAAACAAATCTTGTTTATTCATTAGGTGGTTACTTTGGATAGCTAAAACTGCACATAAGAAACAAACAACATAAACAGTGTTTTGTGCTGAACCAAAATGACTGAAGACTGGGATTAACCCTTTATCTGATAGAGACCCCTTTCGACACATACACAAACAGAGCAGATCCAGATCTGACAGTTCCTGTTGCAGCAGTATTATCAGGGTCTGTTCGGTTTGCTTATGGAACCATACAGAACTGATCCTAAAATTTCTGTCACGGCTAAAAGTTCTGTTGTTCGTGTGAGCCCCGTGTGTCGGAGCATTATACGCCCGAAGTATGTGCCGTCGTAACATGCACAATATTAAGTTGAGTTGAAAGTCACTGTGACCTTGACCTTTGACTCCACTGACCTTGAAATTAATAGGGGTCATCTACTAGCCGTGACCAAACCTCCTACTTAGTATTTAGACAGCACACCTAATACTTATCAAGTTATTGAGCGGACAAGATTTTTGAGTTGAAGGTCACCGTGACCTTGACCTTTGACTGACTGACCTCAAAACCAATAGGGGTCATCTATTAGCCATGACCAACCTTCCTACAAAGTATGAAGACAGCAGACCTGCGTGTTATCAAGTTATTGAGCGGACAATATATTGCGTTGAAGGTCACCATGACATTGACCTTTGACCGACTGACCTCAAAATAAATAGGAGTCATCTACTACATTTTGTAACAATGACCAACCTTCCTACTAAGCATGAAGACAGCACACTTAATACTTCTCAAGTTATTGAGCGGACAGGATGTTTCAGTTGAAGGTCACTGTGACCTTGACCTTAGATCGACTGACCTCAACATCAATCGGGGTCATCTACTAGCCATGACCAACCTTCCCACTACGTATGGAGACAGAACACCCAATAGTTGTCAAGTTATTGAGCGGACAAAGATGTGGCTAACGGACAGACGGACAGACAGACAGACAGACAGACGGACAGACGGACAAGCGCCATACCACAATACGACCGAAGTTACCTTTGGGCGTATAAAATTCAGTCAATGAAAATTCATGAAGTTATAGATGCATGAATTATTATTATTATTACGTGTATTATTATTATTATTATGCATAAATTATTATTATTACTATATTATTATTATTATGTCACATTTATACAGCGCTCTTTTTACACAGCACGTGTGGGTTCAAAAGCGCTTCACATGATTAAATTGCATATACAGAATTGAATATATATAATGCGTATACATGTAGAATATCTAAAACAATGAAATTTAAGATAAGAGATATCAACAAATATATTAAAGAATTGAATTGATCTAAGAATAAAACAAAACAAAATCGTCCTTTTCTGTACGTTTTTACGTCCGTAATTCAAGGGGAACAGACGCATGAGGTAATGGGCTAATGAAAATATATGCAAACGCACCGATACGTTTATAGCAAAAAACATCAACACTAAATAGCATGCAATAAAACTGTTATATCACAAGGCGCTGTTATATCTATAAAAACCAATAGTTCCGTGGAACTGATATAATACAGATTTTTCAAACTGCTACAGGAACGTATAGTAGAACCCCTCTAATACGACCATTTATTGAACAAACATGGCGGTCTTGATAAGCAGGTGGTTGTTTAATGCAGGACAAAAGTGATGCAGAAAGCTCCTATAGGAGCTTTCTGCATAACTTTTGTCCTGCATTTAAGCTACCACCTGCCTGTAAGACGCAGAATTACACATCTTTTTTGTGCCCGCATTAGAGGAGTTTTACTGTATAACGATTTACGGAGAAAACATAAAAAAGACACATTAACATTAGTAAAATTACAGGTTCAAAGACTACCTCCGATTATATGACCCAAGTTCTTTTGCAACGATTATCAGAAATTGGCACGTGCATTGATAGAGGGTGATAACATTTATAGCGTACTGTCGTTCAAAAGACTTCAAAACAAATACATTCATTGAACTTCCCCTTTAACTCTTTTCGGTGCAGATGTCGCACCTGTGTATAATAGTTATGCAAACACTTTAGATCTAGACGAGACACCGATCAACTCGGTGTCTCATCAGGATCCAAACTCTTTGTTACTACGATAATGTTTTTTGAATGGAAATATACGAAAATTAAACAAAACGAAAGTTGTAGCAGACGACACATTTTGCATACGACAATATCTGGCGGCAGAAAGGTATACCTTTATCTCCCCCGTAACCCCATTATCTTGTTATGTCTATATGACAGAAGCAATGAAAACCTATACCGACACCTCATGGGTTAACTCCTCTCCTGACTCACATTTGCAAACAGTTTGGATCCAGATGAGACGCCGAGCAATTCGGCGTCTCATCAGGATCCAAACTATTTGACCCTCGGTCAGTAGTTTCTCAAAAACTTAACCCTTTGCTCTATGAACATTAATGCAAGAAATAATGACGCCATTGATGTTAATTAGATTATTTTTTGTATAATGGCCCATGAACACAGGAGATTTTGGACATGGCAGAAACTATATTGTTTCATAAGCAAACAGAGTGCCATCTGGTCTGGGTCTACTCTATTTGCAAAGGAGGAAAGGGTTAAACGAATCTGACGTCAGTAAACAGTTCAGTAGATCACAGATTGAACAGACATTAGTTTTTCGGCATTAGATTGGTTAATACGCACTTACATGTATATACATTAATTGGTTAATACGCACTAATATACATTAATTGGTCCATACGCACTTATATACATTAATTGGTTAATACGCACTTATATCCATTAATAAGTTTAAGCTCCAAGAGGAGCTTTCTACATTACGTTTGACCTGCATTAAGCAGTCTCCAGCTTTTAAGACTCATATGTTCAATAAATGAATGGCCGCTTAGGACAGGTTCTAATGCAATTATACACACACACACATACAAAAACGACATGGTGAATTCTAAATCTAATGTTCAGTTTTTGAACGGTGAAATATCGATTTATCTAGACGTATCAGTTCGTGACACTTTTTGTCAGTCTAAAGTATTCCATTCAGAAGTGTAGAGAGCTTTCATACTCCTTTTTTCACTACGATCTTGAAAAAGCCAAGCAATCGGTTTATGCTGTGGCTATTGACAAGTTAGCAACGATAAGGCTTTCAGTTATTTGGGTTGCGAGTAAAATTCATTCTTAACCCTTTTCGCCACTGTGAAAAAAAAAATGTCTGATCAAATTTGGATCCGGTGCAATTTTCACTACTTTCGAACTGATCAAATTTTGAGACCGTACTGACCAAGGCTCAAACAGGAGTGGATCCTGATGAGACGACGAGTTACTTGGCGTCTCATCTGGACCCAGGCTCTTTGCGAATGTCGGCCAAGTCGCCAATTGCGACATAAGGGATTAGACGAGGCCAAATAACTGGCAATTAAAACTCGTATGTTAAACAACTTCAGCAATTTGCTTTTATGGCTATTCAGTCGCGTTTACGGCATTTTAAACGCGACAATTGTGTTTTGTTGGGGGCAATGGTGTTTTGTTGAAGGGAAAATGCCATATTGCAGTGGAGTGGATGTAGTGTTACCCTTAACCAATTTGTGTTCGGTGTATTTTCAAAGGGACATAGGCAAACAGTGTAGACCCAGATTAGAGTGCTCCTGAAGGAGTCCTCTGATCAGAGTCTGCACTGTTTGCTAAGGGATGCCTGGCCTAAACTTTCAATCTCGTTTTGTTTTATATTGACATTCCTATCAGCAAACAATGTGTACTCTGATCAGACGCCGTATTATGCGGCGTCTGATCAGACTCTACACTGTTTGCCTATGTCCTATATATGGGATCGTGGGAGCAAATGGACTAAATTACTTGCAATGTATGAACAATTCAAAATTATACTTTGTTCGATGGCGTAGTTTTTACAGTAAAGGTTAAAGTGGTCCATACACAATCCGTATTATTGTCAACTATATCATCCATATTTGAATATATGTATTGTCAACAATAATATCAATATTGAATACAATGTGTATGTATTGTCAATAATACTGACGGTGAATAGGTCATATTGACGCTCTGTCAATAACATTGTTGATTTCAAAGTCAAGTACATATGTGCTAACGGTTCGTCAATATTCGCCACATTCATTTTCAAATGACCATGCAACGACCGACATTTATGATATAAGGCCAAATTAAAAGTCAAAAATAGTATTATGCAGTTAATGGTAACAGTTATTACTTTAGTAAAACCCCTCTAAACCGGACATTAAATTTTGTATCAATATCGGTCTTGGAGACAGGTGGCAGGAGCTTTCTGCATGACTTTCACCCTGCATTAAGCAGCCATCTACCTAAATATTTTCTCTTCTAGAATTCCAGTTTAGGAGTTATATTGTATCGCTTTACAATGTAGTATTATTGCCAAAATACTGACAGTGTATGGACCGCGTTAGACTAGATTTAAACACGCGCTTTCATATTAATTATTTCGAGTTCATACTAAATATCTTAATTATAAAGCCAAATAAATAAGGGATTTTTTACTCAAAGCAGGCACTGTAGAATTATATAGTTATTTCATAAACAAAAACGAAGAACCTGTTCAAAAAGCCCATACGTGAGTTTTATGATCTGAGACTGCTTTGCCTTTAATCAATGGTTTCTTAAAATCTTGACCGAATCGAAAGTAGTCAAAATTGTAGTAGATCTAAATTTGAGCAGAAATTATTTTTCACAGCAGGGTAACCCTTTCCCTCACACTAACGCCTTTTCACGCCATTGCAAGCAGGGTAAACCCAGATTAAAAGGCTCCGATAGGAGCCGTCTGATCAGGGTCTGCTCTATTTGCGTAAGACATGATATAGACCCGATTTCCAATTTATGTAAAAGCAAAAACTTCTATCGAAAACTTTACATTATAAAAATTTAGCAAATAAATATCTATTATTTCTTACATGAATATGGAAGGCTTAATCATGGCAGAAAATATAGAATCATATCTATATTATTTCATAAGCATTCAGAGCAGACCCTGATCAGACGGCTCCTACAGGAGCCGTCTGATCTGGGCCTACTCTGTTTGCAAATGTGTTAAAAGCGTATTTATGGAATGGGATAAGTGGTTGCACTAGAGAGGATATACGCGTACATATACCTACTGCAATGAATTGTTTCCTAAAGGCTTAGCAAAATATGTTGAAACACACCTGATAAAAGACTTATGTGTTTCCAAAAGCATAATCAAATTTAATTTGTTTCATACCACTTCACAGTCTTCAGTTTATTGTAGAATTTCTTGCACATAAAGTCCCCCAGCACTTTCTCTATTACTGTGTACAATAGACCATGTCGTAAGTGTCCGCCAAAAAGAGGTCTAATTATGGGTCTGTAAGGCAGGTGGTAGCTTAAAGCAGGTCAAAATTAATACAGAAAGGAGCTTTCTGCATTACTTTTGCTCTGCATTAAGCAACCACCTGCTTTTTAAGACTCATATGTTCAATAAATTAATGGCCGTTAAGAACAAGTTCTATTGTATCCACTTTAAATTGTTGTGGAACAGTAAAAATGATGTCTGCTCAAAAATGTGAATTAGTGCAAATTTTACATACATGTTCTTCCAATTCGTTTCAGCTATTGACGATTGGCTATCTATATGTACACTGGCCGAGTTTCAAACCGCCTAGATCCTGATCAGATGTCGTGTTACTCGGCATTGGCATCTCATCTGGCCTCCAGCTGTTTGGTAATGCAAGTCAATTCTCACTTTTTCATGTAAAAGATACTGAGTCGCGCAACTCTTAGCAAAAACTGAGCTTTGCCTAATTCTCAAAGAAGACCTTTTTTACATTATTAACCTATTACTCAATAGACGTCTCTAGACACATTTGAAAATAGAATAGACCCATATCCGTCTGATCCTGTAGGAGCGGTCTAATCAGGGTCTGCTCTGTTTGCTTTTGGCATGATATGCAAAGGCATAGACAGGTGTATTTATGCAGTAAATGGTAAAGCATTAGCGACGGTGCCCCAGTTTGCACAAGAGGTTAAAGGTCACGGGTGATCCAGAGCTCCAAGTAAGAAGCTTACTAAGAACGTGTAATTAACATTTGTTGATACTTCTTCGTCAAGCCATATCTTGAAAATACCTATGTTACCGGTATAACCACGCGATTGTATTTTTTATATTTCTCCAACAAATTTGCTGCTTCTGATTATAATCGCCTCTCTGAGGCAGTAGCTGAGACAAAAGAGATGTTGACAGACCAGAACAAATATAATCTATACCTTCGTGGCCTAGAGTTACTAGACGAACCACCACATAACAAACAACATTTGAATACTTGAAAACAATGTTCCCTTGGACGAACATAAGGGAACTGTCAGTATTGGAGGCTGAAGTATCACAAACCTGCTATTGATGGACTGGCAGGGACTTCACAGGAACTCAAGGACTTGTTGCAATGCCTTAGCCAAGCATCAGCCAAGTTTGGGATGGAGATAAGTGTTGAGAAGAGCAAACTTTGGAAGAACACCGCAGAAGACATCGGAGATGATATGGAGATCAATGGACAAAGGCCCGAGACGGTATAAGTCTTCAGGTACCTAGGGTATATTATGACAGATGAAGGCTCTAAACCTGAAGCTGTTGCTCGACTTGAACAAGCAGTAGATGCTCTTGCAAAGCTGGCGATCGTTTGAAAGGACATGAACATTTCACTCCACACCAAGATGAGACAGGCGCCCGTTTGAAAGGACATGAACATTTCACTCCACACCAAGATGAGACAGGCGCCCGTTTGAAAGGACATGAACATTTCACTCCACACCAAGATGAGACAGGCGCCCGTTTGAAAGGACATGAACATTTCACTCCACACCAAGATGAGACAGGCGCCCGTTTGTCATTTCAATATTCCTGTATGCTTGTGAGACACGGAAGCTGACTGCAAACTAGAGAGAAGAATCCAATCGTTAGAGATGAGATGCTACAGAAGGATCATCAACATATGTTACAATAACCACACCACAAATTAAGAGGCCCGCGGTCGGGTTGGGGCTTAGATTACCCCCTCCCCTATGAAGAGTTCTTACTATAGTTAAGAAAAGGAAGTTGAGATGGTATGGCCATGACTCCGCTCACCTGGCCTCGCCAAGACAAGTCTCCAGGAAACAGTTAATGAAAACATGAGGACCTCGTGGTAGATTGACCTGGTAGATTGACCAAATGAATGAGGACCTCGTGGTAGATTGACCTGGTAGATTGACCAAATGAGTTTTCTCGTTTAATAAAGTCGTTATTAGTATTATTATTATTATCATTATAAACAAGACGACGAGAAAGACAAATGAAGAGATGGGAAGATAACATCAAGGAATGGATAGGTTTGAGTTTTGCAACATCATAGAGAGCAGTGGAAGACAGGGCAAAGTGGAAAGAGAATCATGAAAAGAGTGTAATGAAGTGAGCTAAGATATCACTACACCGACTATAGGTTACGAGAAAACTGAAGTGAAGTGAAACAATGTACACGTATTCAAAAATCAGTTGATATGCTGGAACTTAATTTTGACATACTGAATTTTCAGAGAGAAATAGTCGACCAGTGTTTAACTATAGAGTGCACACAAAATGAAGGCTTAAACTTGTTACATGACTTTGAATGTCAAACAGTGCAGACCCTGATCAGAGGGCTCCTCTAGGAGCCCTCTGATCTGGGTCTACGCTGTTTGCCGATGACAATGCAAAGGGTTGAATACACGTGCAATACCTGCGCCATACTCTACCACTTCAAACAAGAAAAACACTGGTGAAGATAGTTACTTGCCAGACACAATTGTTTTCTTCCATAGTTAGGCTTTTAGCTTGGATAAACAGAAGTCTAGACGAAGTTTGTACCTATGTTTGCATCTATCATTACTAAATGTAATTTTGAGAGGATGAAAACGAGTTGCCCCAGAGACGGCTATCTATATGTTTCTACCACAGAGAAAAAACAACCAATAAAATGGGCGGACTAAATGAGAATAATTATAAATAATCTGGCCGATTGAATGAAGGGAGGAAACAATAAACGAATGAATGAAGGAAGGAATGAGGGAAGGAAGAGAGGAAGGAAGGAAAAAGGAAACAAGACAGGAAGAAATGAAGAGTGAAAGTGAATACACTAATGAACGAATAAATGAATGACTTAAGGAAGGCAATAAGAAGTGAACGAATAATAGACGAATGTATGGAGGCAGTGCGGAAAGAAGGAATGGGTTATAAACAAATGAAAAAATAAATGAATGGAATACATGTATACGCATCTGTTGAACACCTAAACTTTTCAAGAGAACTCAGACAGAGACCTTGGTCTGTAGTTTCACTCGAGGGATTTATAGCCGACAAAGTTACACTGAGCGAACCTTAGCCAGATTACAATCTGTAAATCCCCTCTTCCCATGAATATTTATATAGGAAATATTTTTCTTAATGACATATGAATATGTGAATCTTGGGCCATGGCATAAACTTTAGAATGAATCTGATATCGGTGCCTCTATTTGCAAAGACGTTAAAATGGGTATTTATGAAAAAGGGCTAAACCAGATACAAATTGGTATTTCTTAACCCATTCCCTAATACGCTATTTTTACACACAACCTCTTTGAATGAATCTACCAAAAAAAGGAGCATTAACTAGAGAATAGGAAAATGGTAGAATTTTGTAGTTTGAAGCCATCGTGATAAATAGAGCATTTGCGCCTATAGGAGCAAATGCTCTATTTGTCACAATGGTTTCAATAGGTGACTTTTTACAGAGGCGTAGAAAGGCGTATTTATGGAGGAAAGGGTTAAACTGTATATTCAGATCTATAAAATTTAACAAGCAAACAGAACTGACTCTATATGAGCCATCTGATCTGGGTTTGCAAATTGTTTGCAAAGGTGCAACGATGCATACATTTGGAGAAGAGCGATAACGTAACTATCTAAGTTAGAGCCATAAAAGATTTACAGTTCATGTAAAAAAACACGGTGAAGAGAAATAAACCGAACATTGAACAATAAGTCTCAACACTTTATGAGCATGTTTATGCTAGCATAATGATCATACCAAACTGCTGTTCACCTGGAACACTTAATATGTGGAAACAAAGTATACAATAGAACCTGGTTTGAACGGCAATTCATTTATTGAACATATTAAAAAGCACGCGGTTGCTTAATGCAGGGCAAAACTAACGCAGACAGCTCCTAGGTTTATGCATTTATTTTGACCTGCATTAAGCTACCACCTGCCTTACACACCCATCATTGTTGATGGTCGCGTAAGACAGGTTCTACTGTCCATGACTTTTTGCAAACAGTGTGGACCGATATCAAAGAACTCCTGGGTGAACCCCATGATCGGGGTCTGCATTGTTTGTCATATTTCGGTAATACTTTTTTATATCACCTTTTAATCAATATTCAGAAAAGGGTGAGTCAGTTTTAATTTAATCCTTTACTCGATAAATACGCCTTTATGCGCTTTTGCAAAAAGAGTAGACCGAGATCAGACGACTCCTGTAGGAGCCGTCTGATCAGGGTCTGCTCTGTTTGCTTATAGCATAATATAGATTTGACTTTACAGTTTCTACCGATATCAGAAATTCCTGTGTACACAATTATGTCATTGTAAGAGTTATTCTAATTAATATTCATGATCTCATTATTTCTCACATTAATATTCATGTATTAAATGGATAATTATTCTGCAAATAAAGTGTTAAGACATAGACGTTTACTATCACCTGCTTAATCACACCGTATCCCGCTGTGAAATAATAAAGTCTCCTTAACCCTTCGCTTGCTATTCACGTCAATATACCTACAGTAAATAGTGAAGACCCAGATGAGACAGCTCCTGCAGGAGCTGTCTCATCAGGGTCTGCACTATTTACAAGTTGATTGTGCTACCAGTGCACTCCGCAGCAGTGATTGCACAGCGAAATACTTGTACACATTGAAGATATATGTAATTATACAACAGGGCATGGGTAAAGAAGGATAAATGTATTTTAAATATCAGCAAGCGAAGGGTTAAGTGGCACTTCGTTATTGAACATAGTGGCTTTAAAAAGCAGGTCGTTGCTAAATGCAGTACATATGTAATGCAGAAAGCTCACGTAGGAGCTTTCTGCATTACCGTTGCCCTGCATCAGAGACATATACATACAATATATATGTATGTATATGTCTCTGCCTGCATTAAGCTACCGCCTGTCTTACTGACCCATAATTAGACATATTTTTGTTGGCCGCTTAAAACAGGTTCTGCTGTACATGCATTTCTGATTCGATCAAGAGTTTGAAGCACTATTGACCGAGTGTCAAACAGGGCGGATCCTGATGAGTTGCCGAGTTACTCGGCGTCTCATCTGGATCAAAACTAACTGTAAATGCGAGCAAAGTCCCGAAGAGCGGGATAATAGATGATTTTTGTCTTAGTCAGCACTTTGGTTTATTTATGTCCATTTTTGTTGAAAATACGAAATATGTAAATCAATTTGGATCCAAATAGTATTACAGTAAACCACTCTAAACAGAATGTTAAAACTAGTATCAAATCCTGTCTTTCAGACAGGTAGCAGCTTATAATGCAGGTTGGAAGTCATACAGAAAGTTCATATAGGAGCTTTCTGCATGACTTTCACCCTGCATTAAACAGCTACCTGTGTAAAAAAGACCTAAATCGTTCTTTAACAAAATTCCGGCAAAGACAGGTTCTACTGTATAATGGGACACCAACTACTCGGCGTCTCATCTGGATCCAAACTGTTCTCAAATGTTATCACAAGTTGCCATCAACAAGCTAAAGATAGATTTAAGTTACATCGTATAACAGGAACCAGAAACATATGCCTCCAAATTAGGCATGTGTACAAGAATTAAATTTCATTAGTCCTGTGGGATATTCTTTCCACATTATTTCTTAAGCATTTTCTGCAATATTTAATTTTTCTCCTTTTTTCAAATTTGTAATTTGTGTTGCTTCTGCAAGAGACAAAACCCGTAAACGAGTCTCGTGTGATTAATAGAAATGTTACTTAATTATGATTTACTTGTTTAAATAATTGAACAGTACCAGTTGTAAGATATACAGTACATCATCTGCTGTCCCTTATCCTGGAGAATAAACAATGTCTGTTCAAGCTATCATATGAAACAAGTTTTATTTATTTCCGATTCGTTCAAACTTTTGAGAAACTACTGACTGGGTGTCAAACAGCGTGGATCCTGATGAGACGCCGAGTTACTCGGCGTCTCATCAGGATCCAAGATGTTTGGCAATGACGAGTAAGTTTCGATCGAAACGATAAGGTTTAAACGACCACCATAAAGAAGTCTATTTATAAGTCTATGAGACAGGTAGCAGCTGAATGCAATTCAAAAGTTATGCAGAAAGCTTAATATGAATTTTCTGCATTATTGGTGTAAGCATCCACCTGCTTTCAAAGACACTCGTGAATACTTATTAACTATTACCCTGAAGAAAAACACTGTCTGCTAAAAGTTTGCTATGCTGCAATTTTCACATACCTCCAATTCCTTAACGAATTTAGGGGGTGATTTTCTGAGTGACCAACGGCTTGGAGCCTGATGAAACGCCGAGTTACTCTGAGTTACTCGGCGTCTCATCTGAATTCAAGTTTTTAGCGTTTGACATTATAGTAGAACTCTTCTAAACAAGAATTCTAGTAGACAATAATTTACACACTTTTAGGAGCTTTCTGAATGACTGTTGTTCTGAAGAGATCGTATCCATAGGCGCCGCAGTCGGCCGCACTATTGTCGTCCAGGTTCATAGTTTTATTCGTCTTGGTTTTAGACCAAAAAAGTCTATTTTCGTCGATGTTGCAATAGATAGTCGGCATGGTCATGTATCGAAAGTATCGTTGTAAAGTAATGTTCGCAGAATAAAGTTGAAGAAAACAGAAGAATAGTATATTGTTTATCGCCCATCGAGATCGTATAGTTATTGTTAAACCTTCGGAACATTTATTGGTAGCAGAGCGAGGTTTAACAATAACTATACGATCTCGATGGGCGATAAACAATATACTATTCTTCTGTTTTCTTCAACTTTATTCTGCGAACATTACTTTACAACGATACTTTCGATACATGACCATGCCGACTATCTATTGCAACATCGACGAAAATAGACTTTTTTGGTCTAAAACCAAGACGAATAAAACTATGAACCTGGACGACAATAGTGCGGCCGACTGCGGCGCCTATGGATACGATCTCTTCAGAACAACTGTCACCCTGCATTAAGCTGCCGCCTGTCTCCAAGACCGATATTTATACTAAATTGAACGTCCGGTTTAGAGAAGTTTGACTGTATATGGGTTAAGTTGTCATTTGGGAGAAATTCTAATTGTGTTATGAATGTTAGGAATGAGCTTACTACTATGCAGTTATACTGAACGAGAGCACCTTTGGCAGTTGGATGTCAATATGACACTGAAAGAATTTTAACCTGTCACCAAAAGAATCAATACAGTAAGCCACATGCAGAATGCTCTTATAGGAATCGTCTGATGCGAGTCTACTCTGTTTGCCTCTCAATACCTCTCAATCAAGTAAAGGGTTAAAAGGAACATATTCACACATTGTAGACCAGGACCAGAGGGCTGGGTCCTGATTTAGGTATCTTCTACAACGAGTAGGTAGCTTCGGTAGGTATCTGATAGGTATCTTCACAAACGAAACCTTTAGAAACAAACTGCTTAGTCTTCACTGTGTGTCACATTTTTCTGTCGTTTGTTTTTTAAAACAAAAACAAACCCTAAATATTCATGGTAAAATTTACATGTTTGAATTTTGGAATGGTACATTTGAAAATTCAGCCTTGAAAAGTTCCAAACTGCACTCAAAATACAGTAGAATCTGTCTTAAGCGGTCATTCATTTATTGTCTTAAAAACAGATAGTTGTTTAATGCAGGGCAAGGGTAAAGCAGAAGGCTCCTATAGGAACATTCTGCATTATTTTTTACCTGCACTAAGCTACCACCTGTCTTACATGTCCATAATTAGACGATCGTTTAAGAGAGGTTTTACTGTTAGCGCAGTTCCGTGTACAAAGAGTTTTCTGATATAAACACTCCCAAAATGAAAATCAGATTCATTCAACATGCTCATAAGGGTTGAGATCGACATATTTCGGTGATAGAAAAATCTACAGTAAAACCTCTCTATAACGGCCACTAAATTACATTAAGTATTTTGTGTTAAAGGCAGGTGGCTGCTTAAAGCAATGTGAAAGTAAAGCAGAACGCTCCTACAGGAGCGTTCTGTTTTACTTTCACATTCCTTTAAGCAGTCACCTGTCCTAAATACCAACTAATTAACACATATTAGTTGTCGTTATAGAGAGGTTTACTGTATTCAATATAAGGCTCGAAACAGTCTTCCTTCCATTTCTTTCAAAAATGAAACCAGAGTGCCAGTGTGTTTCGATCCTGATGGCAGTGACGAGATGCTGTTTGTAGAGCAAACACAGATTCGCCAACAGCAGGCTAAGTAAGGTCAGACTTACGTGGGTTTTTAAACCTTTCACCTGCTATTCGAAACATGTGTGACTCGGCTTGTAATCAGGATCCAAACTGTTTCTCACAAAATTGGTCGAACCGGAAATAGTCAAACATGCACTAACAGACATGATATTCTTCACATCGTGGTAATTATTAAATTGATATAGACGACAATAATAGCAGTCTGCATTGTTTACCCGGCATGTACAGACACGAAATAAACAGATTTCCTAGAGACATTCCTTCAAATGGAAATTAGACCTTTATTTGTCTTTCACTAAAGAATAGAAGGCCTACAATATATGAAAATAGCAGACGACAGTCTAAGCAATAAAGCAGGCGTCATTCCAAGAAATAAAGCTGAACGAGAGTCAAACGAAATACGACATATTCGGATATCTAAGGATTTATATAGTACATGTACACGTCAAAGGGGTTTTCCCTTATCAGACGGCTCCTACAGGAGATATGCAGTCTATAAAATACAGTAGAACCCCTCTAATGCGACCACTTAATGAATAAGCATATCTGTCTTTATAAGCAGGTGGTTGCTTAATGCAGGCCAAAGTAATGCAGAAAGCTCCTAGAAGAGCTTTCTGCATTACTTTTGGCCTGCATTAAGCTACCACCTGCCTATACAACCCAGAATTATATCTCTTTTAGGTGGTCGCATTAGCGGGGTTTTACTATAAAGGAGACGACAGTCCAAGAAATAAAGAAGACGACAGTCTAACGACAGGCGACATACAATAAAACCACTCTAAGCCGGAATTCTAGATGTGAAGAATTAAGATACTTTTATGCAGGAGACTGCTTAATGCAGGGTGAAAGCCTAGCAAAAAGCTTTCTGTATGATTTTAACCTGCATTAAGCTGCCACCTATCTCCAAGATCGATATTTATACTAAATTGAACGTCTGGTTTAGAGGGGTTTTACTGTATTCGGATAGTAACGTTTTGCCTCATACTGTATATTGGTAATGGAATCAAGTAGATCTAATTCTACAATTTCTGCCATGGTTCACAGTCTTATGTTCATATACAATTTGAACTATAAAATTTCGATTAATCAATACACATGATGTCATTATTTCTTCCATTAACCCATTACCTAATAGGCTATTTTTATATACATCCTCTTTGAATTAATCTACCGAAAAGGAGCATTAATTAGAGAAAAGGAAAATTTTAGAATTTTGTAGTTTGAAACCATTGTGATAAATAGAGCATTTGCTCCTATAGGAGCAAATGCTCTATTTATCACAATGGTTTCACAAAATCGCCAAAAGACGTCAATATGAGGGAATGAGTTAGTATTCATCAGGTAACTTTAAGGGATATATACAACATGATACAGCAAATATTAGAGCCCGGTACATCTACAATCGTCTTGTCGTTAGCGATAAGAAAACAAAGGACACAGGAAGATAAATGTCTTACACTGTTACAAGTATACCCGGACTTAGATACCCACTATTTATAAGCCGCCCTTAATCCACTACCCGCGACCTGACCGGCGTTTGGTAACAGCTGTGATCCAGATGAGACGCCGAGTAACTCGGCGTCTCATCCGGATCCAAGCTGTTTGACACACGATCAATAGTTTCCCAAAAGCTTAATTGAATTGGACGTAATCAAAATTATACAAATCTAAATTTGTTCAGACATTAGCGGGTTTTTTTTACAACGGGGTAGGGGTTAATTAGCGTACCATCTGATGTGTGCACATTCGCTATGACCTAATGCAAACAGGGTAGATCCAGATGAGACGCTGATTAAGCGTTTGTCTCACCAGGTTCCTAACTCCGTTTTTAAACTTTGATTTTAAAGAGAAACGGTGAACAAGCAATTGGTATTTTTAGCAGACGACAATAACATTAACTGTTTAGGCAAGGAGTATGAATGTAATCTGCTTCGTTACAGCCGTCTGCTTCATGTTGACACTACCAACATCATTACGTTTGTGAAGAAATGACATTTAGCCTTCTATGGGCGAATGTGTGACGTCATTTCAAACAGTTTAGATCCATATGATACGCCAAACTGTTTAAGTTTTCTTCGTCGAAAGATGGAGAGAGAGTGAAGAGAGATGCAGAGAAAGAGAGACACAGAGAGAGACGAAAACAGAGACATAGACAGACATAGAGACAGAGAGGGGCAGGGGCAGAGACAGCGAAACAGAGAGACAGAGACAGACTGATACAGAGACAGAGGGGGACAGAGACAGAGAGTTGGGGGGGGGGGGGTTGACAGACCACATATTTAGGCATATCATCATAATCCAAAACATTTGATGGCATGACTAAGTTTTCAAAAAAGAATAAGTGCAGGATCTTCAAAGATGATTATTGAAGCAGACGACATTTTTACAGGCGACAGACAATACGTAGTAGTGAAAATTTATTTAACCTTTTGTGTGCGGAAAATGGAATTTGCAAACAGTGTACATGTATACACATGCACGTTTGATCATGGTCTATACCATTAACTATTCCGAGTTCTAGTTAACACAGGTACCCATTAACCCATTCCTTCATATTGACGACTTTTGACGACTCTGTAAAAGTCACTTTGTGAAACCATTGTGATAAATAGAGCATTTGCTCCTATAGGAGCAAATGCTCTATTTATCACAATGGTTTCAAACTACAAAAATCTAAAAATTTCCTTTTCTCTAGTTAATGCTCCTTTTCGGTAGATCTTTTCAACGAGCTTGTATCTAAAAATAGTTAATACCGAGTGGACTCTGGTGTTAAACTATAGCGGAGCATTCCACTTTAGAAATCAGCGACAATTTTGTCACCCAGGTACATGTACGCTGAAGAATGAAATATCTTCTGTGTAAAAAATGTAGGCTTACCCCTATCTCGCTAACAGCGAACTGACTTCCATTTCCAAACAGCTTGGATCCAGATGAGACGCCGAGTAACTCGGCGTCTCATCAGGATCCATGCTGTTTGGTACTCGATTTAAAAACTTAAAAAATCTCAAGAGCTTGAAAATGTCACCAGTTTAAAATTTGAGCAGACATTATTTTTTCACATTATGGTAAGGGTTAACCTTGTTTGGTCCGCTGAAAACCAGTCTATCATGTAAACGTTTAGTATGTTGGATACAAAATTGTGATAATCTTTTTAAATACAGTAGAACTCCTCTAAACCAGAATTCTTGTAGAGAAGAATTTAGATACTTTTAGGCAGGTGGCTGCTTAATGCAGAGTGAAAGTCATGCAGAAAGATCCAGTAGGAGCTTTCTGCATGACTTTCAACCTGCATTAAGCTGCCACCTGTCTCCAAGACCAATGTTTATACTTAATTGTATGTTCGGTTTAGAGGTGTTTTACTGTAGTTCAGATCTAGATCGGACGTCGGGAAACATCAGGATCCAAACTGTCTGTTTATTGATACTATGCATGTAAATTTGAAAAAAAAATGGGAGAAAGTTTCAGAATTAGAAATAATGAAGTGCTTATGTACTCCCGGGGAAAATATTTTTTATCATGCTAACGATAACATATTTACGCACTTGTCTAAATATCTAACACTAACCAGGCTAATTTTCATCTGCAACAATGATCTGTCGATGTGAATTTGAAATGTATTTTCTGAAACAAACAGAGCATAGCCTTTTTTGTAGGAGTCCACTGATCTGGGTCTACACCGTTTACCGATGTATGTTGGTAGTGTCACTAGGTATAAATGGGTAAAACAATACCAGGGTATTGGAGTTGTATTGTTTGTTGGTTGTTTAGTTGTACAATAAAAACCCTATAAACCAGTATTCTAGTAGAGTGAATTTCGATACTTTTAGGCAGGTGGCTGCTTAATGCAGGGTGAAAGTCCTAGAGGAGCTTTCTGCATGACTTTCACCCTGCATTAAGCTGCAACCTGTCTCTAAAACCAATATTTATACTAACTTGAAAGTCCAGTTTACAGGGGTTTTACTGTATTTTTTTCCAGAAAAAAGAGTGTACTTTTAACACTGGCTCTATCTGAAAATGCCACTGTCAATTTAGAATAATTTCTGCAAAACTGTTCTTACAAGACGTGAAAATTTAATATTCCATAGATAAAAAAAGTTTTACAAATCCCTATCTACAGATAAAACAAATGTTATAGCATACAGTAAAACCATTCTAAAAGTACTGTCAAAACATGTCCATTTGTGGGTCTTAACCCATTACCTCATAGGCTATTTTAAGACCCTATACCTCTTTAAATAAATCTACCGAAAAGGAGCATTAACTAGAGAAAAGGGAAATTTTAGAATTGTGTAGTTTGAAACCACTGTGATAAATAGAGAATTTGCTCCTATAGGAGCAAAATTTTTAATGCTCTATTTATCACAATGGTTTTACAAAGTGACATTTACAGAGTCGTCAAAAGACGTCAATATGAGGGAATGGGTCTTAAAAACCAGTGGTACATGTAGTGTAATACAGGGCAAAAGTTAAACAGAAAACTCCTTCAGGAGCTTTCTGTATTACAGCAGAACCTGTTTGAAGCGGCCATCAAAAAGAGGTCTAATTATGGGTCTGAAATGCAGGTGGTAGCTTGATGCAGGTCAAAGTAATGCAGAAAGCTACTATGGAGCTTTCTGCATTACCTTTGCTCTGTATTAAGTGACCACCTGTTTTAATACTCCTATTTCCAATAAGTGAGTGTCCACTTAGGAGAGGTTCTACAGTACTGTTTACGCATTAACCCTTTACACCATGAATATCTGTTAAATATAATGACGTCATGAACACTAATCAAATTATTTTTTCATAATGTCACTTTGACATGGGAAGTTTTAGCAATAGTAGAAAGTGTAGAATCATATCTATATTATTTCATAAGCAAACAGAGCAGACCCTGATCAGACGGCTCCTATAGGAGCCGTCTGATCTGGGTCTACTCTGTTTGCAAAGGCGTAGAAAATCGTATTTATGGAGTAAAGGGTGAAGCATAAACACGAATCTTTGTTCATAAAGATGTCGCATTTTAGAGGGGTTTTACAGTACCATAATTTCAATACTTTCCTGCCCACATTTATTTCATGATCTGCTACAAAAACTGTTGAAACTGAGATTTTCTCAAAACATCCAGTTCAGTGCTTCTTATATTCCACGTGTTCATTCTAGTTTAAAGCTCCCTCAAGTTCAACAACTTGTGTGTACAGTAAAAATCCTCTAAACCGGAATTCTGGTGGAGAAGAATTTATATACTTTAAGGCAGGTGGCTGCTTAATGCAGGGTGAAATCAATACAGATAGCCCCTAGAGGAACGTTCTATAATGGCTTCCATCCTGCATTAAGCTGCCACTTGTCTCTAAGACCGATATTTATACTAAATTTAACCCTTCGCTTGCTGAATTTTAAAAAACATTTCTCCTTCTTTACCCATGCCCTGTTGTATAGTAACATATATCTTCACTGTGTACAAGTATTTCGCTGTGCAATCACTGCTATGGAGTACACTGGTTGCACAATCAACTTGTAAATAGTGCAGACCCTGATGAGACAGCTCCTGCAGGAGCTGTCTCATCTGGGTCTTCACTATTTACAGGTAGGTATATTGACGTGAATAGCAAGCGAAGGGTTAACGTCAGGTATAAAGGGGTTCCACTGTAACTGACACAGTTCATACTTGTGCTGTAACACTTCAATCTAGTTCTAAGATAAAGGTATTCCCTTTTTTGACGAAAATAATGTAGACAATAATTCTGCATAATGTGTGTCCGCCTTTAACCTTTTACTTCATAGAAACGCTTTTGCAAACAGAGGAGACCCATATCAAAAGGCCCCTGTTGGAGCTGTCTGATCAGGGTTTGCTCTTGTTGCCAATGTATTCTAATTAACGCATCTGAATATACAGGTTATATCATGAAAAAAAAACACTCTGTGTCCATATGCTATTTTATTTGATTAAATTAATTAACACCCGTGATGTCATTATTTCTTGCATGAATATTCATGAGGTAAATGTTAAGATTATATTATTTTAGAATCGTTAATGAGTTGCATGTAGGGGAGGAGAAGATACAGTAAAATCCCTCTAAACCGGACGTTAATGTTAATACATGTATAACTATCGATCGATGGCTGCTTAATGCAGGGTGAAAGTCATACAGAAAGCTCATTGAGGAGCTTTCTGCATGGCTTTCATCCTGCATTAAGCTGCTAAGATCGAAATTTATACCAAATTGAACTTCCTGTTTAGTGAGTTTTTACTGTATCCGAGAAATAAGAAAATTTCTCGTTTTCAAACCA
This sequence comes from Azorinus chamasolen, assembly GCA_963576725.1. Lineage (NCBI taxonomy): Eukaryota > Metazoa > Mollusca > Bivalvia > Cardiida > Solecurtidae > Azorinus > Azorinus chamasolen. The sequence continues at coordinate 28,145,791 of OY755248.1, forward strand.
CACTGAATGCTGATGTTATTGTAATATAACTAAACAGCCAACAAAAAATGTGGGAAAATAAAACACAGCCCCATGTGTTGTGTATTATCATAGGCGAAAATGTTTTTTTCATGCGTAGTCATTTATCACGTAGTTAGGCTCTGTCCAACATGCGCAGATTGTGTAGCCATAGCTTCATCCCATTTTATCACTGAATTCACCGAAGTTCAGTGTCAATTATAGGGCCTTTAATCTTGTTAAAATGGATTCGGAATAACATTACCAGCAATATGGGGGCACAATTACATTCAATCGAGATTTTGCAGATTTTGGTATCTAAAATTGCACGGCCTGATAACTACCTGTAAATTCCTTCGTTTGCACTGTCGAACACACACAGTAAAACCTCTCTATAACGGCCACTACATTATATAAAGTATTTTATGTTAAAGACATATGGCTGCTTAAAGCAAGGTGAGAGTGAAACAGAACGCTCCTATAGGAGCGTTCTTTTTCACTTTCACCTTGCTTTAAGCAGCCACTTGCCTTAAATACCAACTAATTAACGCAATTTAGTGGCCGTTATAGAGAGGTTTTACTGCATATGCAACCAATCATAATTCAGTTCATTTCATTATCTTACAACCTACTGATAGTTAGTCAACCTACAGTAAACCCTCGATAATCGAAACACCCAAATAGGTATCATTATCGGTCAATACGAGAGGAAGCAGTTTAATGCAGGATGAGAGTCATGCAAAAAGCTCCCTTAGGAGCTTTCTGCAAGATTTTCATCCTGAATTAAGCTGTCACCTGCCTACAATTTTCTCATTTCTTCTTTATCAAAGGATACTGTATGTATCTAAATTAATATAGCTAGTGTGTGCTTTACTGCCATACAAATTACTTCAAGATAACAGAAGTTCGAGGATGGTTCGAATATGGACAGTTTCTCAAGTTCACAGCTTCATGCAGGTTTAAAGTAATGCTGAACGGTCTCATATATTTTTAACAATTATGTATTGTAATTTTTGGGAGGGCCGAACGTTTACATCGAATTATCCTGAAGTTCGAGTTATCCGAGCTCGATATATCGAAGTTCAACAGTACACATATCTCAACACTCTATGAGAACGAGCAATAACAGATGAATACTCCAATTGCCCCCAAAATAATAGACCAAAACAACCACCTCTCCATTTGGTTGTAAAGCTGAATATATTTAATGTATAGTTAAACCTCTCTATAACGGCCACTAAATTGGGTTAATTAGTTGGTATTTAGGACAAATGGCTGCTTAAAGCAAGTTAAAAGTAAAACAGAACGCTCCTATATGAGCGTTCTGTTTTACTTCACCTTGCTTTAAGCAGCCACCTGCCTTTTAAACAAAATACTTGATGTAATTTAGTGGCCGTTATAGAGATATTTTTAATTTACCTCTATTTTGGGGACTTTAGATTAGACTGAAATATTGGCAAATAGTTTAGGCCCTGATCAAACTGCTCCTTCAGGAGCTGTTTGTTCTGGGTCTGCACTATTTGCCTTAGTATGTATGTTAGAATACTTAACGATAATTAGGGATTTATGAGTAACCATGGTTACCATACTAATCCAACTGGCTACATTCTCTACTCATGGTCTGTGAAACAAATTATAGAAGAAATATCTTCATTGAAATTTTAATCAGATGTCAATTACGCAGACGTCAATTACGCAGACGTCATTTACGCACATGCCAATTATAGGTCAATTACGCAGACGTCAGTTATGCAGACGTCAATTAGAGGTCAATTATACAGACGTCTAGTACGCAAATGTTAATACCGTACAACGCTGGAAGCTGAGAACCAAGTTACAGAATCAACCAAATGCTAGAGTTGTGAAAAATCCTTTCAGATCTATGAAGATTCAAGACCTTTCGGTTGGACAATCTGCTACTATCGATTTTAAATTTCAAATCAAGCCACGTCGGTAATGCAGCAGACGGCACAGTCAATGTTACCGGCGGATATTTGTTTAAGCATCTCCAGTACACTTTAATTAAAAGTAAATAAACTGTCATTTATACAGTAGCTAAATATAAACACGATGGGTAAATAGGACTGGATGACATGTAATGAATTATTACAAGCAATGGACCAATTGCCTCAGGGTGGGTGAACTTGTCAAGTGGGGTTTACAGAAAATCTACATCCGGGCATTTAACCCTGGGACGAATCCGTGATTGCTTCTGCAAACAGTTTGAATACGCAAAGTGGAGACACAGAGTACTCAGGATCCATTTGACATTCACTTTGAATTTTTTTGTAGAGATTTTGTAAGTACATTGTTTTAGATCTACGTATATTTTACAAGATAAAACAGACGACAATTACAGCAGACGACAATTTCCCCAGCATGCAAAAGGGTTAGCTGGATTCGCGCCTGTCTCATGGCCTACTACTTACTCTGATGTGAATTTGAAAATACTGTTAAAACCCCTCTAAACGAGAATCCCAGTAGAGAAGATTTTAGATACTTTTAGGCAGGTAGCTGCTTAATGCAGGGTGACAGCCATGCCGAAAGCTCCTAGAGGAGCTTTCTGCATAACTATCACACTGCATTAAGTTGCCACCTATCTCCATGACCGATAGTTATATTAACATTAACGTCCGGTTTAGAGGGATTTTACTGTAGCTTCAACCAAACTCTGAAAGCTAACACCTCTGTGCCACAGTATTTAGAAATAAAGTGTTGCATAACCCCATTCGTATCTCATAACCCTTTATATACTAACCACGCCCAGACCGACATTTGCAAACAGCTTGGATCCAGATGAGACGCCGAGTAACTCGGCGTCTCATCAGGATCCAAACTGTTTGATACTCAGTCAAAACATTATCAAATCTTGAACGAATCACAATCAAGTAAAACGTACAACAGATCGCGTTATAAGCAGTTATAAGGTTGTATGGTTGTTAAGGGATAATAAGGGATAATAGGTCTTTTGAAGTCTACAAGGATTGTCTATCTGCCGTCTGGATTTATCGTGTCGTTTTTTCTCACCTTTTCAAAGAAAAAAACCTGAAGTGGTATTGTCATAGCATTGGTGTAATTGTCATCATTAAATTTTGTAGTCGTGTAATTGTCATCATTTGTAGTCGATCGTCGTAGTCGGTGTCGTGGTATTTGACCAATATTTTTAATTTTGTCACAGCTTTACTAAAACGGATAAAACCTGGCAAAGGGCTATAAACATGTCTTATACACTGATATATACGTGTTGCTGTTTCATTTTTTACAAGTCGGATATCTTTGGAGTGTCGTTGTGTAGACTCGTCAATAACAATGCTCCTTAGTAGTTTCATATCCGGCCAGAATTTAAAAAGTGTCCAACTGCCAGTCATGTAATCATTAGTACAGTAACCATTTCGCCCTCCATTAACTGATTTCGTCAGCTAAAATTAACGTCAGCTTCAGATTTCAAAGTAGTGTTTTCTTTAATTTCTTTTCAAATATATGATCGGAGTGATAAACGGTTTCAATCCTGGTGGAAGAACGAGCTATTCAGCGTCTCATCTGGCTGTTAGTGGGTGTTTATCACAGGTCTAGCTATAGTGGCCTTAGAGTTATACTTGAAATGTTGACATGGAAAAGTGAAATGCTTGTTTAATAGTAGAATTCAATAAGATTGAATGTATTATCCCATTCCCTCATAGGCTACTTTTAGAACCATCCTCTTTGAATAAATCTACCGAATAGGAGCATTTACTAGAGAAAAGGAAAGATGTAGAATTATGTAGTTTTGAAACCATTGTGATAAATAGAGCACTTGCTCCTATGGAGCAAATGCTCTATTTATCACAATGGTTTCATAAAGTGACTTGTACAGAGGTGTAGAAAGGCGTATTTATGGAGGAAAGAGTTAGATTATAATAATAATAATAACGACTCTATTTAACGAGGGAACGATTACATGTACATGTAGCTTAAATGACACACATTGCAGAGTATGATCTAAAAAGGTTTATCTAGAAGCCTTCTGATCTTGGTTTACACCGTTTGTTTATGCTAGTTTAACTCGTATTTCCCATATTCAAAGGATAACGAGTCGAACGCAAGACGAAATTCAAGGTATTTTCAGACGCCATTGATATGTAAGCTGTCGAAGAAAAACAACAAATCGCTTTTAATAATGAGTTTGGATCAGGGCTGTAGGACTTTTCAGATGAAATGATAATTACGTGATTAGAGGCGAGTTTGCAAAGAAAGAAAAACTGTGATCGACAATTTAGAGGTTTAATAGGTCCGGCTCATGCGTAGACATTTTCGACATTTTACACATCCATCAGAGCCATTAGACTTGTCACCAAATTCGTCCAAGACCTTTCAATCACAAATGCGATAGTACCTGAAGTTGTTTCACCCCTTTTGAATAGAGTAGTTCCTCGCGTATCCGAACGCTCATATACGTATCATTATCAGCCTTTACCCATTAATGTAAGAAATCATGCCATCATAAATATTAATTAGATTGATTGTTATAATAGTACACGAACACAGGACGTTTTGACCATGGCAGAGACAGTATAATCATATCTATATATATTATATCATGAGCAAACAGAACATACCTTGATATGGTCTACTCTGTTTGCAAATGCGCATTTATGGAGTAAATGGTTTAGAAAGGTGGTAGCTTAATGCAGGATGAAAGCCAAGCTGAAAGGTCCTCTTGGAGCTATCTAGATAACTTTCATTCTACATTAACCCTTCGCTTGCTATTCACGTCAATATACCTACCTGTAAATAGTGAAAACCCAGATGAGACAGCTCCTGCAGGAGCTGTCTCATCAGGGTCTGCACTATTTACAAGTTGATTGTGCAACCAGTGCACACCACAGCAGTGATTGCACAGAGAAACACTTGTACACAGTGAAGATATATGTAATTATACAAAAGGGCATGGGTAAAGAATGAGAAATGTATTTTAAAATTCAGCAAGAGAATGGTTAAGCAGCTACCCGCCTAACAAAGTTCTCAATTCAGTTAAGTAAACTCACCATTGTGCCTCGTGTAGTTTACGAATAGTTTTCGTTGTCTAATCAACATTCCAAAGAATTTAGCCAATTATCTGTTAGCATTTTACTCAATGGCTATTTATGTAGGAAATAATAACTTTATGAAGACTTAGTTAACTGACTTTATTAAAATGTTATTGGAACACGTGCATTTCTGACCGTGGTAAACAATGTAGAGATACGTACAACAATAGACCTTATATTAAGCGACACTTACATGTAACCCTCTCCCTGTTCTATGTTTATTTCAAATTTCCATACCTATTGAATATTCATTAACAAAGTAGTCATAATGAAATATGGAAGGTGGAACATTTTATCCATTTTAGAAAATAAATAAACAGATTTTTCAAATTTCATCAGCAAACAGAACAGACCCTGATCAGACGGCTCCTCTAGGAGCCGTCTGATCTGGGTCTACTCTGTTTGCAAATGCGTGAAAACACGTTTATATGAGGGAAAGGGTTAAAAGAGGTCTAATTCTGGAACTTTAAGACAGGTGGTAGCTTAATACATATCGAAAGTAATGCAGAAAGACAGAGAAGGTAGGCATACAGAGAGAGAGACTAGAAGACAGAGGCACAACGACAGAGACTGGGACAGAAAGAAGAAACGGAAACAGGGTGAAAGATGGAGAAGGTGTACATAGAGACGAGACGAGACGACAGAGAGACTACGACAGGGACGTAGAGATACAGAGTGAATAACATAAGAGTACATATGACACCGACTGTCACTCAACCCTTAATCCGTTGTGAAAAATATGTGGTCTCTTTAAATTGGACTTGTATCAATTTACACTAATTCCGATTCGAACAGGTGTTTGCGAAACAGTTGACTGGGTGTCAGTCAGCCTGGATCCTGTTACCCGGCTGTTGACTGGGTGTCAGTCAGCCTGGATCCTGTTACCCGGCGTCTCATCTGGTTCCAAGCTAATTTCAAATTGTGAGTCAGGTCGCGAATAGCGAGATAAAGATTATTATCCTACTAAGCGCAACCTAACTGACATTTGTCAACAGTTTGGACCCAGATGAGACGCCGAGTAACTCGGCGTCTCATCAGGATCCAAGCTGTTTGATACTCGGTCAATAGTAGTCTCGCAAAAGCTTGAACGAATCGGAAGCTAGTGAAAACTGTGACAGGTCGGAGTTTAAGTAGATTTAATTTTCACAACAAGATAGGGGTTAGGTTTAAACTTTGTCGTGCTAAGCTCGAGCGGAGTAGCGAATAACCCGGCGTCTGATCAGGGTCCAAACTGCCAGACAACAAGTCTAGAATGTGTCAAAATCTAGAGCGAGTTGGAAGTAAGTAATGGAGTTTCAGCTGACATCATTTTTACAACAAGATGAGAGTTATATATAAGCAAGCCATAGTTCTGTAGATGACAGTATTCTCAGACTGCGAGAAGGTTCACCCTTTGAATACTGGAAACGGGTGGGCTAACTGGCATTGGCAAACTGTGGACCAAGACGTGAGACTTCCTACAGGAACTTTCTGATCGAGGTCTGCATTGTTTGTCATTCTACGTCGTCTCGCACATTATACCGTTTCATACTGAATGGGCTCTATAGATAAGCACTGTTGGGCTATTCCACTTTGAAATTTTAACATTTAACCCTTTCCCTGTTCTATGTTTATTGCAAATTTCAATACCTACTGAATATTCATGTACAAAATAGTTATATTGAAATATGGAAGGTAGAACAGTGGAGAGTCATTTTAGAAAGTAAACAAACAGATCTTTCAAATTCCATTAGCAAACAGAGCAGACCCTGATCAGACGGCTCCTCTAGGAGCCGTCTGATCTGGGTATACTCTGTTTGCAAATGTGTGAAATCACGTTTATATGAGGGAAAGAGTTAAATGGTTAAGCATACCGCCTGTCTAAACAGATCAAAGTCACTGCCATAGTATGATTAGTTTTTAACATTATTTCAGGCCCTCTATGTACACTGAAGCATGTCCGCCTTTATTAATAAAGTAACGTTAAAAGGTAATAAAAATTCTATTTAGTAGCCGTAAACTGCCTGGATACAGGAGTGAAATGTGATAGTGCATGTTTAAAAAGGGAATTCTCACATCGAATGATTAAAAGTTCTCGATCATTAATTCTACATATATAATCAAGGTGAGAGAGACGGCGAGAAACTGTGTGAGATAGCGAGGAAATGAGAGAGAGAGAGAGAGAGAGAGAGAGAGAGAGAAACAGGGATAGACCGACAGGAAGAGAAAGAGACATACATAGACAGAGACAAAGTACAGACACAGAGGCAGACAGAGACAAACAGAGAAATAGGCACAATGACAGAGAGACAGGTAAGGAGATAGAGAGGAAGAGACATGATAATAGTGAGAATTTGCAGAGGGGGGCATAGACGACAAATAAAAGCTGAGATTGACAGACAGAAGGAGAGTGAAAAAGGAAAAGAGTAAAACAGATAAAAGAAATAGAGAAAAAAGAGGCAAGAAGATATCATTTGGAAAATTGTCAGAGAACAATTACGACAACATCATAAAACACAGTAAAAAAAAAGATGAATAGAAAAAACAGAAAAAATAGAAAAAAATAATTGTCCTATACTTACACATTAATTTAAGAAGTTTATTCACGAAGTGGTCGTTATAAAGGGACTCTACGGTACATTAATTAACCCATTCCCGCATAGGCTATTTTAAGACCTACCCTCTTTGAATAAATCTACCGAAAAGGAGCATTTACTGTACTAAAAAAAGCATTTTTTTTAGAATTGTGTAGTTTTGAAACCATTGTGATAAACAGAGCATTTGCTCCTATGGAGCAAATGCTCTATTTATTACATTTGTTTCAGAAAGTGACTTTTACAGAGGCGTCAAAAGGCATCAATATTTGGGAACGGGTTCATTCTACACCGGTGTATTTCAGAGCAGATATATCGGGACTGAGGGGCGGAGAAACAGCTGATACACAGCAATTATCTAGAAACCGTTGTCTGGTACATGTAGGTACTCTCACATTTGTGATAACTACATAAGTAAATACATTTGATTACCCTATTACGAAATTAAACATTCTTTTGTCATTATACAGTAAGACCCATCTAAACAAGCAAATGGTATTGATTACCGGTCATACAGACTTAATGCAGCTTAATGCAGCTTAATGCAGGATGAAATTCAGCATAGAGAGCTTTCAGCATGCTTTTCACCATGCATTAAGTAACCGCATGCCTAAAAAGATCTAAATTCTTGTATGTCGTAATTCCGGTTAGATGGGTGTACTGTACATACATGTACGAATGTATGTGGTTATAATATAGTAAAATCTCGCTAATTCTGAAATTCAAAACAAGTGTTTGCTTAAAGAATGACACAAGTTATGCAGAAAGCTCTTATAGGAGCTTTCTTGCATTAACTCTTTACCTGATACAGTAAAACCTCTCTATAACGACCACTAAATTGCGTTCATTAGTTGGTATTTTGGGCAGGTGGTTGCTTAAAGCAAGATGAAAGTAAAACAGAACGCTCCTATAGGAGCGTTCTGTTTTACTTTCACTTTGCTTTAAGCATCCACCTGCCTTTAACAAAAGATACTTGGGTGTAATTTAGTGGCCGTTATAGAGAGGGTTTACTGTATATACATTTATGTAAGAATGATGGTATCATCCATATACATTAGCTTAAGTTTTATTATGGTACAAGTATTTGAACACACACTTTTGTGGCGATGGCAGACACTGTAGAATTCCATATGCAGTAAAACCCCGCTAATGCGACCAACTGAAAGAGGTATAATTCAGGGTGCTAGATGAAGGTGATAGCTTAATGCAGGACAAAAGTAATGCGAGGAGCTTTCTGCATTACTTTTGTCCTGCATTAAGCAACCACCTGCTTATAAGGACACTCGTGTTTATTTATTAAGTGGTCGCATTAGAGGGGTTCTACTTCTATTTATTATGCAAACAGAGCATACTATGATTAGTCGGCTCCTACATGAATCCTCTGATATGGGTCTACTCTGTTAGCAAAGGCATGAAAACGCGTCTCTATGGGGTAAAAGATTAAGAGTAAAAACTATTTGGGGGATCGAAGCAGACGACAGTGGATGAAAGCGAAACAATTATTTAACTTTGAAACAGACACGCACTTATCGTCTGCGTCAAGTTTTCTTCCACTTCTTTTAACCCTTTCCTTCATAAAAACACGTTTTCACACCTTTTTAAACAGAGTAGACTCAGATCAGATGGCTCGTATAGAAACCATCTGATCAGGGTCTGCTCTGTTTAATTATGCCATGATAAATATCTGAGTCTACAGTTTGGGTAAAAGTAAAAATTCCCTTGGAAAGTTTACATTATAAAAAATCAGTCAATAAATAAAATAAATATACATGATGTCATTATTTTTACATGAAAATGTTGGGAAACAGGGAAAGAGTTAAAATGCAAACTCAAATGCAGTCAGTTTTAAATGTATACAGTAAAACCTCTCTATAACGGCCACTAAATTGTGTTAAATAGTTGGTATTTAGGGCAGGTGCCTGCTCAAAGAAAGGTGAAAGTAAAACAGAACGCTCCTAAAGCTCCATCTGCCTTTAACACAAAATACTTGATGTAATTTAGTGGCCGTTATAGAGAGGTTTTACTGTACCTTACCGAATATAGGTGCATCTGTACGCATTTGCAGACAGGGTAAACCCAGCTAAGACGGTGTTGTATGAGAGGACTGATCAGCGTCTGTTCTGTTTGATTAAGGGATGATATAGAACAGATCCGATTCTTCAGTTACTATATATATGTTCATAGGCCATTATAAACACTCGGCTATAGATATTCATGATACCATTATTTCTTACACGAATATTCACCAGACAAAAGGTTCAATAGATCATGGGATGTGCAGCTATAATATCATAGTTCCGCCTTAGCCCTTTCTTTCATATAAACGCCTTTTCACGCATTTGAAAACAGATCAGACCCAGATCAGACGGCTCCTTGAGGAGACGTCTGATCAGGATCTACTCTGTTTGCTAATGGAATATGAAAAATGTTTCTTTACTTTCTAAAATGGATACACTTTTCCACTTTCCATATTTCATTGTTACCATTTTTGCATGAATATTCAGTAGGTATCGAAATTTGGAATAAACAGAGAACATATGAAAAAAGGTGCCTGCCATATACTGATCTTCTTCATGCTTTCTTAGTTTCTTCAAGATACAAATGTCTAAGTGTTAACCATTCCTATACAGTAAAACCTCTCTATAACGGCCACTAAGTGTGTTAATTAGTTGGTAGTTAGGGCAGGTGGTTGCTTAAAGCAAGGTGAAAGTAAAACAGAACGCTCCAATAGGAGCGTTCTGTTTCACTTTCACCTTGCTTTAAGCAGCCACCTGCCTTTAACACAAGATACTTGATGTAATTTAGTGGCCGTTATAGAAAGGTGTTACTGTATATGCTGTTTTTAAACTTAAACTACTGAATGGAACATTTACTAGATAAAAACAGGAATTTTTAAAATTGTGTACTTTTCAAACCAGCGTGATCAATAGAGCATTTACATGGCTATAATGTTCCACCTTCCATATTTCATTGTAACTACTTTAACCATGAATATTCAGTAGGTATTGAACTTTGGAATTATACTTCCTTGGTCGTATTAGCGATACATTACTATATCTAACCCTTTACCCCACAAATACACCTTTCTACACCTTTGCAAACAGAGAAGACCAATGGAGCAAATGATCTATTTATCTCAATGGTTTCAAAAAGTGACTCTTACAGAGAGGTCAAAAGGCGCCAATATGAGGAAATGGGCTAATTATGTTGGTCCCTAATGACATCGAGTTACCCGGACCCTCGATTACATATGCCAGTCACGTCGCATTTAGCTAGATAAGGGTTTATACCGAGATAAAACTTAACTCATTCAAGTTATTGTCGTCTGCAAAACTTGTCGTCTGCTTCTGTTCTGAATGCACCCTTTCGTTTTCTTTATAGATAACAGTAACAGTGACAGCGTATTAAACAGTTTGGATCCCGATGAGACACGTGAGCGATTTGGTGTTTTTCATGTGGATCTAGCCTGTCTACACAAGTTATCAAACAACTGACCTATGCTTTTGAAGGAATCGATTGCAAACTGTCATGATTTGATATGGAAGTTCTAAATAGAGGACAATGTAAAAGCAGACGGAACATTGAAGTAGATGCTACATTTCCAAGTCAAAGGTTGAGGCAGGATACACGCGAGGGAAATGACATTTACTCTTTCGCTGCCAAATTTTGTCGTCTGCAAATTTTTTTGTCTGCTACACTTTTTCATTTTTCGTCATCGTTGTTTCAAAAACAGCCACAGTAACAAACAGTTTGGATCCTGATGAGACGCCGAGGTAATCGGCATCTTATTTTGACCCAAACTGTTTGCATAGGTAGTCACTGATGCGACAATGGCAGGGAGTGAGTTAAGTGACACCAGCAAAACTAAATCAAAATGCGCGTTTTGTAAATAATACAAGAAAAAATGCTTAAAGCTTTCTTAACAGTATCAGTTTTATGTATATCACATGTATATCTTCTAATGAAATACAGTAAAACTCTCTACAGCGGGGTTTCAATCACTGATAAATGTCGGTCTTTAAAATAGGTGGCAGCTTAATGCATGGTGAAAGTAATGAAGAAAGCTCCCAGAGGAGCTTACAGCATAACTTTCGCCATTCAGTAAGCAGCGGTCTGCCTAAATATCTGAATTATTCGTTTATTTTAAGGCCCGGTTTAAAGAGGATTTACTCTTCGTGTACTTATTCCTTGCTAGTTTGTAAAACCAGCGAATTCCAAACTATCACAGTATGTCCCTTTAACGATAAAACCTGGTAAATCCACAAACACAAACCACTTTTCTGAATTTCCAAAACAAAACCCTTCTATTTTACCGGCACACAAGCACATCCACCCGAAAACACTCTTCTACACGAGCGAATAAAATAGATGCAACACAACAAGAGTTTTTACATATATTGTTAATGGAAAACAAACAAGAGGCAACTGCTTCCCCACTCATTCAACAGTTTGTTAACGCCAAGTGGCGAGTAAGCAATGTTTACATCGGTGTACGAGAAGTTATAGGGCCAAGTCTAATGGCGCACTGATAAAATTAGGCGACAGCTATCGGATATTTAGTCTCGGGATAGAGGCCTATCGAAGGCCGCACATTAAGGTAACTTACGATCAAGACCGATAGTCAATGCGATTTCTACTATAATGCATTGCGTGCGTGCGTGCGTGTGTATGTGCATATAGAAAGAGAGATAAAGAGAAAAGGAGAGCAGGTGGTTGCTCAATGCAGGCCAAAAGTAATCCAGAAAGCTCCTGCGCAGGAGCTCTGTGTATAGTTTTCGTCCTGCATTAATTCTTTCCTTCATATACGATAAAACCTCTCTAAACCGGAATTTTAATAGAGAAGAATTTAGATACTTGTATACACGTGGTTGCTAAATGCAGGATGAAAGTCATACAGAAAGCTCCGAAATGAGCTTTCTTCATGACTTTCACCCTGTATTAAGCCACCTGTCTGCGAGACCGATATTTATTCTAAATTTAACGTCTGCTTTGAAGAGGTTTTACTGTATACGCTTTTACAGGTATTTGCAAATAGAGTAGACCCAGACCAGACGACCCCTATAGAAGTCGTCTGATCAGTGTGCTTTGTTTGCTTATGAAACAATATATAGATATGGTTTTACATTTTTCACCACTACCTAAAAATCCCGTTTTCACATCCCATTATAAAAATTCAGTTTATAAACAGCCATGGTGTCATTAATTCTTACATGAATATTCAACAGGGAAAGGGTTAACCCTTTGTTCAATAAATACGCCTTTCTACGCCTTTGCAAACAGAGTAGACCAAGACCAGACGGCTCCCATAGGAGCGGTCTAATCAGGGTCTACTCTGTTTGCTTATGATTTAATATAGAGATGAATCTACAGTTCTGGCATAGTCAAACATTTATGTGTCAATGTGCTGTTATAACAAATCAATCGCTGTGCAGTAAAACCCAACTCACTCACTCACTCTTATTGATATTAATTGCGTCATTATTTCAAAAATGAATATTGATGGAGGAAAGTTAAAGCTACTGCCTGCATTTAGAACCCAGAATTAGGCATCATGTTGGTGTTTGTTTTTTGGTGGGTTTTTGCTGTAATGCATAATGCGCAATGTAACACCGTGATTTCCAATAACGGGTTCTTCTATAATTATAGTTTAGCAACACTCGTTACCCTGTTTTCTAACATTTTATTGCAATTAGCTACCGACGTGTTTTGTAATACAAAAGAGATTTGCAACGATTAATGTAAAACTGGATGGTTTAAAGATGCTTTGTATTTTACAAAGTAATTTCTCTTATCTTGCTGCAGAATTGATGCCTGCTTAAAATCAATCTGTTGGACTTTTTTTTTACTTACTTCCGATGTGTTAAAGCTTACAAGAAACTACAGAGGAACCTGTCCTTATCGGCCATTCATTCATTGAACACAGCAGTCTTAAAAACAGGTGGTTGCTTAATGCAGGACAAAAGTAATACAGAAAGCTCCAATAGGAGCTTTTTGCATTACTTTTGACCTGTAATAAGCTACAGCCTGACATACAGACCCATATTCAGACCTCTGCTTGATGGTCGCTTAAAAAAGATTCTACTATATTGACTGAGTGTCAAGCTGCTTGGATGCCGATGAAACGCCGATTTACTCGACGTCTTATCTGGATCTACACTGTTTGCAATTGCAAGTCAAGTCTAGCTTAGTAGGGTAAGTGTAAAACGAAATGTTTAATTGGGAAATTAAAGATGTAACAGATAGTTCCGGGATATCGGGCTATGTAGGCAAAGACACTGCAACCTTGGCGAAAAGAACAGAGTAATGAAAACGGTAAACAACAAAGAGTCAGACAAGCTGCAACATCTCGGACATCTGGTCTGAGTTTGAGGTCATTCTCAAGCACCCGATTAGTCAGATTTTGAGTAAACTCAACATCTGACCAATCAGGTGCTTAAGAATGAGTTAAATCTCAAGGAAAATGTTTTATAATCTAGGGTCCAGGTTGTTGAAAAATAAAAAAAGAAACTATATACATTGTTACATGTAAAGCACACTGATTCAGGTTGGGAGTTTGAGCTCTTTCTCAAGCAAAACTGTGTTTTATAATTTTGTCGTTAGATTAACATGTTTTACCCGGAAACCTTTGTCAATAACTAACAACCGGGATTGCCATCTGCATTGACTGTGTCCTCGCTTGGTAAAGACAAAGTACACGAGTCCTATCTAAGTACAGTAAAACCTCTCAAAACTGGACACTGAAAAAAGTATGAATGTAGGCAATTCGGACAGGCGCCAGTTAATTCAGGATGAACGTCATGCAGAAAGCTCCTTTGGGAGCTTTCTGTGTGACATTCACCCTGCATTAAGCAGCCACCTGCCTGAAAAATACATTTATTCCTGTTTACTAAAAGTACGGTTTAGCGAGGGTTTACTGCATCTGTCATACAGTTTCTGCCCACAAGGGACCCACATAATGTTTTATCCAATTACTGTTCAGCGAAACATTTTCACTGACCGTCACTTAACAAATGTAACTGTCTAGCCGCTACAGGCAAATCCATGATAACCTTGACAAAACAGTTTAGACCCAGATGAGACGCAGCGGGATTCGGCGTCACATCCAAAAAAATTAAATCTGTTTCAAAAATACGTCAAAACTAAGGGTCTGTAAGGCAAGTGATTGCTTAATGCAGGTCAAAAGAAATTGCAGAAAGCTCCTATAGGAGCAGGTTGTTGCTTAATGCTGGTCAAAAGTAGTACAGAAAGCTCCTACGAGCTCTCTGCATTACCTTTGACCTGCATAAAGCAACCACCTGTCTTATAGACCCTTAGACGTATTTTGATGACCGCTTAAAACAGGTTATACAGTATAAATAAATCTAAAGAAAACAATTACACTTTAAAACTTAAAGCATTGAACCCTTAACCCATTCCCGCATAGGCTATTTTTAGATCCAACCTCTTTAATTCAATCTATCCAAAAGGAGCATTTACTAGAGAAAAGATTTTTTCAGAATTGTGTAGTTTTGAAGCCATTGTGATAAACAGAGCATTTGCTCCACAGGAGCAAATGCTCTATTTATCACAATGGTTTCACAAATTGACTTTTTCAGAGTCGTCAATAGGCGTCAATATGAGGAAATGGTTAATGTATACAAGACATTTGCAAACGGTGTAGACACAGACCAAGGGCTCACGAAGAAGGCCTTTGATCAAGATCTGCACTGTTTGTCAAACACATCATTTTCTTCATTGATAAAGTTTGATACATTTCTTTGTTTAATTAATATTCACAGAGAGAGAGAGAGAGAGAGAGAGAGAGAGAGAGAGAGAGAGAAAGAGAGAAATAGAGAGAAAGGAGAGAGAGAGAGAGAGAGAGAGAGAGAGAGAGAGAGAGAGAGAGAGAGAGGGGGGGGGTTCAGTTTTAATTATCCAACAGGTTATGGGTTAATTGGCATCTTCATAAGGGACTAAACTGATTAATACTGTGTTTACGTTTTTTAATACAGAAAATTAAAGAAATATCCAGTTTGACACCTTGATAAGACGATAATCTTGGCAGAGTAAATCTAATTGACCACAACAGGAGCTAATTAGTCCAATGTTGAATAATTTGAAAATTCTTTGATAGTAGAACCTTTCTTTAGTGGCCATCAGAAAGCGGCCTGATTATGGGTCTGTAAGGCAAGTGGTAGCTTAATACAGGTTAAAATATATAGGAGCTTTCTGCATTACTTTTATCCTGCATTAAGCAACCACTTGCTTTTTAATATTCCTATATGTTCAATAAAGGAATGGCCACTTAGGACAGGTTCTACTGTACACGCAAAAGAGAGGCAGCATTCTGACTTTGATTAATTTCGATTGTGATTGACGGATGCAATTAGTTTCAAGACAGTCTTGTTCAGATGACGTTATTGTAATATCGATAAAGCCTGGATTTAGGAATTAGACTGTAATCTGCATATAACTGTACAAGATGCCATTGTCATAAAATGCATTTGAAAAAACACCAGTGCCGCTTTTCTTCACGCACTTGCGCGTTTTGTCGTATATCTAATATAATGCTTGATGATCCATTGCCTATCTAGGCGTTGAGATTATAAAACGTTTTGCTTAACACATTCCCTCATAGGCTATTTTAGGCCCAACCTCTTTGAATAAATCTACCGAAAAGGAGCATTAACTAGAGAAAATTTATTTTTTAGAATTTTGTAGTTTGAAACCATTGTGATAAATAGAGCATTTGCTCCTATAGGAGCAAATGCTCTATTTATCATAATGGCTTCACAAAAAGACTTCTACAGAGTCGTCAAAAGTCGTCAATATGAGGGAATGGGTTAAGTCTGAGTTAATTCTCAAGCATCTGATTGGTCAGGTTTTGAGCTTGCATAAAATCTGTCCAATCAGATACCTGAGAATTAACTCAGATTCAGGATCTAAAGTTTATATACTCGTATCCATTCTTCCTTCATTCTGTGCCAAAATTGATTATGGATGAGCAGCGTTTGGAATTGCTGTTATATTTCATTCCCAATTTTACACAAATAGAATGTACTGTAATAATAAAATACATGCACCTGTCAAGTTTGATTTCGTATAACCATAATTCTGCCTAAATAATTGCTTGATAAAACAATGTTCTGCTGCAATTTATACTTGCGGTTTCTTAAAGCTTTTGAAACAAACATTGTCTGGGTGTCTAACAGCATGGATCCTGATGAGACACAGAGTGACACATCTACTAATCTGGATCCAAACTGTTTTGCAAATGACAGGTCACAATCGGCAGGATAAGGGTTAAAATGCATCTGTTTTTGAATTGGTTTCTTGGTTTTGTAGAACCCGGAATGGGATTCGGATACGAAGAGCACTTTCTGGTTCATCAACATGATCAGGTATCTGAATGGGGCAGTTACACGACTTGCGTCACGTATTGTAGGCTAGCTAGGTGTACTGGGTTTAGAAAGAAAACAGACACAAACACATTACATAACAAAACCAATAGAAACCCAAGAGTTAGGCTTCGCAAACTGTGTAGAGCTAGATCAACCATTGCATTTAACCATTTACCTCAAAATTACACATGTTAACCATTTCCTACATAAATACGCCTTTCTACGCCTCTGTAATAACCACTTCTTGAAACCATTGTGAAGATATGATTCTTCAGTTTTTCGCAAACTGTGAAGAGCTGGATCAAGAACAGCATTTAACTATTTACCTCAAAATTCAGTATAGGCCCAGATTAGACCTATATCATTTCATAAGGAAACGGGGCATACCACGATCCTACAGGAACCGTCTGACCGGGGGCTGTTTGCTAAGGCATGAAATTACATACAGTAAAACCTCTCTATAACGGACACTAAATTGTGTTAATTAGTTGGTACATGTAATTAGGGAAGTGGTTGCTTAAAGCAAGGTGAAAGTAAAACAGAACGCTCCTACATGTATAGGAGCGTTCTGTTTTACTTTCACCTTGCTTTAAGCAACCATCTGCCTTTAACACAAAAATACTTGATGTAATTTAGTGGCCGTTATAGAGCGGTTTTACTGTATCTAAGAAATAAAGGGATACAACTGATTTGGTTCTACAGTATTTGCAAGGGATCCTATAACTGGTCACGTACAATGTATGATTGAACAAATTGAATGACAAAATCACTCTTTCCAAATTCCCGTCGGGATGGCATCCATTAATTAAATCTTTTGGCGTCAAATAATTTTCGTTTGCAAACAATGCCGCTTGCTTTAGGCTTCAGAGTAGATTTTCTTTCAATTTCTTCTCTAAAACATTATTGGTATTTCAAACAGTTTGGATCCTGATGAGACGCCGAGTTACTCGGCGTCTCATCTGGATCGAGACTGTGCAAGATTCGACAATTACAGATAGCCACGTGAGTCGTTTTCTGGCGACTTCGGCGGTGAAAGAGTTAATTCTTTTCGCTGTCAATGTGTTACATCTGTCAATACCTATGCAAACAGTTTGGATCCAGATGAGACGCCGAGTAACTCGGCGTCTCATCAGGACCCAAACTGTTTGGTATTATGGTAATGGTTACAAAAGAAAATAGAATAAAAAATAAACAAACCAAAATTGCAGCACACGACAAATTTTGCAAACGACAATATGCTGACACGACAGAATAAAAATGTCTCAACTGATAAAAAATTAGAAAAAAATGTCAAAAAGCTTCTTTCAATAATTAAAAAAATCTTAATAAAATTGTCCAAGGTTAACGAAAATTCTCATAAAACTCTTATTCCCCATAAAAACTGAGATTTCGGGACAAAGTTTACAAACTTTTCCTCTTATGACTGAACAAAGAACCTTCAAACGATCCATTGTAAATTGTTTTGTCATGAATTATTTTGGATTTTGATCTAAGCTGGAACGAACATTAGTTAGAGTACATAAACTATCTAAATATCAGGATTAATTGTTTAACACGTGTATTTGTAATAAAAGACGGCTTTAATAAAGCAGGCCATGTCTTCTTTTTGATGTATGCATACGAAATAACAGTCGGTCAAAGGGATTGTGAGAAATCTTGTCATTGAAGCTGGTGGAACAAATATTCCGAATTATCCCTTACCCCACTGTAAAGATATGATGTCAGCACAAACTAATATTTACTACAGCAGAACCTAGCCTAAGCGGTCATTCATTTACCGAAAATAGTTCTGAGAGCTAAAAAGGAGGTGGTTGCTTAATGCAGGGCAAAAATAATGCAGAAAGCTCCTGTAGGACCTTTCTGCATTACTTTTGACCTGCATTAAGCCACCACCTGCCTTAAAGACACATACTTAGACCTCTTTTTGATGACCGCTTAAGAGAGATTTTACTGCACTTTGATGAAGTTTTTGCGACATCAAACAGCTTGGATCCTGATGAGATGAAGAGCCGGCGTCTTATCTGTACCCAAGTTGTTTGTAAATGTGAGTAATATTACGAAAACCAGCCTAAGGGTTAACGCAAAATTCGAGCTGCTTAGACGGGTTTAAATGGCTGTAATAAACACATCAAACGCTACAAAATATAGCAATATCAACTTTGGACCTTAATACGACTTTAATCATTTCAGAATATCCCCTTGAGAAAACATATCACAATAACATTTTCCCATTATTAGCAAATATTTTGTTGGATTGCCCCAAATACATGCACTGAGATGGGTATATAAATCCCGATTTCGTCTCAACCCTTATCGCACTGTTACAACCACTAATGTCGGCTCATATTTGGATCGTGAGCAACTTTGACTGCTTCCAAGTCGATCAATCTGCTGAAAATCTATTGACCGAGTGTCAAACAGATTGAATCCTGATGAGAAGCCGAGTTACTCGGCATCACATATAGATCCAAGCTGTTTGTAAATGCGAGTCGTGTCCCGGTTAAAGCGAATAGGGGTAATAAAACAGAAAAGGGAAGTGTTTTAATAATGATTTGTACAATATGGTGTGAAATTTAAAACGTAATTGAAAGGAATGCGATGCACATATCTTTGAATTACAGAAGAACCTATCTTAAGTCACCATCAAAAAGAGGTCTATTTATGATTCTGTAATGCAGGTGGTAGCTTAATGCAGGTCAACAGTAATGCAGAAAGCTCCTATATGAGCTTTCTGCTTTACGTGTGCCATGCATTAAGCAATTTCTTCACCTGGTTTTTAGGACTTGAACAAATGAATGGTCGCTTAATACGGTTTCTACTGTAATCCCAATGTTGCTGTGAAAATGCGTCTGTTCATAGTCTCATATATCGTATGTAAGTTTCGTATATCTAAACGCGACAGTAACACCTCTCTATAACGGCCACTAAATTACATCAAGTAGTTTGTGTTAATAGAAGGTGACTGCTTAAAGCAAGATGAAAGTAAAACAGAACGCTCCTACAGGAGCGTTCTGTTTTACTTTCACATTGCTTTAAGCAGCCACCTGTCCTAAATATCAACTAATTAACACAACTTAGTGTCCGTTATAGAGAGGTTTTACGCTATATCCGATTCTCTTGTGCGTTTTTAACCTATTTGTTGGGTGGCAAACAGCATTCTTGGAACTTAGAGTCTCGTCTGTATCCACACTGATGACGTAACGCGATTGAATTCGTTTCTAAACTATTGTTCTATGATAATGTACTGAATTGCAACATAAACGTCACGGATCTGTAAAGATCAGCATCAACAATAGTTCCATAAGTACCTCAAACAAAGGGTAAAGCTCACAAAAAGCTAGTTAATTGGGTGGACAGATGCTCCTCATCATTTAACTTGACACATCAAATAATACACAATTTGGCTGCTTTAACGTGTTACCGATTTTTTATCGAGCAGAGCAGATATAGATCAGACGAACATAGATCAGGCAGCTTATATAGAAGCTGCCTGGCCAGAGTCTGTACTGATTGGGTATAGGATCAATAAAGAATTGATTGTGGAGACAATATAGATATGCGACTCTAGAGACAATATAGATCTCAACTCTAGAGACAATATAGATAAACTCTAGAGACAATATATACATGTACCTGACTCTAGAGACAAAATAGATATCAACTCTAGAGACAATATAGATATAAATTCTAGACACAATATGGATCTGAACTTTAGAGACAATATAGATCTGAACTCTAAAGACAATATAGATCTGCGACTCTAAAGACAATATAGATCTGCGACTCTAGAGACAATATAGATCCGCGACTCTGGATCTGAACTTTAGAGACAATATAGATCTGCGACTCTAAAGACAATATAGATCTGCGACTCTAAAGACAATATAGATCTGCGACTCTAAAGACAATATGGATCTGCGACTCTAGAGACAATATAGATCTGCGACTCTAGAGACAATATAGATCTGAACTTTAGAGACAATATAGATCTCAACTCTAGAGACAATATAGATCTAAACTCTAGAAACAATATAGATCTAAACTCTAGAGTCACTATAGATATGAACTCTAGAGACAATATAGATATGTGACTCTGGAGACAATATAGATCTCAACTCTACAGACAATATAAATCTCAACTATACAGACAATATAGATCTCAACTCTAGAAACAATATAGATCTAAACTCTAGAATCACTATAGATATGAACTCTAGAGACAATATAGATATGTGACTCTGGAGACAATATAGATCTAAACTCTAGAGACAATATAGATCTCAACTCTAGAGACAATATAGATCTCAACTCTAGAGACAATATAGATCTAAACTCTAGAGTCACTACAGGTATGAACTCTAGAGACAATATAGATTTGGCTCTAAAGACAATATACCGGTATACCTGACTCAAGAGACAATATAGATCTCTTCTCAATAGACAATATAGATCTCAACTCTAGAGACAATATAGATCTCAACTCTACAGACAATATAGATATGAACTCTAGAGACAATATAGATATGAACTCTAGAGACAATATAGATATGAACTTTAGAGACAATATAGATATTAACTCTAGAGACAATATAGATATTAACTCTAGAGACAATATAGATCTATTCTCAGAGACAATATAGATATCATCTCAAGAGACAATATAGATTGAAACTCTAAAGACAATATAGATATCAACTCAATAAAAATCTAAACTCTAGTAATAATATAGATAGGGAAAATACAGATCTGACTCTGAAGACAATAAAGATCCGACTCTAGAGATAATACATATCAACTCCAGAGACAGTAGAGTTCTGGGTCCATGCTTATAAAACTTTTAGTTGAGTCTGAGTTCGTTCTCAAGTTTGTGATTGGTCAGATTTGAGCCAAATGAGCCAAAGGCTCAAATCTGACCAATCAAAAGCTTGAGAACTCAAATCTGACCAATCAAAAGCTTGAGAACGAACTCAGACTCAACTAAAAAGCTTTATAAGCATGGACCCAGAACTCTAAAGGCAATATAAATGTAATTGAGACGGTGTGGAGAATTGAAGCATTCTAAACCAAGAATTTTTAACTATATAATAGTGAAAATGGGGAATATTTCAGTTCGTAAACAATTAGAACTGAAAGAAATAAGCAGATGCCATGTTATTTCCTTACAGGGCAATGACAGTTACGGCATATAAATGTGAACATGAAATATAAGCTAATAAATAAAATCGCAGTGAGATGAAACTGATGGGCAGAGATTATGCAATTGATTGAAAGCTTGTACGTTGATACGAACAACGAAGATAGAGTGCAATGTATTACATATTATATGCGCAGCAGAAAAGTTGAACTGGAGTGCTGACTATATGAGGACCGTAGAAAAGGTACGAACCGATCTATCAAACTCTCTCATTTCTCAGTCAAACACTATCCTGCTACAACCACAGGTACCAGGCGCGTGCAAATGTCAGAACTACTACTAATAAACATATTCAAATACGTTTTGACATCATACTTTGACAGCAGAAATAAAGTTTTGATTTTTTTCGTATAGTATAATACTATGTAAATAATATACGAAAAAAATCAAAACTTTTTTCTGTCAAAGTATGATGCCTAAACGTATTTAAAGATGTTTGTCAGTAGTACATGTACATGTATTTATGAAATGGTCACGCGCATGGCACCTGTGGCTACAACTGATTAGAATCACATCGGAGAGTCGATTCTAAAGAGTTGTAGCCAGATAGGGTTTGAAAGGGAAATATAAATTATATAAATAATATCTAGATTTTCTAAATTTCTTCATATAAACATTTTTTCACGCATTTGCAAACAGAGTAGACCCAGATCGGACGGCTCCTATAGAAGCTATGTTTGCTAGTGGAAGCTGAACTATCTGTTTCTTTACTTTCTAAAATGGCTGCAACTTCCATATTCCATGACTATTCAGTATGTATTGAAATTTTGGAATAAAACAGAACAGGGAAAGGGTTAAAAGTCAGAGCTTGAGCAGGCATCAAAGTTCATGCAGTGCTCCCTCTCTACAACGACATCCTTTGGGATACAAAGATTGTATGTGTTGTTAAGAGGGAGTTGTTATAGGGAGGGAAAACCAACCATAATTTGCTTGTTTGTAGATTCCCAGATAAGGTGTATTTCGAGAACTAAACCGTTATGCCTCTATCAAATCCTATGTTGTGACCACTCTTTAGAATCGTCACAAAGTGACGATTCTAAAGAGTGGTTACAACATAGGGTTTGATGAAGGCATAAAGAAAATACGATGGAAAAGCCTTGTTGTTTCGGAAACAGTGACATGCGTTGTTGTAAGGAGGGAATCGTTATTGAGAGGGCCGTTGTAGGGAGGGAGCACTGTAGCTGTATAAGGGCTAACGATGTCAACAAGGTAAGGTATTTGCTTACAGCTAGTTGACAGGGTGTTTCTGAGAGCCTTTGCCGAGGTAAATAACGTTAATAGTTGCATTATAGCTTTATAATCTGATACAACAGTAAAATCGTCTGCTGAAAATATAAGCGCGCGTCTCAGACTGTTCGTCTGCAGATTTTCCTTCTGAACAAATTTCTTTTAATGTGATTATTTACTCGTCTATAAAGATACAAGTATAATAGCTCTGTCTAGTCTTCGTGAAACCGTCTCGCCACTGTGACCACATAAACGCCAGCGGTTGCTTAATGCAGAACAAAGTACAGAGCATTACTTTGTCCTTCATTAAGCTACCATCTGTTTTAAAATCCAATATTAGACTTCTGTTGAGTGTTTGTGGTAAAGATTCTTAGTTGTATACCAATACCAGATTGCTACTGTAGAAGCTGTGCGACGATTGTGTTTTGTCTGGTTTGAAATTACATAAGATATGATACTCGAAGAATGGTTGTTTTACCCTTTCCTTCATATAAACGCATTTTCACACATTTGCAAACATAGTAGACCCAGACCAGACGGATCCTACAGGAGCCGTCTGATCAGGGTCTGCTCTGCTTACAGTTTCTGCCTGAGTCAAAATGCCCTGTATTCATATACAGTTGAACCTCGATATATCGACTTCAAGCGACCACACAAATTAGTTCGAGATAACAGAAGTTCGAGTTATCTGATTTCTGATCTGGATGGTTTGATAGGTTCACCGCTCCTGTAGGAGCTTTCAACATTATTTTATACCTGCGTTAAGCCGTTTCTAGATATGCGTAGTAATACATTTTAGAGCAATTCTTTATTCTAAGTGTTGAAAGGACTGAAATTTTTGTTCGAGTTATCCCGAAGTTCGAGTTATCCGAGTTCTAGATATCGAAGTTCAACTGTACCATTATAAATATAATAAGTGTTAATGGTGTATCATCATTAATCACATGAATATTCAACAGATAGAAGGTTAACAACTAGCAAATGAGAAGTAAATTAACGTTATCCAAGATCAGAGATTGAGCAAACAGCCGTTTTTTATAGTTAACCCTTTCCCTCATAGAAGCGTGTTTTCACGCATTTGCAAACAGAGTAGACCCAGATCAGACGGCTCCTAGAGGAGCCGTCTGATCAGGGTCTGCTCTGTTTGCTTATGTTTCTTTACTTTCTAAAATGGCTACAATGTTCTACCTTCCATATTTCATTATTATTAGTTTGCCATTAATATTCAGTAGGTATTAAACTTTTATATAAACATAGAACAAGGAAAGGGTTAAAAAGGGTTAATTCATTCCCTATTTAATAATCATGTATAAAATCGTGACATCATGCATATTTACACAATATATGTACACAATATGTTTTGGCTCAGGCAGACACTGTAGAATCAGTTCCATCTCATACCATGAACAAACAGAGTAGACCCAGATCAGACGGCTCCTATAGGAGCCGTCTGATCTGGGTCTACTCTGTTTGCCAATGCGTGAAAAGGTATTTATATGAAGGAAAGGGTTAACATAAGGTAACAAATGTGCTTACAGTCTACAAAGGCATATTCCTAACGTACGAGGTGTTCCTGAGAGCTTTTGCCGAGGTAAATAGCGTTAATAGTTGCATTATAGCTTTATAATCTGATACAACAGTAAAATCGTCTGCTGAAAATATAAGCGCGTGACTCAGACTGTTCGTCTGCAGATTTTCCTTCTGAACAAATTTCTTTTAATGTGATTATTTACTCGTTTATAAAGACACCAAGTAAAACAGTTCTGTCTAGTCTTGGTGCTACAGTAGCACATCACTAATGCGACCACATGATTTATTAACATAGTTGTCGTTAAAAGCAAATGGTTGTTTAATGCAAGGCAAAAGTATTGCAGAAAGTGCCTACAGGAGGTTTCTGAATTCAATTTGTCTTTCGTTAAGAAATAGATTTCTTTTGGGTGGTTGCTTTTAGAGAGCCCTTACTGTATACTACTTGGTGCTAAACCGGAGTCCAGACTATTAACACGTTCCATGATAGGGAAGTTCGAATTGCTGAAATTTAACTGTATATGGTTTTTCAGCAGACAATAGATTTTATAGCAGGATAGAGGTGCAAAAAGATAATTTGTTTACAGTCGAAATCACATATGACTAATGTACGGGATGTGTCCTTTAGTACAGTAAAACCCTGCTAATGCGACCACCTAAAAGAGGTATAATTCTGGGT
The DNA here is from genome assembly GCA_963576725.1 of Azorinus chamasolen. Classification (NCBI taxonomy): domain Eukaryota; kingdom Metazoa; phylum Mollusca; class Bivalvia; order Cardiida; family Solecurtidae; genus Azorinus; species Azorinus chamasolen. The sequence goes on from OY755248.1 coordinate 28,171,434, forward strand.
GGTAGATGCAGGTGGTTGCTTAATGCAGGACAAATGTAATGCAAAAAGCTCCTCTATTATTTTGTGTCTAATCAGGATCAAAACAATTAACCCTTTCCCTGATAGAAACATTAGTGTATGTTTATGAAATCATTTTGCAAACAGTAGATAAAGATTAATTTATAAGACAATGATGACATCTCTTTCAACATAATCTCAAACAATGTACAAGTTGAAGGCCTCGCTTTGTCAGCATAGTCTCCAACAGTGTCTGTAAGAAATTGATATCCTGACTTTGTCAGCATAGTCTCCAACAGTGTTTTAAAGAAATTGATGTCCTGACCTTTTTAGCATAGTCTCCTACAGCGTCTATAGGAAATTGGTGTCCTCACTTTGTCAGCATAGTCTCCAACAGTGACTATGAGAAATTGGTGTCCTCACTTTGCCAGCATAGTCTCCAACAGTGTCTATAAGAAATCGATGTCCTCACTTTGCCAGCATAGTCTCCAACAGTGTCTATAAGAAATTGGTGTCCTCACTTTGTCAGCATAGTCTCCAACAGCGGCTATAAGAAATTGGTGTCCTCACTTTGTCAGCATAGTCTCCAACAGCGACTATAAGAAATTGGTGTCCTCACTTTGTCAGCATAGTCTCCAACAGCGACTATAAGAAATTGGTGTCCTCACTTTGTCAGCATAGTCTCCAACAGCGACTATAAGAAATTGGTGTCCTCACTGTCCTCCTACAGGAGCGTTCTGTTTTACTTTCACCTTGCTTTAAACAGCCACCTGCCTTTAACACAAACCTCTTGATGTAATTTAGTGGCCGTTATAGAGAGGTTTTACTGTATTTGATTATATAATAGTTGTCATGACCAAAACCTCTCGTAGTCATATGCCATTATTAAAACAAATATATTGAATTGATTTTCATGACGTCATTATTTCTAACAAAGCTAGGTTGTGTCACAGTTTTGGAAAATAAGATTTTGATGTTTGACGAGACTAGTATTAAAGGTCAAATGTCTCTAGAGGTCAAGTCCGGTCATATATACGTCCGTATGTATCAAACACACAGAACATCGGTCAACAAGATTGGGATCTGGAAAACAAGGAAAAAGGTGTAAAGAAATAGAAATGTTTAGAACTGTAAAGACTTGACAGCGTTTATTTTTCCTCTCCGTTTCAACACATACATGTACTTTACAGTGAAATGTAAACAAGACGGTTAGCGAGACAAATGTGGGAATACCTGGTTCTAAAATTAGCTTTGAACTTATAAATAACTTTTGTCTCGTCACCCGGAAATGACGCCGGTTACCAGCACATGTGCTGGGTATAATATCCGGTTTTCTATGCGTCAGTTGAGTATGCAAACCACCGCCGAGCTTTTAGGTTTTTGCATATTAGCCCACGCCTACTATGTTGCGGTCTAACAGTGTACGGACTTCCGTCCGACTCTTCTATTTTACATGCTAATTATATTGGGCGTGTATTTTCTATTTTGAGGCGTAGACTACTCCAAAAATCGACTTTCAGTCTCGTGGTGGCTGGTGCACCGGTAACATTTTGCTCGGCTATTTTTCTTTAGTAGAGAATTAATGGAATTGTCTTGTTACTCTGAAATGCCTCAGCAAACATGTAGGCACTGAACCTAATTCTGACCATAGAACATTTGTAGATATGTAAGGTGGTAAGTAAATAGTGAATATCGTCTGAAGTGTAGCTCCATTTCATTGATACTTGACCTATTTAAGATCACATAGCTTGTTTACTCCGATCATTTATAGATATGAATTAAGATGTGGTAACTATAACTTGTCTTCTATCTTCTGAAATGGAGCTCCATTTCATTGATACTTCCAATACGGCTAGTAAGTTATACATGTAATAAGGTATTAGCCATGTCGATAATGAAAATGTTTACGCAGAGATGAGTGCATATGTACATGTACACATGTATGTGTCGGACCTTGTATATATGTCTGGTTTACACAATCAGATAGAATTATTATTTATTTATTTATTGAATACACGCATTTGCTATGTTAACTATAAATATAGGTATGTACATAGGTATGATGCTATACTGTTTTGTCATGGTGTGGTATGATTCACTAATTTTTGGTGAATTTTTAAACCTTTAGCCTGCTGAGTAAATTATCTTTGCATTTTTTTGTTGTTTTTTTTGCCGCTATATCTTCTGGAAGTAGGCTACAGGCAGATTGTTTCACAAATGGCGGTCAGGGAGTCGGTGTGGATCCTGAGGAAGCGCCGAGTTACCCGGTGTCTCATCTGGATTCTAAGAGTATGTAGGTCTGGTGTATCCACTCATCCATCCATAGCAGACTAAGGGTTAAAATAAATACAATGCTCTTTGAATAGAGTATGGAAACTCATGACTACTTATCAGATCGGAAAATGAACCTTGATACTCATAGTTTATATGTGACAAATGATGCAGCTGAATGCACTCTAAAACTGACCCATTGTCCCACTGGATTCTTGAAGTAAATGTATAACTTTTATTTTACTTACTTATCGGTCTTTTGATTAAATTACTTGCAAATGACGGGGATTCAAGATCTGCACTGTTTGTCATATATATGTATATGTATGTATATGTGTATATTAGGCATATATATATTGAATTAGTATATATGATTTTATATGCATTGTTTATATGCATATATATGTATGTCTGTACCTCAAAAGCGGAGTAGACCCAGAATAGACAGCCCCTACAAGAGCTGTATGGTCTGTGTCGGCTTTGCTTGCTTGTGAGGTGACAGAGAGCTATACCTTATGTGTATATTAGGCATATATATGTTAAATTAGTATATATGATTTTATATGCATTGTTTATATGCATATATGTGTATGTCTGTACCTCAAAAGCGGAGTAGACCCAGAATAGACAGCCCCTACAAGAGCTGTATGGACTGTGTCGGCTTTGCTTGCTTATGAGGTGACAGAGAGCTACACCTTATATTTGAAATTATGCCTTCTATGGATAAGTTTCCATGATATGATGTCTTTATAAAATATAATTGGTTATTACTCAAATAGGAATTTAATTCTATTATGAAGGTAGCAGAAGTAAAGGGTTAAATGCTGATGTCTCAGAAAGAGCTGGACCATCCATGGATTTTGAACGGTATGGTCTCTGGCATATTTACAGTCATACCGGAGAGAAGATGGGCAGAGGTAAATATATATGTGGTGGGACAAAACATGCAGACCCTGTTCTGGTGTCTCTAAAGGAGACTTTGATCTGGGTCTGCACTGTTTAAAGATGCCATTCGTCTACTTTTATAAATAAATTTTAAATGAAGGCTTTTTGTCATTAATATAAATGGGATACTGATATTTAACCCTTTCCCTCACATAGACATGTTTAACAGGGAGTTGCAAACAGAGTAGACCCAGATCAGACAGCTCCTATTGAAACCGTATGATCAGGGTTTGCTCGGTTTGCTAGCGGAATATGATAAGTCTGTGTCTATACTTTTAGGATGGCTACAGTGTTTCCACCTTCCATATCTCATTACTACTGTTATGTCTATGAAAACTAAATGGGTATTTGAAGATATAGTGAGCATAGGACATGAAAAGGGTCAAAAGAAAATTGCAGATTTATTTCTTTCCTTTCAGTTAAGAATTAAAGTTAATTATTAAAAATAGTTGGCAGCTGTTGTCATTAACCTATGATGTCAGTGTACACTTAGTTCAAATATTGCTATGATAAGGTATCCAAGTTTAATGCAAATGCCTTGATGTCACATTAATTTCAGTTTCAAATTTGCTTATTGCAGCCGTATGGAGATATGTCAACCTTTGTCCTTTCATATAATTTGCAAACAAACTATGCCCAGATCAGACCGCTCCAGTGTGAAGCATATGATCAGGGTCTGCACTGATTGCTTATGGAATTTGATAAATCAGTTTGTATACTTACTAGAAAGGCAGCAGTGTTTTGTCTTTCATATTTCTTTATAACTATTTTGGCCATGAATATTCATTAGGAATGAAGTTTGGAACACATTTGTAAAGATGAACTATGCCCTAGATATTATACATGGCAATTAATATGTAAAGTGGTTCTATGGAAACAGTGTCTATTTTATAATCTGAGTGATTGATAGCAGAATATTTTGGAAATTTTTCAATGAAAATATTATCATGTTTCATTGTTTTATTTTATGCTTCTCATTTATGTGGGGTATACATGCATTCATGAGACCCCTTGGGGTTTTTTTATTTCGGGGACAGTTGCTGCATATAGTGATTGCAGTGGGTGCTTGTAGTGATGCTTGTGGTGGTACGTGTGGTGGTGGATGGGTCAGGGAAAAATCTTGGTGGTCTCCAGTTACCGACTCTGCAGACACTTCTGTAACCTGATGGGAAATGACTTGTGTTCCTGGAGATCTGCCATTGGATTGCATAATGGACGCTCTGTGCTGGTATACAAAAAAATATCTGTATGTGTAACAATCAACCCTTTAGGAGCTATATTAATGTCACTTTCTTTGATTTTTATACTTTCAAATTCATTGTATAATATGCTGATAAGAAATTTGTCTGCAAATGATATAAGGGTCATCTTATTATTACTTTTACTATCAGGAGATGTAGAATTAAATCCAGGACCCACTGTATCAGCTGAAAACAGTCTGTCTATTTTACATTGTAATATTAGAAGTATTAGAAATAAAATTGATTTCATCTTTGACAATTTTTTGGAAAATGAAGTATTATGTTTTACTGAAACTCACCTTGATAATACAGTTAACAATGATAGTCTTTTACTTTCTGATAAATTTGATATACCTTATCGAAGGGACAGAACTAATCATGGAGGTGGAATATTAGTCTATATGTCACAAAATGTAATACATAAAAGAATAGAAGAGCTTGAAGTTTTTTGGAATGAATCTATTTGGGTAAGTGTCAGGACTAGTTATGAAGATATTTTAATTGGTGTATTTTACAGTCCGAAAACTGCAGATAAACACTTTTTTGATAAACTGAATTCTAATATTGAAGCTGCATACAATATATCTAAAAATATAGTAATTATTGGTGATCTTAATGAGGATTTATTAAATCAGTCTTTTCATAACTTGAAGGAATTGCTTCTTGTAAATTCAATGGTAAATCTTGTAAATGAGCCGACAAGACTGGATGCTTTATTAGATCCAATAATTATACCCATAGACATGAATTTTTGTGATTGCGATGTTATAGCAATTCCAGCAAATATTAGTGACCATAAAGCAACATGCATAAAAATTCCATTTAGTTATGAAATAAATCCTACTTATGAAAGAAAAGTCTGGCTTTATAATAGAGCAGATTATGAGACACTAAATGAAAAAATTAAAAATAATGACTGGCAATTTTTATATGAAGGAGATTTAAATAGAGTTTGTGCTGAATTTACTGAGGTCTACATTTCTTTTGTAAAAAAATGCATACCTCAGAAATCAGTCCTAATACGACCTGATGATAAGCCATGGTTTGATTCCGGATTAAGAAAGTTTTGTAGAATTAGAGATCGTTTAAAGAAAAAGGCAATGAGGAGCAATAATGCCAATAATTGGAAACAATACAAATCAATCAGAAATAAAGTTAATAACATGAAAAAAAAGGCTAAGGAGAATTTTTACATTAATTTAGAAACAACACTTGAGGATATGCATCATAATGATAAAAGAAGTTTCTGGAAAATTGTAAGACACTTTATTAAGGGACAGTCTTCAATTGCCATACCACCACTATACAAAAATGAGAATAACCGGACTGAATTTTGTGTTACAAATCAAGAAAAAGCAAATTTTTTAAATGATTTCTTTGTATCTATATCAGCTGTTGATGATACTGGTGCATGCCTGCCAACATTAGACCCTAATACTAATAGGCGATTGTCGCACATTAAAATTACTGAAAAAGATGTTCAAGATGTAATCGGTATATTAAATGTAAATAAAGCATGTGGACATGATCAAATAAGTCACAGAATGTTAAAGGGCACGGCGCTGACAGTCTCTAAACCTTTATGTATTCTTTTTAATCGGTCACTAAATGAAGGTATATATCCTGATGTTTGGAAGCTGGCAAATGTAACGCCTTTATTTAAAAAGGGAGATAAGTCTGAGGTATCAAACTACAGACCTGTTTCTCTGTTAAGTTGCTGTGGGAAACTTTTTGAACGTATTGTTTTTAAACATATGTATAACTTCTTTCTTGAAAACAAACTACTATACAAATATCAGTCTGGCTTTCTGCCTAATCACTCTACAAGCTTTCAGCTGATAGATATATATCATCACATTTGTCAGACAATTGACAACAGACAGCATTCTTGTATGGTGTTTTGTGATATTTCGAAAGCATTTGATAGAGTGTGGCATAAGGGTCTGTTGTTTAAACTATCTATTAATGGTATAAGTGGAAACTTAATAAATTGGCTTACGAGTTATCTTGAAAATAGACTACAGAGGGTTGTATTAAATTCATCGGAATCAAAACTGCAAGAAATAAATGCCGGTGTTCCCCAAGGGTCCGTTCTCGGACCTCTCCTTTTTCTTATATATGTTAATGATATTGCAGACAATCTGCTTAGCTTAACTCGCCTTTATGCAGACGATAGTTCGCTGTACTGTGCTGCTTCAAATATTCAGGATATTGAAGGTATTGTAAATCATGACTTAGTAATGTTATCGCAGTGGGCTAAAACTTGGCTAGTGACATTTAACCCGATTAAGACTGAAGTTTTACTTTTCAATCTTAAACAACAGAATAGCATGCCAAAACTGTATTTTAATGATGTTGAACTAGATTTTGTTGATTATCATAAGCACCTTGGAGTAACTTTAAGTAGTGATACCCAGTGGAAGACACATATAGATTGTATGTTATTGTCAGCATCAAAAGTCATTGGTATTATGAGAAAACTTAAATTCAGTTTGGGCAGAAAAGCTTTAAATCAAATTTATATTTCGTATGTGCGTCCTTTACTTGAATATTCATCAATTGTCTGGGGAGGATGTTCAAAACAAGAGTCAGTATCTATTGAACGATTACAGCACGAGGCCGCCAGAATAGTCACTGGACTTACTAGATCAGTTTCACTAGAAAATTTATATAATGAATGTGGGTGGGAAAGTCTTCAGTACAGAAGAAACTTGCAAAAATATTATTTTATGTATAAAGTGAATAATGATATGGTTCCTTCATATATTACTGATCTCTTACCACCTATGGTTCATGAACGAACAGATTATTTGTTAAGAAATCCAAATAATTTTACTGTGCCTTTTTGCAGAACAGAAGTAATGAAAAAATCGTGTATTCCATCATCAATTGAACTTTGGAATGGTTTAGATAAAAATATTAAATCAGCTGAATGTTTTTCTTCTTTTAAACAAAGGTTTAATACCAATAAAGATAACAAGGTTCCCTCACATTTTTTACATGGAAAAAGGCAACCTGCAATTTTTCATGCTAGACTTCGAAACAAATGCAGTAATCTTAACAGTGATCTATGTAATAACTATCTGAAAGAAACTCCATATTGCATATGTAGTAACGATGAATTAGTGGAGGATGCTGAACATTATTTTTTTAATTGTTCATTATATAACCAACAAAGAGTGAAGTTATTCAATAAAACAAGATCTTTGCATCCACTTAATGTAGAAAAATTACTTTTTGGTAGCAAAATATACAGCTTGGAAGAAAATGTCCAAATTTTTGATGCAGTTCACTTGTACATTTGTGAAACAAAGCGTTTTGATAATACATCTAAAGCATGATTCTAAGTGAATATGTATCAGTACAGAGCAGGTCAATTCTATTGAAGGAAAATCTCTACCCATTTGAATTACCCACCTACTGTTGGCATCTACCGCAAGCATTCACTGTATTTCATTGATGTTGTATACTTGTTTATTTTTTTTTTTTTGTTTACTTTTTTGTTGTTGTTTTGTTGTTGTTTTTCCTGGGAGGGGGGGGGGGGGGATAGGTTTCTGAAAGAGGGAGGGGGTAGGTTATTTTAAGGGTTTTGTCTTATATGTGCATCATGGTGGGGGAGGGTGACCTAATGATGATGAAATTACTCTGTAGACCCAGGTTGGATACATTTTAAAATTGGAGTCAACAATATTGAAAAAGTTTTAACATGCCTCTTTGGTCAGTACTACTAATCTGCAGTAAATCTGGGTCTACAGTGTACGGTATGAGTTATTGTAATAAGTGATGTTTTCTTGCATTGGGACAATCTTTCTCTTACTTCGGTCCACATATCTGAAATTTGCAAGATCTTATGAATGTGCACTTAGACGGACTCGATTATTAAATAAACTTGACTACATTTATATACATGTACTAGTATATGCAAAATAGTGAGTCAGTTTGAGTGCAGAATTCATACTTGCAACATGAGAAGTATATGCACCTTAGCCCTTTACCTGATAGATAGAACGTATCATATCTGTAAGGCAGAGTAGACCCTGATCAGACAGCTCCTCTAGGAGTCCTGAACATGGTCTATTATATTGACTTATATGTCCTGCCATGCTAAATAATAATTAGTCCATGTACCATTATAAACTGTAAGCTGATGGAAGTTCAATTAAGAAATTTTTATTTAAGATGGTGATATATTGGGTAGAGGGCTGAGAATAGTTTATGCATTCTATGTTTCACGTGTTTTGTTTCATGTGACACACTTACTGTAGAAAGCTGTAAAGGGGAGGGCCGTAACTAATGTTGGTCGAACTTGTGGCCCGACCCTTTTTCATGAAATGATAAATGAAATAAAATATGTTTATACTAAACAAGATTGGGGTATATATATGACACTAAATTATAGCAGATCTATACGGTAATCTGTTTAGCTAACATTAATTAAGTTATATACATGTATGTGTGTGTCTTTAAAAGCAAAGGGAGTCTTAACTCTTCCGCTGCTATTGTCGCATCTGTGATTACCTATGCAAACAGTTTGGATCCAGATGAGACGCCGAGTAACTCGGCGTCTCATCAGGATCCAACCTGTTTGTTACTGTGACTATGTTTTTGAAACAAAACAATAAGAAAATTAAAACATGAAAATGGTACCAGACGATAAAGTTAGCAGACGACAGAATTTGGCAGCGAAAGAGTTATCACGTTACTTGATATCGAGGCATTTTAACGCCCTTGCAAACAGTGCAGACAAAAATCAGACGGCTCCTGAAAAAGCCGTCTGATATGGGTCTGCTCTGTTTGCTTATGGGGTTATATAAATCTGATTCTACTGTTTTGGCACAGCAAGAAAGTCATATGTTCACATTCTACTATGAAATTTCAGCTAACTTACAGTCATACAGAAAATAGTTCTTACATGCATACTCATGAGGTAAAGAGTCCTTGAAGCACGAACGTAATGCAGAGTTCCCTATGGAAGTTTTCTGTGTATTATCCATCAAGAATTACGCTACCGCATGCCCTTTACTCTATGAATATTCATGTAAAAATAATTACATCATGAATATCAATTAGATTACATTGTAATTGTTATATTAGCAGATGGAAACACGAATGTTTGGCCGTGGCAGAAACTGTTGACTAATATCTACACATATTGCATTATAAGCAAACTGAGCAAGCCCTGATCAGACGGCTCCTACAGGAGCCGTCTGATCTGGGTTTGCTCGGTTTGCAAATACATAGAAATGCCAATTTATGGAGTAAATGGTTAAGACCTAGAATTATATATCTCTTGAGTGGTCGTTGTGAAGAGATGTTACTGTAAACGGTTCTGATGTAAGTCTTTGCGGTCAGAGTCAACCAATATGTATCTTACGGCGAGACAGCTGACGGTTTTATTGCAAGATCACTGAAAACTAATCACACAGACGGGAAATGTCGAACAATGTTTGGAAAAGGGATTGTTGCAATTATCACATGTCAGTATGGATAGCAGAATGATATTGTGGAAAATCGTTTCTCATTCTAGGAAAAGAAACTATGTATAAACTAGTCTCATTTCAAAGGTGTCAGGAAAGCACACTGTAGTGTCACAACCTACTAAGTGATACTGAACCCTTTACTCCATGAATAGGCCTTTCTACGCCTTTGCAAACAGAGTAGACCCAGATCAGACGGCTCCTATAGGAGCCGTCTGATCAGGGTCTGCTCTGTTTGCTTTGGATATGATAAAAATATGATTCTACAGTTTCTACCATGGCCAAAAGTTCATGTGTCCATCTGCTATTATAGCAATTAATCTAATTGATATTCATGACGTCGTTTCTTTACATGAATATTCATGGAGGAAAGGGTTAAAGGGCATATGAAGATTTCAAAATGCCTAGAGCGGTAGATAAGATGTGTGCTAATCCATTAAAACCTCGTACGTCTGTGCCAAGCCCTATATTGCTGCTACTCATTAGAACCACCTCTCCATAGCAATTCTAGTAGAAGCGTCTCATGGGGGCGTTCTAATGAGTAGCAGCAATATAGTGTTTGATGGAGAAGTATCAAATAATATCAACTTATATTTCTTGAGTATACATTCTTACACGTATCTATAGCTCTGGGTAATATTTGCCACTGTTTTTATTAATACAAAACTGTTTTGAAATGCACTATTGGATTTCTGTGGTTATTGTCAACAACAGTAAAACCATAAACAGATAAATAGAAAGTGGATTGAGCCTTTCGGCACCGTCAAAGACTCCAGGGATGATGGTTTCTAGCTATCGAAAGATTAGCATTAATAAAATACTCATTTACATTGGTTAAGTACAAAGATACACAAAAACACACAGAATAGTTAAACACAACATTATGAGACGATTTATATATTAAATTATCCTCATTGGGGGATGTTTGATTCTGAGACATGCATCGACACAAGACTCGTATTAAATATATACAGTAGAACCCCTCTAAAGCAACTGTATGTGTGTCTTTAAGCCTTCCCTTCATATAAACGCGTTTTCACGCATTTACAAACAGAGTAGATCCAGATCAGACGGCTGCTCTGTTTGCTAGTGGAATTTAACCCGTTTCTTTACTTTCTAAAATGGCTACAATGTACAATATTCCACCTTCCGTATTTTATTTTAACTCCTTTGTCCATTAATATTCAGTAGGTATTGAACTTTGGAATAAATATAGAATGGGGAAAGGGTTAAAAGCGTGTGGCTGCTTTATACAGAACAAAAGTTATACAGAAAAGTCCCACAGGAACTTTCTGTGATGCTTCGTCCTGAATTAAGCTACCACCTGCCTCTACAACTCAAAATTATACCACTCTTTGGTGATTGGTTAGAGGGGGTTTTCTGAATACAGAATATATGCAGTAAAATCTGCCTTAAACGACAGGTGGTAGGTTAACCCTTCATCCATAAATACGCCTTTCTACGCCTCTGTAAAAGTCACTTTTTGAACCATTGTGATAAATAGGGCATTTGCTCCTAAGGAGCAAATGCTCTATTTATTACAACGGTTTCAGAAGTACATGTACAAAAATCTTTTTTTTCTTTTCTCTCGTTAATGCTCCTTTTCGGTAGATTTATTCAAATAAGTTGGATCTAAAAATAGATTAATGTAGGTTCTGAAGGAGCTTTCTGCTTTACTTTTGTCCTGGATTAAGCAATCACCTGCTTTTAAGGCTCCGATGTTCAATAAATGAATGACCGCTTATGGCAGGTTATACTGTGCATATGTACTTGTAAACATATTATTGTGCTGATAGCTTAGGGAACGACATCGAGTAAATATAAGCATTGCTGAATATGGTATATCGTTATATAATAATTGAACTGTAAAAATCACTTTATCATTAACCCATTCCTCCATAAATACGCCTTTCGACGCCTCTGTAAAAGTCAATTTTTGAAACCATTGTGGTAAATAGAGCATTTGCTCCATAGAAGCAAATGCTCTATTTATCACAATGGTTTCAATACTACATACTTCTAAAACTTTCCTTTTCTCTGTTAATGCTCCTTTCCGGTAGGTATATTCACATAGCTTGAATCTAAAAATAACCTATGAGGGAATGGGTTAAGTGATATTCCGGTAAACAAGCAATTAGAAATCTCATCGTGACTTTATGTTTTACAATGCAACTGATGTGGAAGCTCATTGGAACAAATGATTTGTTTGGTCAACTCATCTGTTTAAAAGATAGAAACATGTTTTATGTTAGGAGATAGTAAGAAGATTAGTTTTAATTTCTTAAACAACATGTGATCAGTTTAAAACGGCCTCAGTAACCTCATTTATCTTTTAACTCTATACCTCATGGATATTCGTATAAAAACCACGTCTTTATGAAAATTAATTAGCTGAATTTTAATAATGGCATAATAGTCAAGAAAACCTTTTAATATTGGCACAAACTATAGAATCATATCTATATCTTTTCATACGCAAACAGAGAGCAGGCCCTGATCAGACGGCTCCTAGAAGAATCACGCCATTCTGATTCTGAGTCGACTTTGTTTCAAAATTCGTCTGTATTATATAAATGGTTAACTGTTATCAGTAAGCAAATGCTTTGCTTTATAATTGTTAATGTACGGAATAATGAATTTACGAATATTAATCAGCTAAAGGTTAACCCTTTACTCCATGTATATTAATGCAAGAAATAATGACGTCATGAATATTAATTAGATTCATTTTTATAATGGCAAATGAACACAGGATATTTTGGCCACGACAGAAACTGTAGAATCAGAAGTACATTATATTTTAGCAAACAGAGCAGACCCTGATCAGGCGGCTCCTCTGGAGCTATCTGATCTGGGTTTACTCTGTTCGCAAGGCGTAGAAAGGCGTATTTAAGTGTTTATGATCACGACATAAATGTAGAATTAGTTCTGCACCATCCCATAAGCAAAATGAGCAATGACTTGTCACACAGCTCGAGCTGTCTGACCTGGGTCTATTTTGTTTGCAAGTGGGTAAAATATGATCATTTATCAGGTAAAGCCTTTAAGAGTATTGTTGAGCATTTCGCCATAATACAATTTATTTCTACAAAGTGGTGAAATCTTATGATTGTCTTCAAATATCAGCATGCCTTGGTTTATATGAACTATGGTTGTCTTGAAAAAAGTAAACACGCATGTACTATATTATGTCGTATGAAGTACGATTGTCTCGAAATAAAGTCATGCTTGTGTTTATACACCGAAACGCATAACAAACGCAACGTTTGGGGAAACACTTATAATAAACAGTTCAAATGAAGAATAACGACTTCATGTTATTGGTACCTTACCTATATACTACATACTGTGTAAATTTCATTAAAATATATCAACAAATAACCCCGATTTCATTATGTCAAATTTAATTATCTACAATTTCAATTTCAACACATTGCAAATACATGTATCTTGTGTTTCCTCCGTTTACCATGATACAAGCATGGCATCTACGTCTCATGAAGCCAATAACATTCGCGATATCGTTCTGAGGAATATTGTTCCACTCTCGGATAATAGCCTGACGTAACTGCTGAACATTGTTCAGTGGTGGTTGACATGTATGCACGCTTGTTTATTCATCATTTGAACTGTTTATTTTCGTAGTATATGGGTTTTACCAACCGTTGTGTTTATTTTGCGGCTTGGTGTATGAAGTGTGTTTGTCTCGAAAAATAAACGTGCCTCTGTTTATAGGAAGTATGATTGCCTTGAAATATAAGCATACCTCTGTTTGTAAGAAGTATAATTGCCTTGAAATATAAGCAAACCTCTGTTTATAAGAAGTACAGTAAAAACTCAATACTACGAAATTTTAGTAATGAAGAACTTATGTATTTGTAGGCAGAGGGCTGCTTAACGCAGGGTGATAGTCATGCAGAAAGATATTCTGCAGAAAACTTTCTGCACGACTTGCACCCTGCATTAAGCTGCCACCTGTCTTAACCCATTCCCTTATATTGACGACTTTTGACGACTCTGTAGAAGTCTGCTTAACCCTTTCTTCCATAAATACGCCTTTCTACACCTCTGTAAAAATAACCTATTGAAACCATTGTGATAAATAGAGCATTTGCTCCTATAGGAGCAAATGCTCTACTTATAACAATAGTTTCAAACTACAAAATTCTAAAAGTTTCCTTTTCTCTAGTTAATGCTCCTTTTCTGTAGATTTATTCAAAGAGGTTGTATCTAAAAATAGCCTATGAGGCAGTGGGTTAAAGACCAACAATGGTACGTATTTGAGAGTTCGAATAATCGAGTTTTCACTGTATGGTTGTTTTGAAGTACACACACGGCCATGTCTACATGAAGTACAGTAAAACCTCTCTATAACGGCCACAAACTTGTGTTAATTAGTTGGTATTTAGGACAGGTGGCTGTTTAAAGCAAGGTGAAAGTAAAACAGAACGCTCCTATAGGAGCGTTCTGTTTTACTTTCACCTTGCTTTAAGTAGCCACCTGCCTTTAACACAAACTATTTGATGTGATTTAGTGGCCGTTATAGAGAGGTTTTACTGTATAATTGTCTTGAAGACTAAGAGTGTTCCTGTTGATATGAAATATGATTGTTTTGAAAAACAAGCATGTCCCTGTTTATATGAAGCATTGATGTCTTCAACATATAAGTATACTTATAAAAATCAGACGAAAACCATTACATTTGTAATTCTTAAATATGAGTTTTAGAGTACGCTTAAAACTGTTAAGCTAATCAAAATTGGATAAAAAATTTAACACAGACGACCAGAAAAATCTGAATAAATGTAAGATGGTGATTGTCGTGTGGCACGCTTGGCTTTGCTAGACTTTAGAGTGTCGGTGCATACTTAATTTGGCGCTAAATTGACACTCCACTCGATGAAATCCAATATAATTACTTGACAGAAGTATGTTAGCACACGTTTCTGTCTCTCAGTGTCTGCTAGAAGAAACGCTTGTATCAGTAATGAGCGATTAGTAAAACAAACTACAACCTTACTCAAATTGGACTATAATAAGTAATGTCCTCTTTATTCAGATAGAATTCACTATAATAATACATTTCTATTTCTAGGTTTCTAACCCTTTCCTCCATAAATATGCACCTCTACGCCTTGACAACTGAGTAAACCCAGATAAGACGGCTCTTACAGGAGCCGTTTGGTCAGAGTCTTCTCTGTTTGCTCATAAAATAATATAGATATGAATCAACAGTTGTTGCCATTGTCAAAATTTCAAGGGTTCATGTGATATTATAAAAGTAAACTAATTCATATTCATGATGTCATTATTTCTAACATGAGTATTCATGGAGTAAAGGGGTTAAGACAGGTGTAGCTTGATGCAGGACGAAAACAAAGCAGAAAACTCCTTTAGGAGCTTTGTGCATTACTTTTGTCCTACATTAACCCATTCAATTATATTGACGCCCTTTGACGCCTCTGTAAATGTCACTTTTTGAAACCAATGACAATTATCACAATGGTTTCAATACTACACAATTCTAATGTTTTCCTATTCTCTAGTAAATGCTCGGTAGATTTATTGAAAGAGGTTGGGTCTAAGAATAGCTATGCAGGAATTGATTAAATTCATTAAGCAACCACCTGCTCTTACAGACATTCATATTCATTCAATTTGTGGTCGCAACAGACATATTCTACAGTACATATAAAGCAAATCTTAGAGTACAAATGGACGACATAATCATTTGAGACAGGGAACTATACCAGTTATTTGATAATATTTCAGAATACGCAAATGAGTGTCTACTGTCTTAATGGCAATTTCCAGTAACAACCGAATGATGATGATATGTTCAAAATGATTATGTTTTAAAAGAAATTTAACTATTTCGGTACACAATTTGTAATTGCTGTCTGCAACCTAATTTTGTTAAAACATTTCCGTAGAATGAAAATTGAGATAAACAAATGCAATTTTCAATGGCATAAACAGTAGATACAGCACTAGAGGTTGGAATAAACAGTGACGTTCAAGAGCAGACTCCGTCTTTCAAGACACCATTTGTCTTGGTGCACTTTGGCGACATTGGGTGGTGATAAGATTAATGCATACTACTGGTACCCATATTTTCCACCATGTATAAAAATTACGGATTGGAACGAGAGGAATACATAGTATCAAAAGTTTCCTCTTTGGTTTCTAATGTTAATTTCTACTACTAAATATTGATATTAGCCGTTGAAAAGGTATTTCATGAACCGACCCAGTCTCCAACTATCAGTGCACTTCAAGACCATTCTAATTGGGAAAAAACGAAATGGTAATAAGCTATTTGTAAAAAGGTCAAACATATCGCTCAAAGTAAGGTAATGCGTTAAATGGCAGTATCCGTTATCATTACGGACCACCAACGTGCATCATTTATCCCTTTCCTTCATATAAACGCGTTTTCAAGCATCTGCAAACAGAGTAGATCCAGATCAGATGGCTCATATAGGAGCCGTCTGATCGGGGTATAATCTGTTTGCTAATGTATTTTGAGAGATATGACATTGTGTCTTTATTTTCTAAAATGGCTACAATGTTGCACCCTCCATATTTCATTTGGTTTTGCCATGAATACTCAGTAACTACATGTATTGAAAATTTGGAATAAACATAGAACAGGGAAAGGGTTACACTGTGCAACATATATCTAAAACAAACAAATTTTCGAATCCCGACCTTCCAATCCAGTCACTCAACACATTCTAAATTGCGAAGTACATGTAGCATGTAGTTTTAACTCCTCACCAAACATTGCCATAATCATACATGCACATACATACAACACAATACTACCCAAAACAACTTAATTTTGAAAGACACTGTCAGTTGACAGATGAAATACTTAAATATGTTTGTCCAAATATAGAATAAAAGTCAGGCAGCAAACTTGGAATGGCACACGGCACTGCACAGCGACACAAGAAGCACAAACGAAACCAAGTTCCATGCTTATAAAACTTTTTAGTTGAGTCTGAGTTCGTTCTCAAGTCTTTGATTGGTCAGATTTGAGCCTTTGGCTCAAATCTGACCATTCAAAGGCTTGAGAACAAACCCAGACTCAACTAAAAAGCTTCATAATCATGGACCCAGAATGCAATACAGTAAAACCTCGCTTCGAAACACTCGGAGCACTATTGCAGAGTAAAGGTCATGGAGAAAGTTCCTCCAGGAGCTTTTTCGTTACATTTCACTCTGTATTAAACTTTCAATTCTCAATAAATTCGTAACGTTTGAATCAACGAGACTTTATTGAATGTAAACGTATTATTGTAACAAATGTCATTATATGTTGGTATTACGTCCAAAACTCGTTACTTTCATTGTATCATGATATATTGAATGCTATTTAATAGTAAAAACTGCAACATGCCGTATTCGATTTATCATGCATATTAATGACAAATATGGCTGGTTTTGACAACATTCTAATAATTCTAGTTTGGACAATATTTCCAATAAAAATAGTTTTGACATTTCCAATAAATCTGGTGCTAGCAGACAATGTTTGCGCAGGACAATTATCATAATGAACTTCTTATTTTCGTTTCTGTGTTTTTATTTGTTTTACCACCTTCCTTCAGAATTTATGAAAAAACTTCAGTGACAGCGTCAATTAGTGTATATCTTTATTAGACATGGGTTTCTTTACTTATGATCTGGATCCAAACTGTCCATTTAGTACCATTCGATTCATGCTTACATTTCTACAGGCAATATATATATGCTGAAAATGTTCTCTGTTTTATCTGGAACAACTCAAAGTGTTAATAGTGTTGTCGCCATATGCGATTCCGTAATATCACATACAAACAGTTTGGATCCAGACGAGACGCCAAATAACGCCGAAAATTCAATTCTACTTTGAAATTTAAATCAATTAATCTGATTATTTGGCGACGAATGCGTTTCAAGCCTGCCAGCTAGTAACCAGACAAATTAAGGTCAGTCGGATCTGTCCACTCAGGTTAACCCATTACTCCGTTAACATTTATGTATGAAATAATAACATCATGAATAGTAAATAGATAAATTTGTGTAAGGGCATATTAGTATAGGATGTTTTGTAGACCTATATTAGACGCCTCCTACTGGATCCGGATCTACACTGTTTCCAAAGACGTTAACGCATTCCCTCATAAGGTATTTTTAGACCCAACTTCTTTGAATAAAGGTACTATGAGTCATGCACGAAACACCACATATAAAACAAACAGCCACCTGAACAGCACCACAACAAGAAAACGGTAAACGTACATAACTACCAAAACACAAAGAGATGCACAAAGACAAAACAAACAAACAATAGGGGCAAGATGGAAGTACGCCTTGGAACGAAAAGGAAAATTTACTAGAGAAAATTATATTTTTAGAATTGTGTAGTATTGAAACCATTGTGATAAATAAAGCATTTGCTCCATAGGTTTCAATAAGTGACTTTTACTGAGGCGTAGAAAGGCGTATTTATGGATAAAAGGGTTAAAAGGTGTCTCTGCCAGGTAAAGTGTTAATTAAGGTTAACCAGTGACCTCGTCCGGATATGTTTTATGAATGGTTAGGACGTTTGAATTTTCAGTATGAAAGGTGATTCAACAAAATGATTTTGCCATTTAGAAAAACAACAAAGAACCTTCCGAAAGAGTCCTCTTATCTGGGTTCACACTGTTTGCTTATGCCATCCGCCATAAATGACATACAGCATAACCCCTGTCTATAACGGCCACTAAATTGTGTTAATTAGTTGGTATTTAGGGCAGGTGGCTGTTTAAAGCAAGGTGAAAGTAAAACAGAACGCTCCTATAGGAGCGTTCTGTAATACTTTCACCTTGCTTTAAGCAACGAGGGGTGTTCCAAAAATAATGTCATCTGTGCTTTATTTCGCGGAAATCGTGCAATTCATGCACAAAACCACCTCGTGTCGATTGAGTGATCACTGGCTCGTGACACAGGTAAATTCTCGTCCACACGTTCACTTGCCTCGGTACAGTGTACATCGTTTCATAGCCTATTCGTTAGACTATACACAAAATGACAGGAAAACGAGCTGAAAATGTTCTTGAAATTAGGGCCTATATAAAAGGTAGGTCATTACTCGGCATAAAGGCTGTAGATATTCACCGCGAGGTGTGTGACATTTATGGGGAGGGCCAAATGTCCCACAGGACTGTTTGTAGGTGGGTAGCTAAATTTAGTGCTGGGCAGCAGCAACTGAAAGATGCTGCTCGCCCAGGTCGTCCTGCAACAACTACGACCAAAGGTAACATAGAAAAAATCCGAAATATCCTCAAAACTGATGCTCGATTCACCGTAAGACAATTGGCTTGAATGACAAACTTGTCGTTAGCAAGAGTTCATGCAATTTTGAAGAAACACCTAAAAGTTAGAAAGATAAATGCAAGATGGATACCCCATTTGTTAACGGATGAGCAAAAGAAGACGCGTGTAACAATGGCAAAAAAAATTCTTAAAATGTACCCAAAATATAGTAAAAAGGCTTTTGATAATATAGTCACTGGTGATGAGACCTGGGTGTATTATTTTGAACCAAAGCGGAAGGTTTCCAACCGAATATGGGCCACTAAAAATGCCAGACGCCCAAGTATTGCCAAACGAATACGAACGGTAAAGAAGGTTTTGTATGCTATTTTTTCACTAATAAGGGTCCAGCTATTCAAATCCCGGTGCCAAAAGGCAGAACGGTCACAGGCAAGTTCTATAAAAACGTTGTTCTGAGAAAATTGAAGAACTACTACAAAAGTAGCCGCCCCAAAACAGGACTTAAGTATGTCCGACTTTTGCATGATAATGCACCCGCTCACAAGGCACGTATTGTGACTGACTTTTTGGAGTCAGAGAAGGTTACCGTCCTTCCGCACCCTCCGTATTCGCCAGACTTGGCCCCCTGCGACTATTTTCTCTTTCCATAACTTAAATATCATTTATCTGGAAGGAGATACAATTCGAGAAATGCCCTTGGATCTGCTGTTTATCAGTGTCTGATGGGTGTCCCCATTGAAGAGTACGAAAAATGCTTCCAAAAATGGATTGACCGGCTAAAAAGGTGTATTCTGGCTGGCGGAGAGTATTTTGAAGGGCAGAGCAAATTAAAATGAACAAAAGCACTTCCGCTATATGAGCACCGATGCAAGTGACATTAGTTTTGGAACACCCCTCGTAAAATACTTAATGTGATTTAGTGGCCGTTATAGAGAGGTTTAACTGTAATTACTACCATTGTCTTCAGCTTGGATCCAGATGAGGCACCGAACAGTTCGATGTCCCATCAGGATCCAGGCTGTTTGACACTCGATCAATAGTTTTTTTAAAGCTTTACGAATCGGAAGTAGTCTGTACTGCGTCAAATTCAAATTTAAGCAGACATTATTTTTCACAGCGACGAAAGAGTTAGTGACGACTGTCCACCGGTTACTGTCATTGGTTCCATGCTACCAAATATTTACCCTATAAAGGTAAGAAATAGTGGCACCATGGATATCATTTTATCTAATGGCATATGAACAAAGACGTTTGGTCATTGCAATGGCATTTAACCCTTTCCCTATTCTATGATTATTACAAATTTCAATACCTACTGAATATCCATGGATAAAATAGTTATAATGAAATATGGAAGGTGGAATTTTAGACAGTTAAGAAACAGATCTATCAAATTCTAATAGCAAACAGAGCAGACCCTGATCAGACGGCTCCCATGGGAAACACGTTTATATGAGGAAAAGAGCTCCAAGACTTATAGTTCCACCCTACTGGGCTTCAATAAAATACAAATATAGATATTGTTTTCATTTAATTCGAAATTAGAGCTTAAAATAAGCACAGATAAAGGCGCGTACTGAAATACTAAAACCGTCCTTTCTTCACCAAACCCTATGTTGTGACCACTCTTAAGAATCGACCCTATGTTGTGACCACTCTTAAGAATTATTATTACTATTATATTATCCCGAAGGGACGATTCTTAAGAGTGGTCACAACATAGGGTTTGATAGCAATATAAAGAAGTTATTCTTGAAAATATTTTAATTTACGTATCTTATCTAGATCTCTGTATAGACATTATTACTTTGCCTTTATGGAATGTGTTTTATTCATACTAGGTAAGATTAACCTTTTCCCCTCATATAAACGCCTTTTCACACCTTTGCAAACAGAGTAGACCAAGATCAGACGGCTCCTATAGGAGCCGTCTGATCAGGGTCTGCTCTGTTTGCTAATGGAATTTGAAAGATCTGTCTCTTTACTTTCTAAAATGACTACAATGTTCCGCCTTCTATATTACGTTGTAGCTATTTTTCCAGGAATATTCAGTCGGTATTGACAATTAGAATAAACGCAAAACATTGAAGGGGTTAAGATTCGGATCTAGACTATTCCTAAGAGTGTTATACTGAGTTGATTGGTATTTGCAAACAGTCTGATTACAGACTAGACGTCGGGCTCGGCGTCTGATCTGAATTACAAATGTTTGACATGGTAAATTGCTGTTCGTCAATATCAAATTACTGTTACAGTTTCAGACCAAATAAAATAAACAGAATTACAGTAAAGTCTCTCTAATACGACAATTAAAAAGGAATCTAATTCTTGGTTTTTAATACAGCCCGTGGCTTACTGTTGGACAAACGTTATAAAGAAAACTCCTATAGGAACATTCTATATAATTGTTGCCCTCCACTAAGCAGCCAGTTGCTCTTGTATACTCCTATGTTAATAAAACATACGGTCGCTTTAGCAAGTTTCTTCTGTGTATCATTCTATTTGTACAGCTGACGTGTCCATTTTTGTACTCACAGTCACCCAATATCTGTGTTTCATGAGATATCTGACGGCTTTATTGCACGATCACTGGAAACTAATCTCACAGACGGGAAATGTCCGACATCGGTTAGAAAAAAGGATTGTTCCAATTATGACTTGTCAGTGCGGATAACAGTGGAAATTGGTAATATCATTTCACGGATTAGGAGAGAAACGCTCTATAGTTTAGTCTCATTATAGAGATATTCCGAATGTGCAGACTATTTCTCAGCAATATTTACAGGCATTATTTGTGGACACATTTAACTGGCCTGTTAATTATATTATATAATTAAAGTTATTACAAGAAAACAATTGATGCAAATTTAAAAGATATTCCATTGAGGTCTGGTATACACTACTAAATCTACATACAATAATAGTTTACAGTTTTATTTAGTAAATTCGGCAAAACGATTGCCTTTTGCCATTTACAATTGACTTAAAAAGGCAAAAACATGCATGGCGCACAGTATACACAAGTATAATAATTATGCATTTATGACACAAAATATCCCAATAGCCATGTTTCATTCCATACAGAGGCAAGTGTATATGATTGATTGATTGATTGATTGATTGGTTGAGTTGGGTTTTATAGGTTATATGTCGTCGAGATGGGAGAAAAGTTGCCGATCCACCTCTCATTTACATCCGAGATAAAAAAAAATGGGATATGGATCCAGAAACTTAACACCTGCTGGTGATTCAGAGATTCAGAAACACCGTTTTACGTTAGACCCTAAGCGCATATGATTATCATAGACATTTGTGTTATTGTATAATTACGCTGAAGATGCAAATACATATCAACGAATTCATGTACAACAGAAAAATACAAAATAAAGAAGCAACGCTAGAGGAATTAAGATTTTTCTTTTTCATTTTAACTGCTTGGTGGACAACATTTGCCACTTTTATACTTATATCTTTTTTTATAAGTAGAAGACATTTGGCTGATAAAATTATTTACAGTTGGTCGTGGTGTATTGTTAAAGCTATTGACACTCAATTCTTTGTATTTTGTACAATAGAGCAAAACATAATGTTCAGATTCAAATTATTTCATGGGACATAATTTGAAAAGACGATTTTCTTGGGTAACATTTTTATATCTTCCTTGTTCAATTTCTATGTTATGTGAACAGAAGCACAATCTCGTTAGTTCTTTCCTTTTTGCGTCATTTGCGACAAGGCTCGAATAGTCTTCAAATTTAAAAACCTGTTTAAAATTACAAAAGTACTCTAGTTTTAGTGTATAATGGATTGACGATTTCCATGTTTGAATGAATTGATCTCTTATTCTTTAAGAAATAATATTATTGTAATAATGTTCATTGAAATCTGCATTAAAATTGACTAAAATGTCCCCAAACTCTAATATGTTTAAGTATTGTTCAACTTTATTCGTCAAACTATTTGCTACATTACTTTGGAGAAGTTCGTGATGGATTCTTAAATTTAAAGAATCTTCACTGTATTTAATTTTCAACCAACATTTTATCGATTGTTCTTTGCAATTAACCTGAGCGAGGAAATATTTCCAGTTCCAACGCCACTGCTTGATTTGATGTATGCTTACGTACTCCTAGAAGGAGTTTACAGAAATTCAAATGCAATTTATCTAATTCATTAAACTCATAGATTCCCCAAGTTCCAGAACCATATAGCAAACTCGGTACCACCATTGAAGCAAATAATGACATTTTAGTTTTAACATGCACTTATATTCTGGTAAAAATAGAAAGTAAACTATTGTATAACATATCCTTGCTTACCTTATCCCCCGGTTAATATAACCATCACGTATTTTTATTTTATATCTAACATGTGTCATATAAGATGTGACGTCACACGATTACATAGCGTCTTTTTCGTATTTACACACATGTAGACTGGTAAACAACCTATTTTCCCGTGTCTGTGTTTATAGTTTTAAACTTTCGATAACCATTCCGCGTTGACATGGGCTCATCTTTGTTACTAAATATGGAACCTAGCCCAACATCGCAAAGATGAAGCGAATTTCCAACACCATTTTCCTGCCCTTTCGTATAACTGCCTTTTCGTCTAAGTTGAGCGAATCAGTTATGTGATTTGAGATTAACTTTTCTTAAACTCGTCCAGAACAAAACGGCAAAAGGCTCGTTAATAACATTTTCTGGACTTGTATAAGAAACGTTCTTTTCAAATGACAACTCGTGACAGATCCTATATGCTCGCATTAAGAGCTTGGTCGGACAAGGCCTTAACTGCATGCATTTAATTTCCATTATACGAGAAACGTATACCTAGGTAACAGAGTTGTCAATTATTTCCATCTCTGAACATTTATAGAAAATTCTTACTGGCCGTGACATTTGCGTTTTTCAAACAACATACACTTTTGTCTTATTAGCATTTATTTTAAGACCGCATTTCGGTGAATAGTAAGCTATTTGGATCTGGTAAACAAGGCAATGTCATCGGCAAAAAGTAAAAAAGTAACTAGATACGCTATATCCGTTTCTGTAAGATTGGTAATATCTATGGAATATCTGACGTCATTAATGAATAGTATAAAAAGCAGGGGTGACAACGGGTCACCCTGTTTTATCCAAATGTAATATCAAACAAGTCCGAGTATGTCCTATTTGAGGCTTGTATACACGCGCTTACATTTGAGTGTATTGCTTTTAACCCTTTCCCTCATATTGACGACTTTTGACGACTCTGTACACTTTGTGAAACCATTGTGATAAATAGAGCATTTGCTCCTATAGGAGCAAATGCTCTATTTATCACAATGGTTTCAAACTACAAAATTCTAAAATTTTCCTTTTCTCTTGTTAATGCTCCTTTTGGGGAGATTTGTTCAAAGTGGTTGTATCTAAAAATAGCCTATGAGGGAATGGGTTAACATGTTGATCATTTTACAAGTACTAGCCGTTAATCAAAATACTGTCGTGAATGATTTATCGAAAGCCTTCTCATAATTTATAAATTCGATGTTTTGGATAACATCTTTTGAATAATAGAGTGGAGTATAAAGATACAGTCGGGTTTTGGTTTTCGGCAAAATCATGTTCAGCTTCACACCATGTTTTTATTTTATTTCTCAGTGCCAATGAAACAAGTTTTGCAACAACATTACTGAGAGTGGCACCTCTATAATTTGCCGGATTATGCTTGTCTCCTTGTTTTATGAATCGGGATAATAATACCTTTAGTCCATGTTTTGAATAAATTTCAGAGTCAAAAATATTGTTTAAAAATGGTCAAAATACCATGCGATCAAATCTTTAGAGTCGATATAAAAATCTCCAACATTTTATCATCAAGATTACAACTTTTATGCCGCTTCAGGTTTGGTATAGTTTTAATAATTTCATCGCTCGTGAAAGGCTAATTTAACAGAATAACATTAGCAACAGAACAACAGAAACACTAACAGTAATATCAGCAGCACCAACAACAAAAGCTGCTACTTCTGCTACTACTATTAAATAACTGCAATACTAATAATTCTGATGATGATGAATTGATGATGATGATGACAATGATGTTGATACTACTACTACTAAAACTATTACTACTACTACTACTACTAATATTACTACTACTCCTACTCCCACTCCTACTAATACCACTACTACTACTACTACTACTACTACAATAATGATAAATAACAGCAATGGTGATTATAGTCAGTGAATGTCTTTACATTAACAATTATTTAATTTTGTTACAATTCCAGCATTCCAACAGTCTTACCCATGAAAGATAGGACAATCTATGACCTACGAAAACAACTTCGCCTAGAATCCTAGAACTTAATAAACACCTCGCATGAATGGCATATAAAATTGGTTTACAATATCGTTATTGAATGCCTTAATTCTGCACATTAAAAGATAAATAAAACGGCAATCTGTTCTAAAATGTTTCAACAGTTTTCGTAGTTTCCAAATGTGGCCAGTGAATATTATTTTATGATAATAAATTCTGGTACAGTATCAATACAGAATGCATGGCAAATGTAATGCAAAAAGCTCCTATATGAATGTTCTGCATTACTTTTGCTTTGTACGGGTATTAAGCAACATTTTGCTTTTTAAGACAACTATGTCCAATCAATATAAGGTCGTCCCTACTGTATACGCTTTTTTGCACATTTGCAAATAGAGTAGAAACAGATCAGACAGCTCCAGCTTTTTAGTTGAGTCTGAGTTTGTTCTCAAGCTTTTGACTTAAATCAGACCAATCAAAAAGCTGAGAACGAACTCAGACTCAACTAAAAAGATGTATAAGCATGGATACAAGTGGTGTCTGACCAGGGTCTGCTCTGTTTGCTTATGAGGTAATAAAGATATAAATTTGCAGTTTCTTCCATGACCAACCAATCTCTTCTTCTTATATCACTATAAAACCAGCTAGTTTCTATTTATAAAGTCCTAATTTCGAACATGAATATCCGTGGATTAAAGAGTTAAACATAATAAATACAAGCTCTTATTATGCGCTTTTATATTTCAGAATCCCATGATAGATATCTTTTTCAAGGACGGTACCAGTTACAATAAGGGCAAATGCCATGTTTTTGTTATTTATAACAAGTAAATTGAAGAAATATTCTAAGCTATGCACGTGCATATTGACAGCTTTGTAACAACCAGGCAGCTACTACTATGCGACAATGTATTCAATTGAAACGCATTCGGTGTTTCTGTTATAACGCGAAGTACAGATTGTCGTTTACCTGTTCATTCTTCAGCCAAAAAAATAAACAATCATCACCATCATCGTCATCATCATCGTCGTCGCCGTCGTCATCATTGTGTCCTAGCGCATATAACTTGAAAGAACTGTGTGTGTTGGTGAACAATGCAAAGAGATTCTTGTGAGGCTTTGTGTGCGCTTTGTGTGTGTTAGTGAACAATGCAAAGAGATTCTTGTGAGGCTTTGTGTGCGCAGCCATATTGCATAGAGCTTAACGAGAATCTCTATGCTCTAGTAGCTCTTTAGGTCATAAGATACATGTAGCTCATTCGTATATCACAAATTTCAAATACCTTCTAAAAGAATTGTTACACTTTTGTTCATAAATACAATTTCGGCAAATTCTAACAATGGAACCATTTTCTCAATGCATAATTTCTTTGTAATTGTTATCTTTGCTTTGTCATTTAACTAAAAGGTAAACAAGAAAGGTCACGGTTTTTTCAATGGCACATTTCAAGTATAAAACATGGCTTAACTACTTCCTTTTAAATTAAAATGAACTCTGATCTAATATTTCGACCACTAATGACCTTTTTCAAAGCTTACCATGTCAAAATACACGTCACATTTTTGTTACATGCATTCAGTGATAAAATCAAAGAGAACATCATTTTTTTACATGCATTCAGCCATAAAATCAGAGAGAACAGAGATCAGAGCTATTCAAGTATTTATGTATCATATTAATTTCCGTTTTGGAATTTTACCTTCACTGTAAAATAAGCTGTTTGTTTTCTATTTTAGTACCAGTGACCGTGACATTGACCCCATACATCCTAATGCATGAGCCAATTGATGTTTACATACAAGCTACCTGTACAGCAAGTCTGGTCAAAATATCCTTTTAAACTGCTTTCTAGTATTAGTAATAGTGAACTTGACCTTGACCACAGATCCCCAGACGCAATACAAAGTTGTATATTCATGACAAATATCTATACACCACACTTTGTCGACCCTAAGTAACTCAACAAAAATATAATTCCTACGTTCAGTGCCTTTTCCCCCGATACAATCCCGAGCAAACTATACGTATAGCATGGTCTTTCATAACTGAAGCTCTCGGTTGGAAACGGATTTTCTAAAGTTTGTAACAGTGACTTTGATCCAAGAATCAGCTTGAAAATGAACCCAAAGCGTTGTCTCTATGCACACTATCTGTACACCACATAATTATGTTGACCCTAACTAAAGCTATTCAGCTAAATGTAATTTTTATTCCTGTGCCCTTGGCCTTTTTCTGATCTCTTGGATATAGTCCAAAGTTGTGTCTCCATACATATTAATTATGTTGCAATTTGACCCAAGCATGTATTTCCTAACTTAAGTTATAGAGTGGAAACGGATGTCTTACAATTAGTAACAGTGACATTGACCTTGATAAATATTCACTTTAAAAGACGAATAGAAAATAATTTTCTAAATGCAAGATATTTGTACACAACATTTGTCACAATATGTCAAAGTACTTTCTATCTTTAGTTTTGTTTAAATTTTTATTTCTTGTTTCCAGTTTCACGGGAAATTTTGTCGGACAGAAAGTTCTAGATTTGGTCCTCAGTCTAAATATAAAGTATACATACAAAACAAAGGCAAACATATTTGAAATATCTTTTCTCTCTTGTAATGTTACTTTCACCTTGACCCAATACACTAGATATAATATTAAGTTTAGTATTTATGCGTTCTATCTGTTCGCAAAATGTGGTCACAAAGTGGTTTTCCTACATGCAACTGAAGTTACTGTACTTATAGTAACAGTGGCTCTGACATTGATCCCAGATCCACCTCTCCCCAAAACAATTCCAGGCTGTGCTTCTTTGCACGCTATCTATATACCGATATTAAAATACAGTAAAACCCCGCTAATACAACCACCTAAAAGAGGTATAATTATGGGTGCTAGATGCAGGTGATAGCTTAATGCAGGACAAAAGTAATGCAGAAAGCTCATAGAGGAGCTTTCTGCATTACTTTTGCCCTGCATTAAGCAACCACCTGCTTATAAAGATAACCATGTGTATTTATTAAGTGGTCGCATTAGATGGGTTCTACTGTATGTCAAATCTAGAACTAAAATTATTGAGTGAAAACAAAGGCCGTCTGCCTGCATAGCCACCCGCCCGACTGAACAACGACGTTCGCCCATCTGTCTACATATCCCCCCACGACGGAACAACGACATTCGCCAACATTATAACTAGGTTTCAACTAGCTGAAAACCCCGTTAACAAGACAAAATTGTCCCTGCAAGTATCCAGACACACGTTTATTTTCTACAACGAGGAAATTATTTTTCCTAACGAAAACACGCAAATAGTTTAACCAAAGACTGTCTTTTAATATCATTCATAATTGAAAGCACGTGAAGCATTACGTGCTGACAGTCAACCCTCTCTACAAAGACCCCTCAAAAGAGGTCTACAATAGAACCATTCATAAGTGGCCATTCAGTTTTTGAAAATGGCTGTCTTAAAAATCAGATGGTTGACTGATACAGGACAAAAGTAATTCAGACAGCTTCTATACGAGCTTTCGGTATTACTTTTGACCTACATTAAGCTACCACCCGCCTTATAGACTCATAATAATGCTATTGTGCACGCAAGACACGTAGAATGATCTGGTCTAGAGTTGGTTTAATGGTCCTGAGATGCAGATCAGTAGCTCAGATCAGCAACTGGGAGACATGATGAAATAACAAAGTCAGTGTTCTGTCAATCAAAAATGTTTCTGCTTTTTTATTTCTCTCTCTGCAAAGACCATTTATAAAAACGCCGAATTTACTGGATCTCCAAATAACCGTAGCAGCGCATATCTGCATCCATGTATTTAATAACTTGTAATCGAATGAAAGAAATTTTGTAACGTCAGTAGCCAAATACGTGATTCAGTAGAAAATTACTGTGAAATACTCAAATAAAATTCCATGTATATTCTGTTAATGGATCTTGTTACTATTTGCTTCAATTTGTGTGGTATGAAAGGCTTGCATTAATTTTTACCAGATAAATAAAATGTGTCTGCCTCTTAAGGTCACACACATGCTGTTCACCCTAAATATTTTGTTTCGTCTCTCCCTTAGAACAATTTTCGCCCCTTTTTATACTCTGACACAGAAAACCGATCAAAGCAAGTGGTCCAGAAAGTTATCAATGGTCAACTTGACCAAAAATGATCAAAAAGGTGATCAAAGAGATGGTCGAAGCTGATCACTTTTAAAACGAAAAGTGATCGTTTTGACCATTTAACCGTTAAAGGTTGAACTTATTCTAAGAGATATTTCAAATTGAAGACTCCTTTGGATACATGTGATACATTTGACTTTAACAATTACCAAATAGGTTTATAAGTGAGTTCGGCCTTCCGTTTCGGCATTTTTGACGGACAATACAGTTAGCCGCTGTTATCCTAAGTGGCGTAATATGCAAACAACCCATAATGCATCAGACAATATGGTTGGCGTCGTGCAGAAATTTCGCGGAAGCGTCAACAACTTGAATACAAGCCTTTTCTGCAGATGTGCGTTACTGACGACACTTATTAAATGCGGGGTTTAGTGCCTCTAGATTTGAGAAAAAACATTGAACCTAAATTAGAGATTTCTGTTCTGTGTTGAGTGAGGTTCGTCAGTGACACAGACCGGTTAAAGCTCACTCGACACTGGCGAAGCAAGGACACAAGAATACCCCCTCTTTGATTGCCGCATAAAACAAGGTTCTACTGTAAAGCTGGCTTTTCAAGACATGTGGTAGCTTAATGCAGGACAAAATGCTCCTCTATGAGAGTTTTGTATTGCCATCAACATGCAATAAAAGCAGACACCGTAGTTTGATGTTGAAAAAAATCTCAGTTTTTACTACAGTCATGAAACGCATACGCATGCTCAAACATCACGTTAATTATGATTATAGAATGAAAGACTGTGTAGATATATACACACCAATGCTTTAATCTAATTTTTGTCTCGGCCAAAATTTCAAGGGCGGTAAAACATGGCGATGAACAAGCACAAGCCAAATTTTTCCGTTCTTTCATTCATGACCAAAACAAAATATAAAGAGCTAATATGGATATGAATGTATTATAAACCATACATTTATAATATAATTATTTGTGGTAGAGTAAGGTTTCATGATGCTTAAATGTTTCTTGGACTGATTGATCAATGTCTATTCCGGTTATTGTCACGTGCAATATACATTATACAATCTTCATTAAAATTCATACTAAGAACCATCACTTTAACACCAACTAAAACTAATACTTATTCAAAAATTATAACATAAATTCCAAATAAAGTGCATATAATAAATCTATGTGATATCACAGATAAATTAAGCAATGCTTTAATATATATATTTAACCCTTTACCATCGAAACATTGATATCTGAAATTCTGTCTGATGTGTCAAATTTTAATATCAGAGCATGGTCAACGTATCAAACTGTTTGGCTTAGATAAGGATCATGAGAAGCTGAAATACATCCTTTCTGATTTGGATCTAAACTGTATGCATAACTCACTAACGAGTCGCCATTTGTAGTGAAATGTTTAAATGTAGTGACAATGGTATTTACCAGCACGGCGACAGTAAGACTCAAATTGAAGATTTAAATACTGCAAGCGGCTTAAAACATTTCATCAATGATTGTCATAACACCTTTATTCCTGAAAATTATCATGTCATTATTCCCGATCATTAAACAACACTAGGTATGCCTTATAATGTGTAATAACCTAGGATTGCACATGAAAGCCCGGAGGCTTATTTCCTTGGTATCATACCTAACTAAACATAACTAAAATTTATTGCGAAAATCAGTCCGAAGACTGGCAATTATTGGAAGCTACCATATGTAATCAATTATTTCTATTTATGCAAACGTTATCATATGACCACATTCTAACATAAAAAACCTCTTGCCAACCGATTCAATAATATAAAACACAAACTCCTTGCTGTTTGTAATGCAAATGTCTTAACAGAAAGGCTTGTCAAATTTATCAGTCTTCTAATGTCAAAAGACAAAGCATTCCAGTCATTTATTACACTGAAACAGAAAGTTACGCCACCCCTCGAAACTTTTGGGATCTCAAAACGTATACATACCAGCCCTGGTGTCATAGTCTACATCTTTGACATGAGTAAATCATCTTTCAAGCAGGATGGACACTTTTTGTTATGTATGTTTTATCTGCTATTGGTAACTATGGAGATGTTTGGACGTCTTGTCGGACGTCTGTTTTACAATGAAATGTGTCTCCTCCCCCGGACATGCTAAAACTAAACTATGTAAAGTTACTACTACGGTAAAACTCAATACTACGAACTTTTAGTAATGAAGAATTTATGTCATTGTAGGCAGGTCCTAGAGGAGCTTTCTGCATTACTTTTATCCTACATGTACATTAAGCAACCGCCTGCTTATAAAGACACCCATGTTTATTCATTAAGGGGTCGCATTAGAGGGGTTTTACTGTATATGTAATTTAGAAACTTTATATGTTTTCATTCTTTCACAAACGTCAGTCATGTAGTGTCGTAATGGTTACCTCATATTACATATTCATGCAAGGGTCTGCCATTAGTGAATATTTATAAGATCTGATTCTTTTATTCAAAATGTTAAATAAGAAAATGTAGCATGCAGTATAAACAGGGTAGACCCTGGTTCAACAAATCCTGCAGAAATTGTCTGATCTGGATATATTCTTTTGCAAAGGCGTTAAAAAAGAGATCAAATTGGCGCTAGTGTAATTAGGTGTACATACGTATATGAAAGGTGTGGAAGTCTATGCCATCTTTTCAACGGACATTCCGCAATGACATATTTTATAGTTTAAAGAGGCATACAATGCTGTAAAATCCAAATGAATGAAAACAAAACAATAAAAAATAAGTACCATTAGCCGGTTTACAGCTTTTGCGATCTGACTCATATTTACAAACAGCTTGGATCCAGACGAGACGCCGAGTAACTTGGCGTCTCATCAGTATCCAAACGGTTTGACCCTCGGTCACCAGTTTCTCAAACGCTTGATCGAATCGGAAGTAGTCAAACTTGCACCAGATCCAATTATATCAGATAGTAGTTGTTCACAGCAAGGCAAGGGTTAAAATATGCATTGGCATATAATGGCCACAGTTTCAATCCAGCTATAATAACAACGCTCCTGACTGTAAGTCTAGATTGATAGGCTATGGGAACAGTTGTCTACCAATATTCTAGACAAATCCATTAATTGACAGTCCGTTACAGGCATACAGTGTGTTTTCCGCTGGGAGTCCTAAACTATCTAATGCAGTTAATATTGTCACAGCTAAACCATGTAAGGCCAGACAAGAACTTATTATTGAAGGATGAATGGTTGGTTGAGTTAGGTTTCATGGCACTGCGATACTAAATAAGTCACATTGTGCCGATGATGATAATTACGATGATGAAATTTGTTTGCAGAAAGATTATATCAGCTGATTTCACTTGTTATAACCCTTTACTCCATACTCATACAGGAGGATCTGATATTACAGACCCTGCCATGGCCAAAAAATATATACATATGTATATATATATGTATGTTCATATGCTAATATAAATATTCAGCTTATACATTTTCATGATATTATTATTTTTCATGAATATTTACAGAGTAAAGGCTTATACTAACCTCTAAGCACTTTTAGTTTTTGTAGAGGTGGTAATTTATTAACGATAACATTACAAATGAAAGTTACTCAATGAATATTCATGTAAGAAGAAATGGCATCATGAATACTTGCACTTAGTTGTTTTAAGTTTTATGAAAACAGGCATTGGGGCCGTTGCAGAAACTGTAAAATCAGATCTTTATTATTTCATAAGCAACAGAACAGACCTTAATTGGACGACTCCGATATGAGCCATCTGAACTTGGTCTACTCTGTTTGCAAAGGCATGTGAAGTAAAAGGTTAAACATCATAACCGCTACAAGGCAATGTCTTTTGGGAATTGGATCGAAGAAGAGAATCGTAATACGAATATCGTATAACATCCTAATTACCCTTAGTATTCGGACGCCTAATCATCTCTCTTGATCTGTTTGTAAAGCTTGATAAGTCAATAGGACATCATTCTGGTAACTTTAAACTAGACTGACGGAGTAGTAAATAGGGAAGACACCAGTGAAAATGTTCAATCAGAAGTCGTTTGATCTAGGTCTCTGCTCTATTTGCTTTTGACATGATATAGATCTGATTCTACGGTGTATATCACAGCGAAAACTCCATTGAAAAGTTTATATTATATATAAAATGAGCTAATAATCATCATGATGTCATTATTTCTTACATGAATACAGTTCAGGGAAAGGGTTTAACGATAATCCGAAAAACAAAAGGCATGGTGTGACGCCAGAAAGATAAGACATATCGTCACAAAATGCCTTGCTAGAAAGTATTACATTGCTTGGGCTTGAACCAAAGCACTGTGACTCTGAATTGACTGCGTCGGAGTTTAGAGCACTGCGACACTGAACAGATATAGTAGGGTCAAAACATGATGAATATAAAAGGAATTCCAAAGTTTGTCTATGCGAATAATTAGGGTAATTAGTGTACGTACAATAAACAGGCGACAATTGTCAGTTACCAGACTACTACAGTTACGTTATTATATACCCGAGGGATTTCTCTAATGGCCTATGGTAATATTCTACCCATCTACAGTAAAACCATCTTCAGCCACGATTATAACAAACTAAATAAAGTGAAACGAGTTTACTATAATGATATAGCATATTAATATAAATTTAGCGAGTGTCATATTCATTATAGTAAACGAGTTTCATGAAAACAATTTGTAATGAACACGAAATGTAAGATTCTTTTTATCACACAAGCCTTAAAAATGCCATAGAAAATAAAATAGACTATTACTGACGAATGTTTCGGCCATTGCTGCTTACAAACAGTGTAGTAATGCAATGGACGGCGCACATGGAGCGCTACGATTGGCTAACGCTTAAATGAGCGCTACGATTGACTAACGATTTCTAATTTGCATAAAAACATTCACTAGTGTATTTCTGCGAAATACGGCACTCCGTTACGGCACTCCCGCAAGGCAGATTATGTGATAAAATCAAATACGTACCATTATTAATATTATTGATCTTTAACACAGGTGTAAGCTTAATGCAGGATGAAAGGCACGCAGAAAGATCCCCTCGGAGCTTTCTGCATGCCTTTTACCCTGCATTAAGCCGCCACATGCCTACAAAGACATATATTCTCCATTGCTAAAATTTCGTAGTATCCGATTTTACTGTATAATTCAAGGTCTTTGAGGGAAGTGGATACATTGACGCTTTACCTCATATAAATGCCCTTTGACGTCTTTTCACAAACGTTGACCCAGATTAGATGGCTTCTGTAGGAGCAGATAGGAGCCGTCTGATCAATGTATATTATGTTTGCTATGCTATAATACATGTATAGATCTAATCCTATTGTTTGCTTATGGTATAATATAGATCCGATTCTACAGTTGGTGTCTGAGCCAAAATTGTTATTAATATTAATGATGTCATTATTTCTTGCATGCATATTCAAAGGGTAAATGGTTAATGCGGGACAAACGAAGTACACCTGCTCCCTACATTACTTTTGCCCAGAAATAACTTTTGCCTCATGAATATTAAAGTTCCATTATAGTTTTATGTGAATTAATTTCCGCGCTTGATTAGCTGTCTAGATGTTCGGTTTTCTATAAAACATAATATATCATTTTATGTCTTGTTTGCTCAAAAACGATACAGGAAAATATCGTTGAACAATCTGAAAAATCTAAATTCAGCGCGTATATGATGTCAGTGCACATGAATATCACGACCATCGACTGTAATTATATAGAATTTCTGCTCTCTATGTTTTAACCCTTCTCTTGCTGAATTTAAAAATACATTTCCCCTTCTTTACCCATGCCCTGTTGTATAATTACATATATCTTCACTGTGTACAAGTACTTCGCTGTGCAATCACTGCTGTGGAGTGCACCGGTTGCACAATCAACTTGTAAATAGTGCAGACCCTGATGAGACAGCTCCTGCAGGAGCTGTCTCATCTGAGTCTTCACTATTTACAGGAAGGTATATTGACGCGAATAGCAAGCGAAGGGTTAATTAATATATCGTTAAGTGCAACAATAAAAGAAAAACTAGAACTAAAAAAGAAAGCAACCCCTGGTTCATAGTTTAAGCGGACGATGTACGTTGACTGTTGGGGCAGATATTATCTTAACCCTTTATTCCATGAATATTCATGTAAGAAATACATGTATTGTCATCATGAATATTGATTAGATTAAATGCTATAACAGTACATGGACATGGGGGCCTGGCCTCAACCGAACCTTTCTTTAGAATGATATCTTTATTATATCATAAGCAAACAGAGCAGACCCTGATCAGACAGCTTCTATGTGCAAGGGCAAAGAAGGGCGCATTTGTGGAAAAAAAGTTAACCCATTCCCTCATAGGCTATTTTTAGATCCAACCTCTTTGAATGAATCTACCGAAAAGGAGCATCAACTAGAGGAAAGGAAAATTTTAGAATTCTGTAGTTCTAAAACCTTTGTGATAAATAGAGCATTTGCTCCTTAGGAGCAAATGCTCTACTTATCACAATGGTTTCAAAAAGTGACTTTTACAGAGGCGTAGAAAGGCGTATTACTGTTGCTCTGTAATAGGTAACAATCTGCCTTTTTAAGAATTACGTGTAACACTTTACCTGATAGCGGCGCGTATTATGCCTTTGCAAACAGTAGATGCAGCTTATCAATGTCTGTTCCGTTTGCGCATGCCATAATATACAGTAAAACCTCTCTATAACGGCCACTAAATTACATCAAGTATTTTGTGTTAAAGGCAGGTGGCTGCTTAAAGCAAGGTGAAAGTAAAAAAGAACACTCCTATTGGAGCGTTCTGTTTTACTTTCACCTTGCTTTAAGCAACCACCTGCCCTAATATACCAACTAATTAACACAATTTAGTAGCCGTTATAGAGATGTTTTACTGTAGATCTGATTCAACAGTTTCTGTCATGGTCAAAATATCCTCTGTTCATATACAATTATAAAGACTCAACTAATAAATACATGTATTGATGATGCCATTATTTCTTACAGAGCTACATATAGAGGTTTATTTAGTACCCAAATACTAAAATCGTCATTTCTCAACCAAACCCTATACTGTGACCACTCTTTAGAATCGTTTCTAAGAGATGAGTTTAAAGAGTGGTCACAGTGTATGGTTTGGTGCAGAAATAAAGGAACTATTCTTGAAAATGTTTAAATTTACGCATATTTTCTCGCTTCTCAGTCGTGCTAGATAAGCTGAGTTACTAAAAATAGCCGTACTAGAAATCCTTATCTGGAACAACCCGTGACTAGTGTATTCATACGCGCGATTGGGTAAAATCAATACAAGGGAAGGACTTCTTACAGAATTATACCAACATTTCTATAGGCAACAACCTTATGAATTGAAATTAATATAAGTAATTAGCACGAATATGAAATTCTATTTATCATATAAACACTTTAAAAGCCTATTTAATTAACCGAAGACGTTGTTTTGTAGTCACTCAGTCATTTATATTTACGCCAAAACGTAACGTTTGTGGTTGTCATAACAAATGACGTCATTAGAGGGTTAATACGCGTTTTTTCGGGCAATAACATCTGCAGTGTCCCGAGGGACTGTTGTTGGCCCGAGCCCGATGGGTGATGTTATTGCCCGAAAACAAACGTGTATTAACGCTATTCTTGCATAAAACCAATTTTCTGCTCTCCTGCATCAATTTAATTCTTCAAAATACAGGCAAAACAACGGCAGCAAAACTATACACTTCTTTGACACTTCGGCGATTTATGCTGTTTCTGTGCCACTGTTTTCTTTTCGACGTCAATTCATGATTGTATCAAATACCGTTTACACGGAATTTCATTCAATATGTCTATCACCAAAAACAGTTCATTGTCGGTGCTCCTGGAAATACTCACACCCCGGCGTTCACCTAGCTGTAGCATTCGCGTCCATTGTTTACCTTAGGCCCGTAATAGGTATAATTAAAACCGGTCAACAACAGCGCGTGAGCACGAGAATCGCCTTGTTAATACATGGTTGTTAATTACTCAGCGCAAAACAATCATGACAAGGAGAGGATCTCAAATAAGCTTATGCTTTCGATCTAATCCTTTTTACATTGATGTATGTATTTGGTTATATAAATGTGAAATGCTTATTGAAAATAAAAATATGTTTAAACTAATACATGGTCTAGCGGGACTACAACAGCACGTTTTATGCAAGAATTTGGTGTCACGCCTAAAGTTATGCTGCGGTCTGTTGCTATTAGATATGGAAGTCGTATTACGCAATGTAAAGTAGTACTTCACAAATTCGTTAATTTTCTTGGTTTTAGGGCGTATTTCAGCGAGAAAAATAATCAAGCATGGGATTTGTTAAAGTCGGGGGGTTCTATACCCTCGGTTGGTCTGTTCCTATCGGAAACTCGCTAAAGCTCGTTTCCGACTGGAACAGACCAACCTCGGGTATAGAAACCCCCGTCTTTAACAAAACCCATGCTTGATTCTATTAATCTGGACCTCTATTCTTACATGAATAGTCATGGGGGGAAGTGTTAAGTAATAATTGGTCACTTAAAACAGATTGTACTGGATTACACTCTCACAGAACCACTAAGAAAACTATCGATTAGACACCAGTCTACTGCCAAGTATATCTCCGCCTGTTAGTGTCGTTAATGTCAGCTCAAATCTTCTAACCCTTTCCCTGTTCTGTGTTTATTCCAAAGTTCACTACCTACTGAATAGTCATGGTCTGATCTAGGTCTACACTGTTTGCAGATGCGTGAAAAGGCGTGTATATGAAGGAAAGGGTTAACCTATATCCCGCTTTACCGACATGACTCACATTTGCAAACAGCTTGGATCCAGATGAGACGCCGAATAATTCGCGTCTTATCAGGATCCAAGCTGTTTGACACCCGATCAACAGTTCCTAAAAAGCTTGATTGAATCGGAACTAGTCACAATTGCATACTATCCGACATTGAGAAGACACTATGTTTTCATGTAGGAGCAAAGGTTAATCATTTCCTTAATATAAACGCTTTTTCATGCAATAGCAAACATAGTAGATCCAGATCAGACAGCTCCTATAGGAGCCGTCTGATCAGTTTCTACGCTGTTTGCTGGTGGAATTTGATTGATCTTTTTCTTTACTTTCTAAACTGACTACACTGTTCCACATTCCATATTTCAATTTTACTATTTTGTCCATGAATATTCAGTAGGTATTGACTTTTAGAATAAACTTAGAACAGGGGAAATGTTAATGAGAACAACGGCTGTATAACGACTCGTACGATATAAAAGTAAGCATCGAGGTATTTTACGAAACAAGAACCAAACCACGAATCCCTTTTCTACATATGTTTCTTGTTTTGTAGGCATTACATTGTTAGTCTGAGGTGCGTGTCCAGTAGAACGCATGCCCTATTATATAACCCCCAGTGGTAGCTTTACTATACTGACGTTCATATCTTAACCCTCGTGTGTGTTTTATGTTTCTATCGTGCATTTTTCATCCTTTTCAACGTACTTCATTTGTGCTTTTGGGGTTGCCGTGGTTTCCTTCCTGACTTCCATTCTAGTTTTGTATGTACATGTATATGAGTACATTGAAACCATGAACTCCGGAGTTACAGACCAATGTGCGTAAAATCCTATGGTGGGACCATGTACTCTTTAGAATGGTCTCTTCGAGACGAGTCTTAAGAGTGGTCACAGTACAGGTTGGTGGAGAAATAAAGGAGCTATTCTTGAAAATGTTTAGAGTTACGCATCTTATCTGGACCTTTGATATGGGATATATGGGTTCATTTTTTCAAAGATATGACGAATATGCATGCCAGTGGTCACAAGCAGTTTATTTTTAAATTTAGAACGTATAGCTATACACGTTTTTGTTTTTGTTGGAACTGAGATGTCGATTTGTGCAGTAAAGTTGCTAAGGTAAAAATACTAATTATCTATTTACTTATATTTGTAGTTTGGCATTTGCAAGCCAGGAAAACTAAAGCGTCAAGCTGAAGCTATACTTTTTTTATATTTGCGAACGGAGTAAAAACCCTCTAAACCGAAATTATAGTACAGATGAATTAAGATACTTTTAGGCAGGTGGCTGCTTAATGCAGGGTGAAAGTCACACAGCAAGCTCCTAGAGGAGCTTGCTACATCTCTCTCACCCTGCATTAAGCTGCCACCTGTCTCCAAGACCGATAAAATGAACGTCCAGTTGAAAGGGGTTTTACTGTATCTGGTATAACTTGCAAATTGAATGTGACCTTTCACATATTTGGCAAACTGCTTTTCTGTCTCTGCTACAGACTTATTCTGCTTCAGTTTTAATGTGGAATATGAACTATTATTGTAGATGATATGCATGCTGAGGGCAGATTTGTGATATCGGATATAGATGAAATGCGGTTCTCCCGCCATTTATGGCCTATGCAAATAATTTGGATTCAAATCAGGCTTACAAACTGTGGGAGATCTAAACTGTTTGCCACTCAAGTTCAACTTTTGGAAAACGGTGATCACAACGTGTGGTTTGGTGAAGAAATACAAGAGCTAATCTTGAAAATGATTTAATTCACGCATCTTATGTGGGCCTCTGGTAATTGAGACCCGTGAGACAAGTTCTGAATACAGTAAAACCTCTCTTTAACGGCCTCTAAATTGTGTTAATTAGTTGGTATTTAGGGCAGGTGGTTGCTTAAAGCAAGGTGAAAGTAAAACAGAACGCTCCTATAGGAGCGTTTTGTTTTACTTTCACCTTGCTTTAAGCAACCACCAGCTTTAACACAAAATATTTGAAGTAATTTATTGGCCGCTATAGAGAGGTATTACTGTATTTAATTGAAGGAATTCATGTATGTACCATTTGCAGTAGTGATCGTCCGCGGAAATGTATTCATACACTTGAAATTGAATCAGTATTACTGTTAGGTGAAGTTTTATTGGATTATAAAAACGTGTTAATATAAATATAGATATGTTTCAAATAATAAATATACTGTTTCAATTGTCATTGTTTACATGCGTTTCGGGTGTTTCCCATGAGTCATGTTCCAACTCCGTCAGTTCCGGTTCCAAGTCCATATAAAAATGACGAAAGTTGGGGTATTGGACTAAGATTCATACCAATGAGGAATAAACATTGTTGTCTATAAAAGCAGAATGAGGCATCTTTTGATTTGTCGTTGAAATTAGGGTTTACTGTATACAACTAGTATACACATTTCAACATATTAATATGATAATTAATAATTGATGCAGTTTAAACTGTTTGTATGTGTCCACCTAAGATATAATTATATCATATCTATAGATATGCTACTGTGAGTTCTGATAGTAGGAGATCCTTCGGAAGCAAAAGCAGCAATGCGAAAAGAAAAATTGCACAATCGGCTTTATTGTGTCTGCTCATGAGCAGTTATTAACCCTTCTCTTGCTGAATTTTAAAATACATTTCTCCTTCTTTACCCATGCCCTGTTGTATAATTACATATATCTTCACTGTGTACAATTATTGCGCTGTGCAATCACTGCTGTGGAGTGCACTGGTTGCACAATCAACTTGTAAATAGTGCAGACCCTGATGAGACAGCTCCTGCAGGAGCTGTCTAATCTGGGTCTTCAGTATTTATAGATAGGTATATTAGGGTTAAAAGTGCAACACTACTCACGTCCCTAGCACGGACCTAAGCGGTATTTAATTTTCAAAACTAATAACATTGAAACTAATGATCTCGAAGGACCGGAACATATAACAACACTGAGAATGAAGTACGGGGCGACTTTTTCGACCGCAGCATAAGTTCTAAACACGTTTAACAAAAGTGATACACAACATGGCTCGATTTGAACTCATAAATGTGCATACATAAACCAACTCAGTACAACTATCACTCAAAACAAGTCTATCTATCGATCTATGAAGCATTATTTATGGTTTCTTAACCCTTTCCCTCATAATAGGCTCATATAAACGTGTTTTCACGCGCTTGCCAACAGAGTAGACCCAGATCAGACGGCTCCTACAGGAGCCGTCTCATCAGGGTCTGCTCTGTTTGCTAATAGAATTTGATAGATATGTTTCTTTGCTTTCTAAAAGGTTTACAATATTCAACCTTCCATATTTCATTATAACTATTTTGTCCATGAATATTCAGTAGGTAATGAAATTTGGAATGCATGTAGAACAGGGAAAGGGTTAACCCTTTCCTCCATGCATATTAAACTGTGGACTGATAATTATGTTTTTTTTATAATTACACATTGACAATGACATCTGTTGCTGTGACAGGAACTTAAGAATGAGATCTATATCATTCCATAAGCAAACAGATCAGATCCAGCTCTATAATATCTGTCTTATCTGGGTCTACTCTGTGATAAATGTCGTCTATACTTTCACTTTTTCTAGTAAATGCTCCTCTTCAGTAGATTTATTCAAAGAGGTTGGATCTATAAATAGCCCATGTGGGAATGGGTTATGACTACATATGTTTTTAAGACGTCTATGTTTATTTACAGACAGAGAGATATGGCAATAGGCATTACATGTATACACAAAAGGTTTAGAGGAGAATATAACAAAGCTTCAGTCTCTAATTAGAGGAAACTGTCTATTTTAGCCTATCTCTGCAAAGAGCCGTAAGTCAACAGTGATTGAGGCAATATACATGTAAACTGGATATCGAATATGACCGTTATTTTATGCCCATATAATTTACAAGACTGGTGAATATGACAAAACTTTTAGTTACAGAGCGGCCAAGGTTGAATGCTCACACGGCCGCCATTGATTACTGTTGATGAGGCGTCTGATCAGGATCCAAGCTGTTTGGCACTCGGTCAATAATTTCTCAAGAGGAAGTAATCCAATCTACAACAGTTTCAAATTTGACCAGACATTTGTTCCAGCCGAGTAAGGATTACCAACTACAGCAAACCTCCTCTAAACCGGAATTCTTTTAGGCAGGTGGTTGCTTAATGCAGGGTGAAATTGCATGACTTTCATCCTGCAATAAGCTGCCACCTGCTTCCAAGACTGGTATTTATGTTGAATTTAACGTCCGGTTTAGAGAGGTTTTACTGTACATATATCAGCGGTTCCTTTCCAGTATCTATGAAACCAACTGTTATGTGATAAATAGTATATTGACCTCAGTCCGATGTTGAACTTTTGAGTCTGAGATCATTCTCAAGTATTTGATCCGTCAATCTGACCAATCAGATACGTTTTATAACATCGAAGCCTGATAAACTTGTATAGCAATAATAATACAGTTGAATACCGTCATAAACGATGGGAAATAAAATAAAAAATTGACATTCAATGGGAATTCCTTGAGATTGATCCATGTACTTATGACAATCATTCTACCATATAAAGTGTATTTATGGCTTTTCAAACATAACGTTTTGACTCAGAGAAACGTTCGGAAATATTGACACTTCTCTATTTGTAAAACTTATATGGAACAAGATCTGGACATAAACTTATGTTGTAATAAACAGTGTCAGTTGTGTTTTCAAGCTGAATAGTTTGATAGGACCAGGGTCCATGCTTATAAAGCTTTTTAGTTGAGTCTGAGTTCGTTCTCAAGCTTTTGATTGGTCAGATTTGAGCCAAGGCTCAAATCTGACCAATCAAAAGCTTGAGAACGAACCCAGACTCAAC
Source organism: Azorinus chamasolen (assembly GCA_963576725.1). Classification (NCBI taxonomy): domain Eukaryota; kingdom Metazoa; phylum Mollusca; class Bivalvia; order Cardiida; family Solecurtidae; genus Azorinus; species Azorinus chamasolen. Next base: position 28,214,796 of record OY755248.1, read on the forward strand.
TAAAACGTTTTATAAGCATGGATACAGATAGATAACAACCGAGTTCTGCTTTTGTAGAGTAACAGATAAACGAGGGAACTCAAGTACGAGAATCGTCATTTCTCCACCAAACCCTATGGTGTGACCACTCTTCGAGACAATTCTAAAATGAGGTCACATCAAAGGGTTTGGTGGAGAAATAAAGAAATATTTCTTAAAAATATTGTAATATACGCATCTTATCTGGACCTCTGTCTGAAAGTGTTACCAAGATTGGTATTCTACGATCTGTCGTAAAATCCGACAAATTGGTGAAAATGCGACAAATCGTTTCGCATAAAGTTTTCAAAAAGACGGGTTTTACACAAATCAAACATCTATTAAAAGGTGAAATTCAGACGTAAATACCGATCATTTTACATAAAGCTTTCTAACTAAGAGCGGTTTGTATACAAACCATAACTCTGTCAAAAATGATGAAAATCCGATGCAAATATGACTCGTTTCGCGTAAAGTTTTCCAAAAATAGAGCGATTTGTACACAAACCATAAGTCACCTACAATATGTTTTACGCTATTGTTATAAAAAGACAGTTCTGTGGAAGGTCACAGACGATGAATGACACTGTCAACAGTAAGTAAGTAAGTATTACTGGATATGCCATAAGAAAAGTGTTATTTTAGTGGCATGCTATCCTGATGAATTTGTTAATAGACTTTCTTTGTCTGGTTCACTTGAAATAGCATAGTTATAACTTATGGCATCACTTTTGCTGTGTTTTACGATAATTTATTTTGTCTTCCCTTACCACATTAATGCTTTTCTTGGCTTTGAAGAGCATCAACCTTTTAGCTATCAAATAAAGGTGATATCATTTTAACCTTATATCCTCATGAATATTAATTAGATTGATTTTTATTATAGGACATTGACACAGAAAGTTTTGGTCATGGCCGAAACTGTAGAATCACATCTGTATTATATCATAAGCAAACAGAGCAGACCCTGATCAAACGGCTGCTATAGGAGCCGTCTGTCTGATCTGTGTCTACGCTGTTTACAAAGGTGTAGAAGGGGTGACTAACTATTCATTTGACTGACATAGTAACAATTTGTGTAGACCCTGGTAAAACGGTTTCGGAACCGTTTGATCCGGGTCTGCAATAGTCGCCAATGTGTGTCTGTCCTAATACAGTAAAACCTCTCTATAACATCTCTATAACGGGCACTAAATTACATCAAGTATTTTGTGTTAAAGGCAGGTGGCTGCTTAAAGCTAGATGAAAGTAAAACAGAACGTTCTTATAGGAGCATTTTGTTTTACTTTCACCTTGCTTTTAGCAGCCACCTGCCCTAAATACCAACTAATTAACACAACTCAGTGGCCGTTATAGAGAGGTTTTACTGTACTTGGTGCAATTAGTGCAAGTGAAAAACACCAGAGTAACCTTATTGTTATGTATAACTTTGACAATAATCTATACTAGTTATTCGGAAGCTAATATCATGAGTGGAAACACACATACAATACAATAAGTAAAACGAGTCTTGAATAGAATCCAGGATTTTAAATCAACGCGTGATTTCCTTCTTGGTACCAAACATAAACCAGGTTTGAAATTTGGAAACAGAAGAAAAATGTTCTATAAACGTGTACAGTCTTTTATTCTAATTGGGCATTTGCAAAGTAGAACATTTTGATGAATGTGCGCATGTATGTACTGGATTTTTACAGCTGCTCAAATTGATTGTGAATACTGTCCAAAAAACTAATTTGGTGCTAAAAAAAACCTCGTCTGCAAACACTGTCGTCTGCTTTAATTTTTAGAGTGGAAATACTGTCAATTTATTTTAACCCTTTCACCGCCTCAGTCGCATAAATGCACCATGACAAATAGTGCAATCCCAGATCAGACGCCGCCTTGAAAAGGCGGCGTCTGATCAGGGACTTCACTATTTGTCTCAATCTCTATTTCTATATGTGGTTTTATTCCTTTGAAATTTGTATTTATTTATCTCATTTCCTTATTTTACTGAATGATTTAACAAACTTGGATTGCAGACGACAATTAGAAATTTGGCGCCGAAAGTGTTAAAACATAAATGGGGTGTCAAACAGTTTCGATCCAGATGAGACGCCTGTTGACTCAATTCAAACTGTTTGCAAAGATGCATCTTGCAGCAAGCAAACTGGTAATAATCATAATAATGCATGACGTATTTAGAATGCAGTTATGCATACATCACAGAGTGTGAACTGCAGTCTTTTCGTACATGTTACCCTTGGAAACATTGTAATTTCGACATATCTTAATAATACGTCTGCAATATAAGTCAATCTAAAGAAATAAAGAGTAAGAATACATAAATCAGCGACATTAAGCATTTTAGTCTTGAGACAGTAGAAATCGTTTCCTAGACAGAGGAAACGATAGAAAATCAGACAGGCGACAAAAGCATTAATTCTTAAGTGGCATTAATAATTGAAACTCCGGTTTAAATCTGCTGACAGTTGCAAAATTAGCATCAAGAGAATTTAGATAGAAAATAATAATCATTCCATTGCATTTGCGCATTTTATTTCTTTCTACAGGGCTTGTAGATAAGATACGTACTGTTCTATCGAAACCATTCAGTACTCAGTCAAACTCTATCTTGTTGCTACTCATTAGAATCGCCCCAGAGAGACGATTCTAATGAGTAGTAATAAGATAGGGTTATAAGTAATGGTTATAATGAGTAGTATAACCCTAAGATAGGGTTATAATGAGTAGTAATAATATAGGATTTGACGGATACATGTATATTAACACAGAGCGATGTACAGGTAATTGTACAGTAAAACCTCACTATGACGGTTTCTAAATTACATCAAGTATTTTGTGTTTAAGGCAGGTGGCTGCTTAAAGCAAGATGAAAGTAAAACAGAACGCTCCTATAAGAGCGTTCTGTTTTACTTTCACCTTGCTTTAAGCAGCCACCTGTCCTAAATACCAACTAATTAACACAATTCAGTGGCCGTTATAGTGAGGTTTTACTGTACGTACACAAATACTACATTTTCTTACCAAAACCCTATGTTATGACCACTCTTTAGAATCGTCTTCTGGAAGAGACGATTCTAAGGAGTCGTCACACCGTAGGGTTTGGTAGAGAAATAAAGATGTAATTCTTGAAAATGTTTTAATATACGCATCTTCTCCGGACCTCTTTCAGTAGTATACGAGGGGTGTTCCATAAATAATGTCATCTGTGCTTTATTTCGCGGAAATCGTGCAATTCATGCACAAAACCACCTCGTGTCGATTGAGTGATCACTGGCTCGTGACACAGGTAAATATCTCGTCCATACGTTCACTTGCCTCGGTACAGTGTACATCGTTTCATAGCCTATTCGTTAGACTATACACAAAATGACAGGAAAACGAGCTGAAAATGTTCTTGAAATTAGGGACTATATAAAAGGTAGGTCATTACTCGGCATAAAGGCTGTAGATATTCACCGCGAGATGTGTGACATTTATGGGGAGGGCCAAATGTCCCACAGGACTGTTTGTAGGTGGGTAGCTAAATTTAGTGCTGGGCAGCAGCAACTGAAAGATGCTGCTCGCCCAGGTCGTCCTGCAACAACTACGACCAAAGGTAACATAGAAAAAATCCGAAATATCCTCAAAACTGATACTCGATTCACCGTAAGACAATTGGCTCGAATGACAAACTTGTCGTTAGCAAGAGTTCATGCAATTTTGAAGAAACACCTAAAAGTTAGAAAGATAAATGCAAGATGGATACCCCATTTGTTAACGGATGAGCAAAAGAAGACGCGTGTAACAATGGCAAAAAAACTTCTCAAAATGTACCCAAAATATAGTAAAAAGGCTTTTAATAATATAGTCACTGGTGATGAGACCTGGGTGTATTATTTTGAACCAAAGCGGAAGGTTTCCAACCGAATATGGGCCACTAAAATGCCAGACGCCCAAGTATTGCCAAACGAATACGAACGGTAAAGAAGGTTTTGTATGCTATTTTTTTCACTAATAAGGGTCCAGCTATTCAAATCCCGGTATCAAAAGGCAGAACGGTCACAGGCAAGTTCTATAAAAACGTTGTTCTGAGAAAATTGAAGAACTACTACAAAAGTAGCCGCCCCAAAACAGGACTTAAGTATGTCCGACTTTTGCATGATAATGCACCCGCTCACAAGGCACGTATTGTGACTGACTTTTTGGAGTCAGAGAAGGTTACCGTCCTTCCGCACCCTCCGTATTCGCCAGACTTGGCCCCCTGCGACTATTTTCTCTTTCCAAAACTTAAATATCATTTATCTGGAAGGAGATACAATTCGAGAAATGCCCTTGTATCTGCTGTTTATCAGTGTCTGATGGGTGTTCCCATTGAAGAGTATGACAAATGCTTCCAAAAATGGATTGACCGGCTAAAAAGGTGTATTCTGGCTGGCGGAGAGTATTTTGAAGGGCAGAGCAAATTAAAATGAACAAAAGCACTTCCGCTATATGAGCACCGATGCAAGTGACATTATTTTTGGAACACCCCTCGTATACATGTATTGTTTAGTCCTGCTTTCTGTTGTCGGCGCAAGCATTTTATGGCACATATTTACATGTACAGCTCGCTTGACGATTAATCTGCTGAATAATTAAAACTGACTCCTCCTTTCCTGAACATTAATTAAACAAAAAGTCGCATCAAACTTTATCACTGAAGAAAATGATTTATATGAGAAACTATGCGGATCCTGATCAATGAGCTCCATCGGGAGCCCTTTGATGTGTGTCGTCACAGTTTGCAAAGGTCTTGTGTATTCGGTTCCCGCACAATACGAGTTAAAATATACAGTCACCTGAATCAGGTTTGTAACACATCCTTCAATTTATTGCAGATTGTGTAGTTGGAAAATAACTGATAAGAGATAAGTGGGAGCTTTCTGCATGACGTTCATTCTGCATTAAAGAGGTCTAATCATTGGTCTGTAAGGCAGGTGATAGCTTAATACAGGTCGAAGGTAATGCAGAAAGCTCATATAAGAGCTTTTCGTATTACTTTTGCACTGCATTAAGCAACCACCTGTTTTTAAGTCTCCTATGTTCAATAAAAGAATGATCGCTTAAGACAGGTTCTACTGTATTAATTTAGAAAAAAACTTCACGAGTATCCCCGGTCAATACACTCTTATATATGTGGAAAACGCAATGAACTTTGAGTAATTTGTTTTGTCGTAACTTCCAATGTCTGCCGCAAGTAAAACAAATCAAATTCAGACAGAATACGTTTAAATATGATAGGTAGAACAGACGTTTTTGTTTGAGAATTCACGAGTTCATGAATATTAATATTCAAAAGATTCTAGTTAAAATGCCTGGGGCTACTGGTGTGGCTTTCTTGCGTCGAAAACTGCTGGCGATGCCTAATTTAGAAAACCTTACAGGGAGAATATACGTTTAATCCTATCCACCATAAATACGCCTTTCTATGCCTCTGTAAAAGTCACTTTTTGAAACCATTGTGATAAATAGAGCATTTGCTCCTCTGGAGACAATGGTTTATAAACTACAAAACTCCAAAATGTTTATTTTCTCTAGTAATGTAAATGCTCCTTTTCGGTAGATTTATTCAAAGAGCATGAGTCTAAAAATAGCCTAAAGAGGAATGGGTTAACCCTTTCAGGGCTTAATGAACTCAATGTGCTAAGAGTGTCTCCTGCTTCAGGTTTCAAAGATGTCTTTTTTTCACGTACTTGTTCAAAACTATAATTAGCTTTTCAAACAGATTGGATCCTGATGAAATGCCGAGTTACTCGGTCTCTCAGCTGGATCCAAACTGTTTACAATGGTAATCACAGATTCGCCTATGGAAGTGAAGGAGTTAACCCTTTCCTTCTTGTGAACGCTTTTTCAAGCAGTTGCAAACATCGTAGACCCAGATCAAACGGCTCTTGTAAAAGCCGTCTGATCTGGGTCTACGCTGTTTGCTTTTGATATGATACAGATCTGAATTTACAGTTTTTGTCTGATCAATAAGTTACCTTGAAAAGTTTATACTATAAAAATTGAGCATAGAAATATTATTGACGTCATTATCTCTTACATGAATACAGAACAGGGAATGGGTTAAAGAAGTATATATTTTGGTAATCACATCGGTTAAACATTTATATAGTCAGACGAACTCACAAAGCCAACTCGCTCCAAATTCGGTATGAGGAATTTCAGTTTCGTCTATTTCATCTGTTTTTTTTTTATTTTACTTACAATGGGCCCGTGAGATCCTCGTTCACATCTTATCAGCCCTTTCCCTCATATAAACGTGTTTTACGCATTTGCAAACAGGGTATACCCAGATCAGACGGATCTTATAGGAGCCCTCTGATCAGGGTCGGTGTTGTTTGAGAATAGAATTTGATAGATTTGGTCTTTAGTTTCTATAATGGGTACAGCGGTCTACCGTCCATGTTTCATATTGTATATGTATTTCAGCAGAAATTTGGACTAACTTTAGAACAGGAAAGGGTTAACCCTTTCCCTCATACAAACGTGTTTTCACGCATTTGCAAACAGAGTAGACCCAGATCAGACGGCTCCTATAGGAGCCGTCTGATCAGGGTCTGCTCTGTTTGCTTATGGTGTAATATAGATATGATTCTACAGCTTCTGCCTGAGCCAAAGTGTCATGTGTTCATATGCTATTATAAATAATAATCTTATTAATATTCATGATGTCATTATTTCTTACATAAATATACAACAGGGAAACGGTTAACTCTTTTCCTGCTAACTTCGACCTGAATCTGCAAACAACTTGGATCCAGATAAGACGACGTGTATCTCGCCGTCTCATCAGGATCTAATCTTGGCACGCGGTCAATACAGTAAAGCCTCTCTATAACGACCACTAAATTGTGTTAATAAGTTGGTATTTAGTGCATGTGGCTGCTTAAAGCAAGGTGAAAGTAAAACAGAACGCTCCCATAGGAGCGTTCTGTTTTACTTTCAGCTTGCTTTAAGCAGCCACCTGCCTTTAACACAAAATAATTGATGTATTTTAGTGGTCGTTATAGAGAGGTTTTACTGTAGTTTCACAAAACCTTGATCGAATCGGAAGTAGTCAAATTTTCACCAGATCCAAATTTAAGTAGACACAAGGTAAGGCATAATGGTGACATGGTGTCGTCACATTGAAAATCAAGAAATTATTCGGCGTTTGTTCTATTTAATAAAAGAATTTATAAAAGACCTCAGTGTGCTTTTGTCTTTAAGGAAGACATTGAAGTTGGATGTTCCTTAATAAATTATATTCACGAAACTCTAAGCAGACTAAAATTTTACTATTTCCAAAAGTAATTATGCTATGAAACTTTATGCACTCCTACATATCAATACTAAATTTGTCATTACTCCATCAAACCCTATGTTGTGACGACTCTTTAGAATCTTTTCGAGACGATACTAACGAGCGTACGCAACATAGGCTTTGGTGGAGAAATAAAGAAGTTATTTTGAAAAAATATTTTAATTTTAATGGGTGAAATCAATCTGAGTCGAACACTATGCAATATTTCTTGGCAAGTATATCCAAAGCATATCAAAACTGTGTATTCTTTTCCAGCAAATTACTTTAATGATGTCATCAGATATCGAATAGCGACAAAAGTCTAGCACAGTAACAAGTTTGGCAAACCACGGTCCTATAGGATATCAAACCTGTCAAAATACTGAAAAATCGCCAATGATTAGCCAATTATATATTGTCTAAGAGCAGTGATTTATTATAAGAATAAGATCAGGTTAACCCTTGCTTAATGCAGGGCAAAAGTAATGCAGAAATCTAATATGGGAGCTTTCTGGATTGCTTTTGGCCTGTTACCACCATGGTTAGACCTATTTTTTATGGCCGCTTAAGACAGGTTCTACTCGGCGTCTCATCTAGATCCAATCTATTTTCAAATGTCAGTTTGGTCGCACTTAGCAGGCTGAGGGTTAAACTTATTGTCATTGTATAGTGCATGACTAAATATTTACATTACAACACTGTAACTATTTCACCACCAAATGTCGCTAAAAACAGACCACGACAAACAGTGCAGTCCCAGATCAGACAGCTCCTTTACAAAGCATTATCTGATCAGGGACTTCAATATTTATCTTGACGTCTAGTTCTATATCTGCGGTATATTCCTTAAAAATGCATATATTTATTGCAATTCTTCATTATACAGAAATGTTTTACTAAATTTGTGTTTCAGGTGACAATTTGAAGGTTGGCACCGAAAGAATTAAATCCCCATAGGCTAAGATTGTATTACGATAACTAAATAAGAACATGTGTGTGATAAGTATTTCAAGAAAAATGATTATAAATCAATAGATGTTACTTCTTCGCATACTTTAACCCTCGCAATGCTGAACTTCCAAATTGACTACATGTATTCCAAAATTAAAACAAATCAAGCTTGTGATGAATATTTTGGGAAAATTTAAGAAACATGTAACATGACAAACAGTGCAGACCCTTGGAACCCTCTCATCTGGGTCTATACTGCTTGCAAAGGTCATTAGTGACTTGTGTCTCGCACTATTAGCGATAAATATTGTAAAATGAAACAAACAAACAAACGTCTTTAGTCTAAAAACGGACCAATATACTGTAGAACGTGAATGTAAATACCAAATATTGCATACATATGTAAGTCGAAAAGAACAGGTGTTTGCTTAATGCAGGACGAAAGTAATACAGAAAGTTCACAGGAGCTTTCTGCATAACTTAAGTCCTGCATTAAGCTGCCACCTGTCTTAAATAACTACAACATGACATAAATATAATGGCCGCTGTAGAGGAGTTTTGCTGTAGCTATAATGCCATCTTCCTAATAGGACAAGGACAAACATTATCTCTCAAATTGCTCTCTCCAAGATAAAGCGGTATATAACCTGAATTTGACAGTACAGTAGAATTAGTCTTTAGTGGCCATCAAAATGAGGTCTAATTATAGGTCTGTAAGGTAGGTGGTAGTTTAATGCAGGTCAAAGTGATGCAGAAAGATGTTTGTATTATTTTTGCCCTGCATTTAGCAACCACCTGGTTTTTAAGACTCATATGTTCAATAAATGAATGGCTGCTTAACCCTTCGCTTGCTAATCGCGTCAATATACCTACCTGTAAATAGTGAAGACCCAGATGAGACAGCTCCTGCAGGAGCTGTCTCATCAGGGTCTGCACTATTTACAAGTTGATTGTGCAACCAGTGCACTCCACAGCAGTGGTTGCACAGCGCAATACTTGTACACAGTGAAGAGATATTAATTATACAACAGGGCATGGGTAAAGAAGGGGAAATGTATTTTAAAATGCAGCAAGAGAAGGGTTAAGACAGTGTCTACTGTAGTACATGTATCACCAGAGGATACCAGTGGTCATCTCAGTGCAAATGACCACGTCTCATAATTATACTGTTCGTTATAGTGTGACATTTGTATATCTGCGAGACACTCTCTTCGGGTCAATACTTAACCCTTTACTCCATGAATATTCATGTAGGAAACATTTACATCATGAATATTAATTTTTTATAATAGCATATGAACGAAGGAAATACATGTAACGATCATTGCAGAAACTGTAGACTTATATCTATATTATTCCATAAGCAAACAGAACAGACCCTGCTCTCGGTCTACTATGATTTCAAAGGCTTCAAAAGATGTATTTGAGCAGTTTTTATTCAGACTGTTGGTCGGTCGAGCGTTATGTCCATTGAGCGTCGATCTAGCAGTTGGTCCGTCCGGATACAGAATATAGTTGCACAATTTCCTATAATGTCTAAATTTCAATACCTACTGAATATTCATGGACAAAATAGTTATAATGAAATAGGAAAGGTGGAACATTGTAACCATGTAAGAAATTAATGAAACGGATATATTAAACTATATTAGCAAAGAGAGCAGAGCCTGATCATACTACTCCTCTAGGGGCCGTCTGATCTGAGTCTACTCTGTTTGCAAATGCGTAAAAATGCGTTTATATGAAGGAAATATAATTATCATAGTTGTTTTGTTTTGTTTTTAAAAACTTGAATGAATCGGAAATAAATGAAAATTTCGACAGGAGTTTAAGCAGTCATCAGTATTACAGTAGGCTAGGTGTTAAATTAGTTCAGTATAATGTGACAAAAATATTAAATGACTTACACATATAGCTCCTATTGGAGCAAATGCTCTATTTATCACAAAGGTTTTAAACTACAAAATTCTAAAAGTTTCCTTTTCTCTAGTTAATGCTCCTTTTCGGTAGATTTATTCAAAGATGTTGGATCTAAAAATAGCCTATGAATTAGTTAAGATAAGTAAAACCAGTCTTAACCCTTTTCCCTAATATACATGTAAATGCCTTTTCACTCATTTGCAAACAGATGAGACCCAGATCAGACGACCCCTAGACTCCTGTTTGCCAAGAGAATTTGATATATCTGTTTGCATAGTTTTTAAAATACATACAATGTCCCACCTTCCATATTTTAATATAACTATTTTGTCCATGAATATTCAGTAGGTATTGAAATTGTACTAAATATAGAACAGGGAAAGGGTTAAGCGGCCATTAAAAAGAGGTCTAATTATGGACCTGTAAGGTAGGTGGTAGCTTAATGCAGGTCAAAAGTCATACAGAAAGCACATATAAGAGCTTTCCGCATTATTTTTGCCCTACAAAAGGCAAACACTTGTTCTTTAACCCATTACCTCATACGCTATTTTTAGATACAACCTCATTGAATAAATCTACCGAAAAGGAGCATGAACTAGAGAAAAGGAAAACTTTAGAATTTTGTTGTTTGAAACCATTGTGATAAATAGAGCATTTGCTCCTATAGGAGCAAATGCTCTATTTACCACAATGGTTTCACAAAGTGACTTTTACAGAGTCGTCAAAAGTCGTCAATATGAGGGAACGGTTTAAGACTCATATGTTCAATAAATGTAAGGCAGCTTAAGACATGTACTACTGTATAGCAGAAAACTGTACAATGAGATAATATATACCGTGAACAAACAGAACAGACTCTGAACAGGCGCTTTCTACAGGAGCCGTCGGATCTGATTCTAGCGTGTTTGCATAAGGAATCAAATGACACTTATACCAGATAATCAGTTATTTATTCAATATGTGAAAGTAAGGAAAACACTTTGGATAAATCTTTTTGTGTACATCCAACAAGAGCACATTTAACTGGTTAGTGAAATATCAGTTTGACCAACGGATATAACACAATAATTTTAACCCTTTACTCTATATACGCGCCTTGTAATGCATTTGCAAACAGAGTAGACCCAGATCAGATGGCTCATGTAGTAGTCTGTTTGTTTATGGCACTAATAAACCTCACTTACTTTACAGTTACTGCTATTGTAAACAAAGCTCTCTATAACGGCCCCTAAATTGTGTTAATTAGTTGGTAATTAGGGCAGGTGGCTGCTTAAAGCAAGGTGAAAGTTCTGGTTTACTTTCACCTTGCTTTAAGCAGCCACCTGCCTTTAACACAAAATTAGTAGTCGTTATAGAGAGGTTTTACTGTATATGCCTCGTTTGTAATATAACATAAACTGGATAAATAACAATGGTAAGTAAACACAATACACTGCAAACAAAACAAAGCTGGCCGTAGAAAGACAATACAAGGCCAAACCAAAAGAATGCAAGCTTAAGTGAAAGCGCTGAAAAGGCTGAAAGATCGGAGTAAATAACCTTTCATGGCAGGAAAAGCAGTTTGTGACAAACTTTAAAATGGAGAGACGTTTTAGAGACGATAGTTTATTTTTCAATATCATGAGGTTTTGTACAGTTTGTCATTAATAAAAACGGAGTCATCAACTTTTGTAGAGGGTCATTATCCATCAGAAAGTGTCTACTAATGTTTATCGAAAACCCGTGCCAACGGTTTTAGGCAAGATAAATGTATTTGTACTTTTGGTTACCTCGGAAATACGATTTATACATTTTGCAAAACCTTATCTACTCAAGCTGTCAACCACAGTAAAACTCCTCTAAACCGGACATTAAATTCAAATATCGGTCTTGAAGGCAGGTGGCAGCTTAATGCAGGGTGAAAGTCACGCAGAAAGCTCCTGTAGGAGTCCTCTAGGACTTTTACCCACATTAAGCAACCACCTGCATGTCTGAAAGTATCTAATCTCTTCTTTACTAGAATTCCGGTTAAGAAAGGTTTTACTGTACAGTTTTCTTGTGAATCGTATCAAATCCAGACTACTTTGAAAACCAATTGTTATGGACTGTTTTGTTTCGAAAGTAGACTAATCTGCTTATTCGGCAAGCACAAGAGACAGGGAGAATTTTGCCAGCAACTTAACTCTTTACTCCATTAATAGCCATGTAAGATATGATGGCATCCTCAAAATTAATTAGATTAATTGTTATGGCAGCACATGGACACAGGAATGTTTGGTCTTGGTAGAAATTGTAGAATAATATCTACACAGCATCGGAAGCAATTAGAGCAGGGTCTGGTCAGACAGCTCCTATGGAAGCAACCTGATCTGGGTCAGAGGTGTAGAAATGCATATTTATGGTATTCATATTGTTCAGTGATGTGTTTCAACAAAGGAGATATGAAAGATACAATAACAAAACATATCACTTGTATGCATGCATGCCATTTGGTGATACCTTGGCGAAAAATATTGAAGCATAGTTTTCCAGTCGCCGTAAGTTACGTCCAACATATACATGTAAGTGAAAGAGCACCGCAGACTAATACTGCAGGTTTATGGAAGGGTATCTCTTTTGAATACAGTTGCTTCACGATACCTTTTTATGTTCAATTAATTTAACCCTTATCCTGGTGAAAAAATAATGTCTGCTCAAATTTGGATCTGGGGCAATTTTGATTGCTTCCAATTCGAACAAATCTTTAAGAAAAGATTGACAGAGTGTCAAACAGTTTGGACTCGAGCTACTCTGAAATACCATAGACTTTTCTACATTAAGAAGGCCGGATAATTTATGACACTAATTGTGGTATTTTCTCACTGGTTATTAATATAATATTAGTTCGTCTAATTTAGTAAACTAACATCAGTTGACAGCCATACACAGAACCTCCATCATGCTTTAACATTAACCTTCCTTCTTGTTATTTATTAATATAACTTAAGAGGAATGGTACAGACTTAACATTAAATGATCATGTGGCCTCAGATGTGTATGAATGTGATTCATTTTTATTGTGAAAAGCATTCACATTTCCCAACAGAATTTGAAATTCTGGTAGTGGCAGCTAACTAACAATTAATAACATATTAATCCATCACTTCATTATAAACACCTTTTCACACATTTGCAAGCAGAGTAAACCCAGATTAGACGACTCCTATAGGAGCCGTCTGATCAGGGTATGTTTGCTTTTGACATGATATAGATCGCATTCTACAGCTTTCGTCGAAACAAAAAAAAATCATCCGTGGAAAGTTTACATTATAATAGTTAAGCTAATACATAGTCATGATGTCATTATTTCTTACATGAATATTAAACAAGGAAAGGCTAAAGACACAACATAAATAGCCAGACGCATGAATGGAGATGGACACACAATGGAATTTTGATCCGTTCATGCGACAAGAACCCGACATGTGTTACTAGGTTTTTCCATCGGAAATGTTGCTACACTGAACAGGGTTTCAAGTCATCGACAAATAATTCGTGAAAATATGTCCTGCAAATAAGGTCACGGGCCTTCCTTCATACACATCCCCTAACGTAACGTGTGACATTATTCTAAATCATTTTCCAGGTACAGTAAAACATCTCCAAACCGGAATTCTAGTAGAGAATAATTTAGACATTTTTAAGCAGGTGGTTCCTTCCTAAATATAGGGTGAAAGTCATGCAGAAAGCTCCAGCTTTCCGTATGACTTTCACTCTGCATTCAGCTGCCACATGTCTTCAAGACTGATATCTATACCAATTGTAACGCCCGGTTTAAAGAAGTTTTACTGTACATATACCGTTGTCTACCAGCCTTATCTATCATCAATCTACACCATCATCAATCTACACCATCATCAATCTACACCATCATCAATCTACACCATCATCACTATCACCATCATCACTATCACCATTACATCAACTATCGGCTCTGTGCAGCCTATTTTAGAGGGACAATTCCGCAAAACCCATCTCACTGGCATACCGTTTAGGTTTACTAATGCACCATCGACATATTCACCCCTTTACACTACAAAGACGCCTCATATAGGAGCCCTGTGATCAAGATCCGCTCTGTTTGCGTATAGGATATACTATTTGGCATAGTTATGTATTTTTCACTTGTTTTCTATAACACTATAAAGTAGTTAATTAATGTTCTTAATGTGTATTCATATTGTTAACACTTGCTCTCATATACATGAAGAAGCATTTTAAAGAAGTTGCAAACAGAGTAGACCCAGATCAGACGGCTCCTATAGGGTCTGCTCTGTTTGCTTTTTGGACATAATATAGATCTGATTCTACGGTTTTTGTCAAAGCTTAAACTTCCCTTGAAAAAAGTTGACATTATAAAAAATCAGCTAATAAATATCCATGATGTCATTATTTCTTACATGATTATTGAACAGGGGTTAAACTCGTTCATTATCGTTTGTTAAATTTCTTTGAGAAAATCAAAATACTTAACCCTTATTCTGCTTCGTGTACATGTACATACTTCCTCGACCTGACTAGCAGTTGCTCGGCATCTCATTAGGATCCAAGCTGTTTGACACTCGGTCAATAGTTTCTCAAAAGCGTGTAGTAGTCAAAATTGCACAAGATCCAAATTTGAACAGATGTAGTTTTTCACTGGCGTGCAAACATTAAATACCTTTTATTACACTTAACCCTTCTCCAGTTGTATATTCATGTTAGAAATAATTACATCATGAATATTGATAAGATTATTTTTTATAATAGAACATATGAATACAGGACATGTTGGCGCAGGCAGAAGCTGTAGAATCAGATCTATATTACACCATAAACAAACAGAGCAGACCCGGATCAGACGGCTTGTACATGTATAACAATCACCCAAAATGTTTCTCTAGGAAACTTTTGTATAATAGATAAAGATGCGCATTCAAATACAGAAAACCTCTCTAAACTGGACGTTAACTTTAGTATAAATATCGGTCTTGGAGACAGGTGGCATCTTAATGCAGGATGAAAGTCACACAGAAAGCTCCTCTAGGAGCTTTCTGTGTGACGTTTACCCTGTGTTAAGCAGCCACTTGCTTAAAAATATTTAAAATTTAGACTTCCGGTTTAGAGAGGTTACACTGTACTAAAATCGTTATTTCTCAAACAACCCCTAAGTTGTAATCATTGTTCAGAATGATTCAAACAAGAGCTGTCACAGAACAGCGCGCTCGACTATTCTCAGAATTGTTAGTGTAAAATTGCTTGATAGTGGACTAAAATAGTGTCCAATGATACTAGAAGCAAGAAATCAGTCTCAGTAAAATATCTTTAATAGTATTCAGGATGCAGGATCTCTTTGAACTCTTTAATGAAAGAGAAAAACTTAAGTAAAAAAGGGCAATCATTTCTGTTAAAATGCTTGACAGAGTAATGTACTCTTGCCTACATATGAAGCTTGAGGTGGTGAACAAGTGTTCCAAGTTTCAAAGCTATATCTCAAAGGGTTATGTAAATAAGTGGACTTTAACAAAAACCTTAACCAAATGTTCTAAGTTAAAAAGGGCCATAATTCTGTCAAATTGCTTGACAAAGTTATGTACTCTTGCCTACAGATGAAGATTGTGGTGGTGAACAAGTGTTCCAAGTGTCAAAGATTTATTCCAAAGGTTAGAGGCAAAAAGTGGACTTTAACAAAAACCTTAACCAAAGTGTGACGCGGACGCCGACGCCGGGACGAGTAGGATAGCTCCACTATTCTTCGAATAGTCGAGCTAAAAAGTGGTCACAACAAAGGGTTTGGTGGAGACATAAATAGACTATTTTTAGACCCGACCTCTTTGAATAAATGTACCAAAAAGGAGCATTTACTGTCAAAAGGGTAAATTTTAGAGTTTTGTTGTTTTGAAACCATTGTGATAAATACAGCATTTGCTCCAAAGTAGTAAATGCTCTATTTATCACAATGCTTTCATAAAATGACTTTTAAAGAGGCGTCAAAAGGCGTCAATATTAGACAATCGGTTAATGCAGGGCGAAAGTTATGCAGAACAGGAGCTTTCTGTATTATTTTGTCCTGTACTGAGTAACCCCCAGTTTTGAAAGACGCCAATGTCTTTTCAATCAGCGGTCGCTATGGAGGGACGGAGCTGTAGTATTACACCGTGGATGAGATACGTGAACACAATACCAATGAGAACCGAGACACACTTTCATCATTTTCCTATAAGCAGGAAAATTCTTGTCTTAATAGATATATCGGTGCTATAAAAGAGAGAGACTATGTAAGCTTTGGTTCTAAAATACCATTTATTATTGAAAACCGTTGGTAAAATATATCGGCATTTGCAAGATTAGCCCCAGGTGAACGAAGACGAACACTGCAAATACAAAAGAAGATGTAAAGAGACAATTATCGTGGGGGCACTTTTTGCCTTGCTAGACATTTGGTTGTCGGCGAATACTTAATTTAGCGCTAAATAGACCTTCAAGTCGATGAAATATATAATTACTTGATAAAAACACTATGTAAGCTCACGCATCTGGTATCATGAATAATTGATAAACCCATTTATGCCTTAACCCATTCCTTCATAGGCTATTTTTAGACCCAACCTCTGAATAAATCTACTGAAAAGGAGCATTTACTAGAGAAAAGGAAACATTTTACAATTGTGTAGTTTTGAAACCACTGCGATAAATAGAGCATTTGCTCATATGGAACAAATGCTCTATATGTCACAAAGGTTTCAAAAAGTGACCTTCACAGAGGCGTCAAAAGGTGTCAATATTAGGGAATGTATTAACCCTTTACATCATGAATATTCATGTAAGAAATAATTACATCGTGGGTATTTATTAGCCGAGTTTTATCATAGTATACGGAAACATATTATTTTACTTTGTTAGACACTGTAGAAGCATAAGCTGTATTATTTCCTAAAGCAAACAGAACAGATCCTGATCAGACGGTTCCTACAGGAGCCGTCTTATCTGGGTCTACACTGTTTGCAAAGATATGAACAGGTACATGTAATCAGTGTAGACTTAAAGGTGACATTAACAAAAGGATTCTTGCAGAAACGTCACGTCAAATAGAAAATAGACTGGTTCGCTAAAAAATAGAATGCTTGCAGAAACGCCCCTTTAAATGAAAATAGACTGGTTCATAATAAATAATTTGGTATCGCTCTAAGAGTTAACCATTTGGATACGAGAAACGAGCTTCGGGTAACTGGTATTTTCAAGCAGTGTAGACTCAGATCAAGGGGCTACTTCTTATCAGGGTCGGTACTCTTTCTCATTCCAACTTCTCTCGCAAATCAGTCTTTCACACTAAATAGACTCGTTAAACAGTCATGGATATTCGTGTAAGAAATAATGACGTCATCAATATTAGTTAGATTATTTGTTATAATAGTATATGGGCATAGCAATGTTTGGCCATGGCAGAGACTGTAGAATCATATCTATATTATATCATAAGCAAACAGAGCAGACCATGATCAGACGGTTTCTGATCTGAGTCTACTCTATTTGCAAAGGCGTAGAAATGCGTATAATGGAGTACATGTAAAGGCTTAAAAATGACGGATCATTCCACATGAAATATTCAGCCTTCGAAGTATTAACCCTTTTCTTCATACATGTAATAAACGTATTTCCATGCGTTTGCAAACATAGTAGCCAAGATCAATAACAAACGGATCCTATAGGAGCCGTCCGATCAGGGTCTGCTCTATTTGCTAATGGTATACAGTAAAACCTCTCTAAAACGGCCAATAAACTGTGTTTATTAGTTGGTATATTAGGGCAGGTGGCTGCTTAAAGCCAGGTGAAAGTAAAACAGAACGCTCCTATAACAGTCTTTTACAGTTGGAAGTCGCAGCACAGTACTCTAACTTTGAGTAGATATATACAGAGAAAACTAATTTCTGAAGAACAAATCATATCAGTTATTTCCAGCAAAAAAGAACATGCCAACCTCATAACGTTCGTTTTGTAATCAGGGGCTCTATGTAAGCTCTATACAAGAAAGTGCATACAGTGGTAACTTGAGATTCATACTGTCCAATTCATTGTTTTCATTTATAACTAGGTCCGTTTGTCTTTTAACCATTGAATAAACGTAAAGGCGAATTTATCTACAGTGCCTGCTTCTCTAATTGAATCAGGTATAACATTCCATAGAGATTACCCTGAGTATGAAATGCTTTTCTTTATATTGTTCTAACATAGGTCTAGGTATGACATAGTTTGTATTACTGTAAAATCTTAAGTTCGTTAATCTTCTTGTATCACTTTGAAACATATTAGAGACATAATGAGGGACACGCCCTTTAAACACTTTGTACATGAATTTGGCTTTGTGGAGTAAGGTTCTTTCATGAATACTGAGACAGTTCATTTGTTCCAGTGCGTTTGAAACAGTTGTTCCAAAACTATTTTAGAAGCTCTTTTCTGTAAGATATGTAACTTATGGAGATTTGTTGACGCAGTGCCTGCCCCTATACAATATTGCAGAAATCTAAATGTGGCTGGATATAGGCTTTGTGGAACAAAATTCTCGCACTAAGTCGAATGAACGTTTTGATGCGAGATAACAGCAAAAGGTTTTTCCAGTTTGTTAACATGGTCATCCCATTTAAGATATTCATTAATGTTGACACCAAATAATTTTTCACCTTTCGATACTTTTAATTCGATATTTTTAAACATGCAATTAAAACCATTTCTAGCAATTTTAGCCCTCTTGGATTTGTAATCATCAATACTTTAGTTTTATTTGTATTTAAAAATATGCCATTATTTTGTCACCATATGTCAAGCATATCTAGAGAAGACTAAATTTCTTTCAACAATATGTTTGGATTCATGTACAGAGCTTGATAGTGTCATCAGCATACATATCAGTACTACTACTAACATATGAAAGAACAAGAGAAAGGTCATTAATAAACAAGAGAAATAGAAGAGGTCATAAAATAGAGCATTGAGGAACACCACACGAAATATTTTGTTCATCAGACAAAACTCCATTTAAACTTGTTTTTTGCTTCCTGTGATTTATATAAGAATTATTATGCTGATAGTTTAAGAAGTTTTGGACCAATATCGTCTAGGTCAGTTGCCTTAGATGGGTCTAAGTTCAAAAGCATTTTCTTACTTTTTCAATACCTATTAATGGAATGTTAAATATGACATATGTATTTGAAGCAAACAATATACGCATTTGAAAAAGACGACCTACACATTTGAAAAAAACGACATATGCATTTGAAACAGGATGACATACGCATTTGAAGCAGGCGACATATGTATTTGAAACAAGCGACATTTGCACTTGAAGCTGATAACATTTGCATTTGAAGCAGACGAGATACTCGTAAGTATTTCAGCAAACGACATACATGTACATATGAACAGTCAATGTTTATATTTTAAGCAGACGACATTTTCATTTGCAGCAGACGACATGTACTTTTGAAGCAGACGACACTGCCAGACATTTTTGACAAGTATACTTTTTAACAACGTGCCCGAAGGTATTTCTTCACTACCCTCCAGTAGTGTGACACCCACCTCCTGCATGTTCTGCGCTATTCAAAATAAACCATTAAACTATAACCGATACAGTTTGTCCCCTCTAAACCGGACGTTCAAATTTGGTATTAATACAGTTCTGGGAGACAGGTGGTGGCTTAATGCAGAGTGAAAGTCTTTAATTTTGTCCTGCATAAAGCTACCACCTGTTACAAAAATACCCTACTTGCTTCAAGATGTTTTGCTATATATTCCATGAGGCAGATCGCATTCTGTTTCTTTTATTGAATACGACAATGATATACCGTAAAATCCCTCTAAACCGGAATCCCAGTAAATAAGAAATTAGATACTTTTAGGCAGAAAGGCTGTGCTTAATGCAGGGTGAAAGTCATGCAGAAAGCTCCTAGAGGAGCTTTCTGCATGACTTTTACCCTGCATTAAGTTGTCACCAGTCTCTAACCCGATAGTTATACTAAAATGAACGTCCGGTTTAGAGAGATTTTACTGTACAGTGAAATCAGCACCTATGTTATTGCCATTTCTGATACATTTTTCATTAGTATTTTAACTCTGCTCGTGCTAAGCGCGCCGTGACGAGCGTTTGCAAACCTGGATCTAGACCAAACACCAAGTAAGCTGTTTAACACATAGCCAGTTGAACATGAAGAAAATGATCCAGATCAGAATATGAGCAGGCATAAATTATAAACCACAATAAATCACAATGATAATAAGAGGTAACCCCTTACATGTACCTCAGGGCGACGCCTCTTTTAGCGATCTTGAAAACGCCGTAGACCCCGGTAATATATATAGATCTGGTTCTACAGTTTGTGCCATGGTAAAACAGTCCGTTGTTCAAAATGACACAATAAACTTTCAGCTAATTAATATTCATTATGTCACAGTGTGTAGGTTTATCATCACTTGTACAGTCTTGCTGTACAAGCGCGCTTTTACGGCGACGTGGTAGAGTGCATGACTGCGAACCTGGTGACCCGGGTTCGATCCCGGGTCTGAGTGGGTATGTTTCTTTATAAGAACACCCGGTTACAGTTGGCACCAAAAGGGGAAATATATGAGTCACTTTATTCTTACATGAATATTCATTATCAGGTAAAGGGTTAAATGACCAGTAGACACAAATGGGCTAACCCTTACCATGCTAAGCGCGTCATTATTCCCATTTGCAAACAGTTTGGATCCAGATGAGACACCGAGTCACTCGGCGTCTCATCAGGATCCAAGCTGTTTGACACTCGGTCAACAGATTCTCAAACGCGTGTACGAATCAGGAGCCAAAACTGCAACAGATCAGATTTTTGGCAGACATTTTTTTAACGGTATGATAAGTGTTAATGGAGTGAACGTTATCTGTGAAATTGCTCTCCAAGATAAATGGAACACAGTAAAACCTCTCTATACCGGAATTCTAGTAGAGAAGAATTTAGATAATTTTAGGCAGGTGGCAGCTTAATGCAGGGCGAAAGTCATGCAGAAAGCTCATAGAGGAGCTTTCTGCATGACTTTCGCCCTGCATTAAGCTGCCACCTGTCTCAAAACCCGATATTTATACCAAATTCAACGTCCGGTTTAGAGAGGTGTTATTGTATACAGGATAGATTGGACAACATTAGTAGAATCTAACTATCTTCCTGCTATCCGAGATCTGACTCGTATATATAAACAACTTGGATCAAGATCCATGCTGTTTGACACTGTCAATAGTTTCTAAAAAGCTTGATCGAATCAGATGTAAATATTGAACGAATTGGATGTAGTAAAATTGCAATAGATTAAAATTTGATCACACATTAGTCTATAGTGGGGTACGAGTTAACCATTTAAAAGCAGGAAACCAGTGCACTGTCATTTGTAAACAGTGTAGACCACGATCAGAGGGATCTAATAGGAGCCATCTGGTCTTGGACTGCACTGTTCGATATCAAATTCCTCTCGGCAAGTTGACCCTTTCATACAGTATGGATTCAACCCAATAAACAATGATGGACTATTCCACACTGGAGATTCTGCTTTGAAAGGGTTAGAGTGTACGCTATTGTTATATCATGATTACCGTAATGCTATACACAACGTTTACTCCAAGTACCTTTAATATCCGGGCAACCTAACCCCCCCTCCCTCTCCATCGGATTGTAAAGCTGAATAATTCAATTTGACATTTAGACTGATATAGTAGCCAACAGTGTAGACCCTGATCAAACGGTTCCTTCAGGACCTGTTTGATCTGGGTATACACTGTTTGCCGTAGTTTGTCAGAATACTTCGGGTAATATAAGTTTCACAATTTTCAGGTTATCTAATATGGAATTTACTGGCAGTGTATATTCCATATTAGGTAACCTAAGTTGTGCAACGTTTTTTATCCTACCGACTACCTTTTAATATTGACGAAATATATTTTAGGTAATCTGAACACTGTGTTGACTCTCTCCAATTTGACCGAGTACGGCGATTCGGTGAACGCAAAGGGGGTAAGAAAAGGAGTGTGGTTGTAGTATTCAAAGATGTAAAGGAGAAAGATGTGGTGAAAAGTTTCAGAGAAAACCTTGATACAAAGGTTACAGGCTATTTTATTCATGATCAATATCCACCAGAAATTATCAGTCAAAGAAAAAAGTTGATTCCAATCATGATAGAAGCGAGAAATGATAAAAAAAAGACGCGTACATAAATTACAACAGACTGATTGTCGATGGCAAAGTGTATACAGACGGCAAATATGGTAAAGTTGAGTAGGATAAACAGGGGGGTGAGGTGAAAATTGGGGTTTGGAACTGTAATGGCTTAACAAGAAACAAGCTGGAAGATGAAGAGTTCAGTAATATAATAGCTTCTTTTGATATGCTATTTTTGTTAGAGTCATGGACAAATAGTAATAGTAATATCGAAGTAGAAGGCTACAAGGCGTACAATTTCTTTCGAAACTTTCAGCACAGAAGGGCGCGGCGTAACAGTGGGGGTATTGTATTATATTGCAAATCCACAATCGCTAAGGGAATAACCATTGTAAATACGCATTATGATGCTATTAATTGGGTTAGATTAGATAGTGGTTATTTCGAGACAGATGAAGACATTTACTTGGGCATCGTGTATATATGGGGTGAGGACTCGCCAGCTTACAACGTTATTAATTGCAATCTATTTGAAATTTTGGAAAATGACGTGACAAATTACAAACAATTAGGAAAAGTGTTTGTTGCAGGAGACATTAATGGCAGAGTAGGGTTAAAACATGACTTTATAGAATTTGATAACCAAAATAAGACAGTAGACGGTTTTTACTATATTCCTGACATAACACTAGCGCGTATATCAATAGACAAACAGCACAATAGGCAAGGGTTGCAATTACTGGACCTGTGTAAGAGTACAGAGTTACGCATCTGCAATGGTAGACTAGAGCAAACCGGCGCATACACCTACTGTGGCCATTCAGGTTGTTCTGTTATTGACTATTTGTTATGTAGACAAGAAGACTGCAATTCTTTAAAGTCGATGGAAATACATGATTTCAATATATTTTCAGACCATGCTCTAATACAGTTTAACGTTGCAATAAATAACATTTATAGCGAACACAGCTGTAACACAGGAGACGAAGTTAGAAACAGCATTAAGTGGGATGACAGTAAACGGAAGAAATACAGGCGTAATATTATTACTGAATTGCCCCGTTTTAACATGTTATTTAATGGACAACCGATCAGAGACGGTAATAGTGTAGACACAATTGTCCAAAGTTTTTCAGATATAATAAATGATGCTGCTAAGCCTCTATTTAAACGATCTGCGAAAGCTAAGGTATACCCAGGCAAGGCCGTAAAGCGGCCCATTACAAAGAAAAAAGACTGGTTCGACGAGGAGTGCTCAAGAGCTAGGCAAGACTATATTAAATATTTAAATATATTTAATCAAAGTACGTGCGAAGTAAACAGACACGTTTTTATTGAAAGTAAGCGAAAATACAAGCGCATGATTAGACGTAAGAAGAACAGCAATAAATACTTGAAAATGAGGGAGAATGAGTCATTGAAAAGTAAAAAACCGAGAGACTTTTGGAAATATTTTATTGGACAGAAAACGAAGAAAGGCGAGAATATAGATGTTGGGCAATTCAGAGACTATTTCCAGAACTTAACGAATGAAATAAATATTGTTACAGATGAGGAGTCGGAACGATTCTGTTCGCTAACTGTATTAAATGATACCGAATATGCCGAACTTGATAGGGAAATAACTGTGCAAGAAGTTATGACAGCTATAAATGGCTTAAAGAAAAACAAAGCAGGATCGGCTGATGAGTTAATAAATGAGTATTTCATTGAAACCGTAGATATCTTATCCGCACATATTGCAGATCTTTTTAACATAATTTTTGAATCTGGGCATTTTCCTACCTCTTGGATGGAAGGGATTATTATTCCTTTATACAAAAAGGGCAACGAAAATGACCCGAACAATTACAGGGGAATAACTCTTGTCAGCTGTCTTGCTAAGATATTTACCGCGATTTTAAACAAACGTATAACTACTTGGTGTGATGAAAATACTGTAATTTCTGATGCACAGTTTGGTTTCAGGAAGGGGTTCTCAACAACAGATGCGATATTTTGTCTGAACTCGCTTATAAATCATATGCTAAGTAATGGGAAAAGGTTATATTGTACTTTCATCGACATGAAAAAATGTTTTGACAGTGTGTACAGGAATGCCTTATGGTTTAAATTGTCTAAAACAGGCATCAATGGTAAACTCTTACGTATTATACGGTCAATGTATGAGTATGTTCGTTGTCGTATCAAACATTGTAACCACTATTCAGATTTTATAAACATTGCTGTTGGATTGAAGCAAGGGGATATATGTTCACCGATATTTTGGTCTCTTTTTATCGAGGACCTCGAGCCTTATTTACAGTCAAATACTGTTAATGGTCTTTCGATAGGAGATCTTACATTAATACTCATGTTGTATGCTGATGATATGGTTGTTTTATCAGACTCTGTGGAAGATATGCAGTGTAGTTTAGACAATATTAAGGCTTATTGTGACAGATGGGGATTAAAAGTCAATGTGGACAAGACAAAGGTAATGGTTTTCAGGCGTCGAGGTCGTGTACAGCAGAGTGAGAAATGGACTTATGAAGGACAAGACATTGAAATAGTGGACAATTTTAACTATTTAGGGGTTGTTTTTGGTAGCAATGGACAATTTGGTAGCAATATCCAATTATTAGCCGGTAAAGCCTTAAAAGCAATGAACGTTCTACTTTGCAACATGAAAGAGTTAACATTTACACCCAAAACGGAGTGCCAATTGTTTGACTCTTTTGTGACGTCTATTCTAAATTACGCCACCGAAGTTTGGGGATTTACTAAAAGCAAAGAGCTAGAACGCATACATTTACGTTTTTGCAAACATATTTTAGGAGTTAAACTCAGCGCAAGCAACGCAGCAGTGTACGGTGAAATTGGGAGATTTCCTCTATACATAAACCGTTACATTCGTATCTTAAAATATTGGTTTAAAGTATTGACATCTGAAAATTGTATTATCAGAGAATCATATGCATGTGCGTTGTCAGATACGTGGGATAACCATACAAATTGGGCGTCAGGTGTTAAAGAACTATTATATAAGTATGGTTTTGGACATGTATGGGAAGACCCTTTTTCTGTAAGTCCAAATGTATTTATATGTGTATTTAAACAAAGGATAGTTGATTGTTTTCAACAGGAATGGGACAATTCATTGCAAAACAATAACAGTCTTATCGTATACAAACACTTGAAATCTTCGCATGGGTATGAAAACTATCTTAACATGAACATACCTTACAGTAAGCTTAAATGTGTGACACAATTACGTACTTCTTGCCATAAATTGAAAATTGAAACTGGTCGCTATGGTAGACACCGTATAGAACGGCAACAGAGATATTGTGATATATGTGGGAGTATAGACATTGAAGACGAGTTTCACTTTATATTTATATGTGAAAAGTACAAGGTTGTTAGGCAAAGATATATTCCAAATTATTTTAGAATGAGGCCAAATATGTTAAAACTGACTCAGCTTTTAAGTTCCAACGATGAAGTTGTAATTTCAAAGCTAGTAACGTACGTTACATGTGCTCTTAAAATACGCAGTAACCTTCTTTCTGCTTAAAGTATTAGTAAACATTCAAAATTTACCCTCCGCGTAATGTCATATTAGCATGTATTTTATTATGGTTTGAATGCTAAAATTCTGTTTTGTTATGTGCTCAAGCGGTTTGCTTGACTTTGATTATATCTTGTATTGTACAATGTATAGGGATGATAAACTGTATATGTTTAAATCCAAAATAAAGTGTATTCTGATTCTGATTCTGTAACCTTGTTTTATTCTACCTCCTACAAGTTTCTAGCTATCCGATTGGTTAAATGACGTTACGTGAAAGCCGTGTATTTTCTATCCACTGCCTACAGCAACCTAAGATAATATACTGAAAATGGGTGATCCTTCGAGAGCAAAAGTAGAAAATTGCAGACTCGGTTTTATTGAGTCTGTTCATGACTAGTAATTAAAAGTGCAACACTACTCATGCCCCCTAGCACCGGCTTAAGCAATATTCAAAACTTAATAACATCGAAACTAATGATCCCGAAGGACCAGAAATATAACAACACTGAGAATGAAGTACGGGGCGATTTTTTACGGGCGTTACACAAGCACTTAACACCTGCTGTTGTGAAGTACACATCAACTTTGCTTTATTCTCTTATCATAATTGTATTATACCTTACTAGGCATATGGATTTTAAATTTTGAGGTTATGCGATGTTCTTTTTATACCTTAGAAATACACTGTAAATGTTTTTGTTTTGTTTATTATGTTTTTATTTCTATTGCATATCTTATATTTTCTTTAATTTCTGCTTTAGTATGAATAAATGTTTTAATTGTAAAGCACTTTTGAACGTATATAGATATGAAAAGAGTGCTATATAAATATGGTATAATAATAATAATAATAATATATTCTGAAAATGGGTGATCCTTCGAAAGCAAAAGTAGAAATTCAAAAAGAGAAAATTGCAGACTAGGTTGTTCACGGTATTTCACATCCTGAATTTTATGGTGATGTGATTTACAAACTTCGTAACTTCGTAAGATTATTGGACATACCCATTTTCTCACTTTGTTCATCAAATATGTTAAAAAAATCATTAAAAAGGGATATGATCCTATAGTACTACAACATACTGCATGTCTGGTTGTCAACCCTTTTACAGTTGGCAATCACGCTGCCCTCTTTGCATGTACGCCGGCAAGAAAGGTTAAGTACTCTATGAAAGCGACCTCATAAATCCGGAAACGGAAGGAGGACGTTGGATATCTGTACTATTTCGTTTTTGTCGTACCCTTTAATATTTTTCTACAGTTACTCTGTTTGCAGCTCAATCATTGAGCAATTCAAGTATTTCGATGTATTATATAAATATTATATTGCTGAATGCAGTGGGGGAGCTTTCTGCATGACTTTTAACCTGCATTAAGCAGCCGCCTGCCTAAAAGTATCTTAATTCTTCTCTACTATAGTTCCAGTTTAGACGACTGTTATTGTATACGTTACTTGTGGACAGATTCGCGAAACCCTGACAGATTATTTTTTTATATATTACATTCATGATCACCTAAATTACTATTACTGCAAGATATTATATTCTGATTTAGAATATTAAATACATATCAACGGTTGGTTTTTGGGGTTGGTTTTTTTTGTCTCGGCCTTGTGACTGCTTAAAGCAAGGTGAAAGTAAAACAGAACGCTCCTATAGGATCGTTCTGTTTTACTTTCAACTTACTTTAAGCAGCCACCTGCCTTTAACACAAAATAATGGATGTAATTTAGTGGCCGTTACAGAGAGGTTTTACTGTATAGCGACCACGTGACATGTAAATACGTGTGTCTTCTCCATACCCCACACATATTCAAGTAAGAAATAATGACATCATGAATATTAATCAGTTGACGTTTTATAATAGCATTTGAACACAGGAGCGGAGCGGGGCAGACCCTGATCAGATGGTTCAGCTAGGAACCTGTGATGTAAAAGGTTAAGCTTTAGCCTGCTATGGGCGGGTAAGTGATGCAAACAGTTTGGATCCAGATGAGACGCCGAGTAAATCGTCGTCTCATCAGGATCCAAAATGTTTGACATCCTGGTTGCATTTTGGTAGACAAATTGATTATAGCTTGAATTTTGAAAATGTATAGTATGTGAACAATTTTGTAATAATAATAATTTGCTCAGCAGGCTAAAGGTTGAAGTAGATGAATGCCTCTATAGTAACGAATTGGAAAGCTTTCTGTGTAACTATTAAACCTGCCTCAAAAGTAATTAGACCTCTTTTGATATAAGTAAAATACTTTTTTTTCTCTCAAAAGACATCGCTTACATCATGCTATGGGGGCGACCCTGCAATACTCGAAAACTCACAAATCTCATGGTCGTTAGACCAATAACAACTGGTCATTTATCTCTCAATGGACAATCAATATTCTAAATACGCTTGGATTAAAGTCGTCTGCTTCAAGAACGTTTATTGCGGGTTGAATGTCTTCTGCTTAAACTAATAATAAAACAGACATGGTGAACCCTTTGCGCGCTAGCGACACATTTTTTATGTCCGGTGCAAACAGTTTGGACCCAGATGAGACGCCGATTAACTCGGCGTCTCATCAGGATCCGATCTGTTTCACACAAAAGTTGTATTTCGTTAGAAATTGGGAGAGAACTATTTTTTCAGAATTGTAGCAGAATACTACTGCAGACGGCAACTATATGTACAGTAAAACCTCTCTATAACAACCAATAAATTACATCAAATATTTTGTGTAAAAGGCAGGTGGCTGCTTAAAGCAAGGTGAAAGTAAAACAGAACGCTCCTTTAGGAGTGTTCTGTTTTACTTTCACCTTGCTTTATGCTACCACCTGCCCTAAATACCAACTAGTACACATAATTTAGTGGCCGTTATAGAGAAGTTTTACTATATTAGAGTGCGAATAGTTAAACTCATCTAGTGCGAGACAATTACAGTAAAACCTCGAGCATCAGATGTTTAACTCTTTACTCCATAAATACGCCTTTCTACACCTTTGCAAACAGAGCAGACCCTAGATCAGACGGCTCCTCCAGGAGCCGTCTGATCAGGGTCTGCTCTGTTTGCTTACGATATTATATTTCTGTCATGGTCAAAACGTCGTGTGTTCATGCGCTATTATAACAATTAGTCTAAATGATATTTATGATTAATACACGCATACGCATTGCATTTTTACACATCTGCGAACAATATAGACCAACATCAGACAGTTCCTGTATAAGAACCGTCAAAATATGCCCTGTGTACTTATCAATATTCAGTAAAACCTCACTATAACGGCCACTAAATTACATCAATTATTTTGTGTTAAAGGCAGGTGGCTGCTTCAAGCAAGGTGAAAGTAAAACAGAACGCTCCTATGGGAGCGTTCTGTTTTACTTTCACCTTGCTTTAAGCAGCCACCTGCCCTAAATACCAATTAATTAACACAATTTAGTGGCTGCTATAGAGAGGGTTTACTGTAGATCTAATTTTAAGTTTCTGATATGATCAGACATCCCGTGGTTCTTAAAGCCATTAAGTATAGCCACCAGCCTAAAAGTATCTTACTTCTTCTCTATTAGAATTCCGGTTTAGATGGGTTTTACTGTAAATTATAGTCTTATTTATATATAATAAACTTCAGTCATACTCATAAACAACTGATGAACCTGGTCAGGTGACGCATACAGGACGGTCTGCAAGATCCATCAGATCTGGGTCTACGCTGCCTGTCATTTAACTCGCTATTGTATAAATATACATACATAGATCATATTTCCAAACAGTTTGGATCCAGATGAGACACCGAATGAATCCGCTTCTTATCATGATCCAAACTATTCGTTACTATGTTTTTAAGACAAACAGGAAGACCATATTTTAAAATGACACGTGAAGCAGACGACACCATTTGCAGACGAAAAACTTGACAGTGAAAATATCAAACGAGCTAGGAAAAGACGCTCGATGTATATTAAGAATGCACTGTATTTAGCATCATTATTTATGTCAAACTGATACACCCACTTGCATAGACCTTAAATAACATGCATTACGGCCTTGACCCTTAGCCCCAACTATTCGCCACACTGACTCTCAAACAGCGTGGAACCAGATCAGACGCCGAGTCGATCGGTGTCTCATCAGAATCCAAGCCGTTTGATTTGATATTCGGTCAATGGTTTCTCAAACGTTTGATCAAATCGGAAGTAATCTAAATAGCACCAGATCCAAATTTGAGCAGACATTTTTGCAGCGTTTTATGGGTAAAGTACATTGCAAGACATGTACGCATGTGAACTTCGTTATGTATAGTTACTGAAGTTGTCAAAGAATTACGTGAAATGTCAACATGACACAGTAAAGTACCGTTAATTAAACCTTTCTTCTGTTCTATATTTGTTCCAAATTACAATACCTACTGCATATTCAAGTACAAAATAGTTATAGTGAAATATGGAGGTGGAACATTATAGCCTTTTAGAAATAAAGAAACAGGTCTATCAAATCCCTTTAGCAAACGTAGCAGACCCTAACCAGACGGCTCCTATATGAGCCGTCTGATATGGGTCTACTCTGTAAATGCAAATGCGTGAAAAGACGTTTATATGATGGAAATGGTTGATTCGATCGCTCAAAAGAAATCTAATTAGATGTATTTTCAAAATACAGTAGAACCCCTCTAATGCGACCACTTAATGAATAAACATGGGTGTCTTTATAGGCAGGTGGTTGCTTAATGCATGACAAAAGTAATGCAGAAAGCTCCTCTAGGAGCTTTCTGCATTACTTTTGTCCTGCATTAAGCTACCACATGCATCTAACACCTAGAATTATACCTCTTTTAGGTGGTCGCATTAGCGGGGTTTTACTGTAGGTGGTTGCTTTCTGCAGGACAAAAGCGGTACAGAAAGCTCCTACTGGACCTCCTAATGGAGCTTTCAGTATCACTTTTACCCTGCATTAACCCATTAACTCTTTGCACGCTAAGTAATCTTTCGTCTGCAACAATTGTCGCCTGCTTCAATTCTTGCAATGAAATTTCTCTGATTTCTTAGCAGTAATATGATCAAAGTATGTGCTTCCTGATTAGATGCCGCATTATCCGGCGTCTCATCTGGATCCAAACTGTCTGCATTGGTAATCACTGTTTTGTCGCTAGCGTGCAAAGACTTAAATACAGTAAAACCCCTCTAATACGAGCAATTAATGAATAAACATGGGTGTCCTTATAAGCAGATGGTTGCTTAATGCAGGACAAAGGTAACGCAGAAAGCTCCTCTAGGAGCTTTCTGTATTACTTTTGTCCTGCATTAAGCTACCATCTGCATCTAGCACCCATAATTATACCTCTTTTAGGTGGTCGCATTAGCGGAGTTTTACTTAACACTTCCCATCGACAAAACTAAATGAGTGTTATTATCGACCCAGCATTATCGAAACATCTTTTATATTAAACCTTTACTTCATGGATACTCAGGTAAGAATCCGCTAACTGTAAAATATTAACTCCTTATTCCAAAAATACGCTTTCTACCATTCATAATGGCATTCTTCCATAAATACGTCTTTGCAAACAGAGTAGATCCAGATCAGACCGCATCTGTAGCATAAACACAAACAGAACAGATCGTCAACAGACAGCTCCTAAAAGTGCATTCTGATCTTGGTCTACTCTATTAGCAAAGACCAAAAAAGCTTAACCCTCTCCACCACAAATACGCCTTTCTACGCCTCTGTAATAGTCACTTAATGAAACCATTGTGATAAATAGAGCATTTTCTCCATAGGAGCAAATGCTCTATTTATCACAATGGTTTCAATACTACACAATTCTAACGTTTCCCTTTTCTCTAGTTAATGCTCATTTTCGGTAGATTCATTCAATGAGGTTGGGTCTAAAAATACTATGAGGCAATGGGTTAAAAAGGCGTAAAAACGTGTGATTGTGGAGCAAAAGGTTTAGACTTATTTTATATAAAAGTGCAATATTCTTAGAGTTGTAAGTTTAAATGCTGAACGACTATATCCCCTTTTGCATTTGCAAACAGAGCAGACCCAGATAGGAACCGTCTGGTCAGGGTCTGCTCTGTTTGCTGATGATCTCATATATAAATCTGACCCTACACTTTCTGCAAGAGCTGACAATTTATTTGCTCGTATACCATTATAAAAAAAGCAAATAAATACACATGATGTCATTATTTCTTACATAAATATTCATGAGATAAGGGGATAAAACAATATTAAAGTTTCCCTCATTTCAGGATTTAATTCATCACATCAAATAGCCCTTTTTCTGCAATTAGTTTAGAAAGTAAATAAACCAGAAGGTGAAATAAGTCTTTAAATGCCAGGAGGATTAGGTATTAGCAATTTCTCTATTGCAGTCTAGCAGATATTTGTTATTCTTAATTGGTTTTAACATTGATTGCAGTAGTAAATTCCGGCAAATGTAGAAAAAGAACGAAGCTATAACATTAATACTCCTCTGAAACCTGGTAAGGTTATCGCTTACAGACCTATTGTATGGATACATTAAAACCTCTCTATAACGGCCATTAAATTACATTAAGTATTTTGTGTTAAAGGCAGGTGGCTGCTTAAAGCAGTGTGAAAGTAAAACAGAACGCTCCTATAGGAGCGTTCTGTTTCACTTTCACCGTGCTTTAAGCAGTCACCAGCCCTAAATACCAACTAATTAACACAATTTAGTGGCCGTTATAGAGATATTTTACTGTACAATGAAGCACCAATTTGTGTATTACAGTAGAACATGTCCTAAGCGGCCATTTAGAGTCTTAAAAAGCTTAAGGCATGGAAAATGAATGCAGAAAGCTCCTATAGGAGCTTTCTGTAGTACATTTAAGCTAACTTAAGCTACCATTTGCCTTACAGATCAATATTTGTATGGAAGCTTAAGGTAGGTTCTACTGTATAGTTATGTAATATGGATTGTTAACTAAGAGTATTCTGATAAAAACATTTTGTAATAAGACTCCTGTTCTGGATCAAAGCTATCTTTACGCTTCATTGTATAACCACATTATCATTATTACTGCTCTTATATATTGCCACCAAAGAAAACTGTCTCACCCATTACCTCATAGGCTATTTTTATATACAACCTCTTTGAATAAATCTACCGAAAAGGAGCATTAAATTGAGAAAAGGAATTTGTTTAGAATTTGGTAGTTTGGAACCATTGTGATAAATAGAGCATTTGCTCCTATAGGAGCAAATGCTCTATTTATTACAATGGTTTCACAAAGTGACTTTTACAGAGTTGTCTGGAGGGGGGATTTTATTTACATTTTGACTTTGGTGAAAGTGGGATAAGGACGAGGTTAGGTACCCGTAAACCAGGTTTAAGTCCCCCAGTAGCTTATTTCGGTTACTGACCGTTCCAGGGCGGTACTCCTGCTTTCAGCCTATGGTCAATTTTGTTGTTTAATATGCTTAATGTTTAATGTTTTTCGTCTTGATATGCGTCCTGTTATGTTTTGTCTTGTGGCTATACCGTTTCTTGTTTGATAGTGTTTGGTGCGGTGTCATTTCGTGTGTGGCTCTCCCTGTTTGACTATTTTTCCATATTTTACA
Source organism: Azorinus chamasolen (assembly GCA_963576725.1). Lineage (NCBI taxonomy): Eukaryota > Metazoa > Mollusca > Bivalvia > Cardiida > Solecurtidae > Azorinus > Azorinus chamasolen. The sequence goes on from OY755248.1 coordinate 28,248,296, forward strand.
GAGTCGTCAAAAGTGGTCAATATTAGGGAATGGGTTAACACGTATCCCGTTATAACAAAATGTATCTTAAGACTCTGATCAAAAGCAAGTTTTGCGTCCAATTTGTTCAAGCTTTTGAGAATTTGTTGACTGATAATCTAATTAGCTTAGATCTAGACGCCGGCATGCTCATCTGGATAAAAACTATTGCCAATGTTATTCAGATCGCACTTAGCCTGATAAAAGTTAACTTTTAGTCTGCTGAATGAATTTTGACCGCTCAAAATGTGACGTATTTAATAATTATTAATTGCATACATAATTGCATTAATTTTTACATAAATTTCGAGCGTCAAAATAAAAAAGACATCCTGTTGAGAGGCTGAAATATAAAGCGTCTTATCAGAATATATGCCATTACCACTATCACTACTTCCATCACCATCAACACACACTCGTGCACGTACATGCACACACACACATGCACACGCGCACACACGCACACACACACACACACACACGCACGCACACACGCGCGCACACTCACAACGCACACACCTTGATTGACATATACAGTAGCATTATATAATTTTGATTTGCGTCTACGCTATCTACAATAACAATTGCAGACAGTTTGATAAGAGTACACATTGCAGGGAACCAGATACCTCTTCTCAAATTATGCACAAACTGACTTGAACTTGCAAACATATTCAATCCGGATGAGATGCCGAGTAACTCGGCGTTTTATTGGGATCCAAGCTGTTTGACACTCCTGTCAATAATTTCCTAAAGGCTTGCGTGAATAGGTTGTAAATAAAAAATGAAACAGATCAAGGCTTTAGCAAACTTGGGTTTTCAGCATAAGAAGGGTTAACACGTTTGATGCGTGAAACGAGTGCACCGTCAATTGCAAAATGTGTAGATCCAGATCAGAGGCTCCTCTAGATCAGGGTCTACACTGTTTGTCATTCAAAGTCCTCTAGCAAATTTTTACTCCTTCATACTGTGCGGACTCTACCAATAAACAGTGACGAACTATTCCACTGAAAATTCAGCGTTGAACGGATTAAAGGGAAAACAAACATCTACTAAACATCTGCTAAATGAATAATTAATAACCATTTTGAAACATGCCCAAGAGCAACGGCATCAAAACAATAAATATCTGTGAATCCTTCCTAGTACCATCCAAAACGAATCTTAATGGGCACAAAGATGCTTAGAGTGATTTCTGGAACTAATAAAACATTGTATAGTGTTACTGTCTCATCAGAGAGGCACTTTTTTCTTAGCGGTTCACGTTGCATTTTCACTAACGTTGGGAAACGCATAAGAGACATTGGTAAAAACCTTGACAAACACATTCAACCCTTTCATTGCCAATGTCGCATAAATGCACCACGACAAATAGTGCAGTCCCAGATCAGACGCCGCCTTTTCAAGTCGGCGTCTGATCAGGGACTTCACTTTTTGTCTAAATATAAATTTCTATATCTCTGTTGTATTCCTTTGACATTTGCATTTATTTATCTAATTTCATAATGATTTAACAAAAGTGGTTTTCAAAACTATATAATTCTAAAAACATTCTTTTTCTTCTTTTAAAATTCCCCTTTTCAATATATTTATTCAAAGAGACTGGGTCTAAAATAGTCTAGGTGGGAATGGACTAAAATGTTGGATGTAGAATAGCCCATCATTGTGTAACCTTAAATCGAAAAATAATAAGTAAAACACAACGACATAGTCAATATTAATTAGCTGCATTCTTATTATACAGTATGTGCAATGGAATGGTTTTACCATGATACAAATTGTAGAATCAGATCTGTATCATATATTGAGTCTACTCTGTTTGCAAAGGCGTCGCAATGCGCCTCTATGAATCAATATGAATGGCTTAAATTTGCTAAAGGTTTTAAATTGGCAAACAGTGCAAACACTGGCCAAGAGGGCTCCTTCATGAGACCTCTGATCTGGGTTTACACTATTTGCAGTTGACAGTAAACCAGAATCCCTAGTTAACCCTTTACCTGATAGAAGCGGCTTTTAGCGTGTTTGATTTATTCCTCCGCTGAAGAAAATAGTTCAAATTCATACAGTCATGAACATATTGCATAATAAATATTTTCTATATCCTAGTAGGTGGTAGCTTAAAGCAGGCTGAAAGTAAAGCAGAATGCGCCTTAAGGCGCATTCTGCTTTACTTTCAACCTGCTTTAAGTGGTCATATGTCTTCAAAACTAGAAACAGGCTATTGGGTAAAGGGTTAAACGGGTTAAAGAATGTGTTAAAGTCAGATCGCTTTCACACCAGATGCACGTTCGTGAACTGTGAGATCCTGATTCCGAGAAATAATTCTCAGTCGAGTGAAGGAGTCTGGGTAATGAAGAAGTCCGTTCCAATTACGGACAAACAATAACTCACCTAAAACAAGCGGCTATGACAGAGCGTGGACGGGATTATTTCACGACGGTTGGACAATATCCACCGCTCATTTATCTAATGTAAATCAATGCGTTAAACAAGCAGAAGAAATACCAACTGGCCAGGTTGCGCGATACCAAGAAAGTAACACTTTGTTCGCTCTATACAGTAGAACCTGTTTTAAGCGGCCATTAATTTACTGAGCATATACGTCTTAAAAAGCCGGTGGTTGCTTAATGCTGGGCAAAAGTAATGCAGAAAGCTCCCATAGGGAGCTTTCTGCATTACTTTTGACCTGCATTAAGAGACCACCTGTCTTACAGCACAATAATTAATGGCCACTTACGACAACTTCTACTGTATATATAAATGTATTCTGACTTGCTAGCATTTGCAAACAGCCTGAGCAATTGTAAGGCACCGAGTAATTCGGCATAGCTTCAGGGTCCAAGCTGTTTGACACTCGGTCAACAATTACTACAGACTTTGAATGAATCAAAACAAACCTTTGCAACAGATCAGAAAATTAACAGATATCAGTTTTACTGCAGGATGGGACACGGGTCTATTTTCCTGCAGGATATTACAAGTGGCTTGTTTACTGCAGGATAGAACAGCTGTCAACATTTATGCAGGATATTACAAGTGTCTTGTTTACTGCAGGATAGGGAGGTGTCTATTTTTCTGCAGGATAGGACAAGATTTTACAGCAGGATAGGGAATGTGTCTATTTTACTGCAGGAAAGGGTAGATGTCTGATTTTCTGCAGGATAGGACATACGTCAATGTTACTGCAGGATAGGGGAAACGTCTATAATACTGCAGGATAGGTCGATGTCTATTATTTACTGCAGGATAGGGCAGGTGTCTATTCTACTGCAGGGTAGGGAAGATGTCTATTTTACTGCAGTACATCGCAGGTGTCTAATTTACTATAATATATGGTAGGTGTCTATTTTACTGCAGGATAGGAGCAGGTGTCTATTTTACTGCAGGGGAGGATACATATGCCTATTTTACTGCAGGATGAGGAGGGTGTCTAGTTTACTGCAAGATGGGACGGGCGTCCATTTTACTGCAGGATAGGGCAGGTGTCTATGTTACTACAGGATAGGATAGATATATATATTTACTGCAGTATAGAGCAGGTGTCTTTTTTACTGCAGGAAATGGTTGGTGTCTATTTTACTGCATGCAGGATAGGGGCAGGTGCCTTTTTTTACTACAGGATGGGGACATTTGTCTATTTTACTGAAGGATGAGGAATGTGTCTAATTTACTGCAGGATAGGACCTGGTATTTATTTTAATACAGGGTAGAGTAGATGTCTATTTCACTGCAGCAAATTACATGTGTCTATTTTACTACAGAATAGGAGCAGGTGTCTGTTTTATTGCAGGATATGACATGTGTCTATTTTACAGGATAGGGATAACATTCTGAATGTGGGAATCGAGTGTACTATATATACAGTAGATTTTGTCTTGAGCGGGCATCAAAAATAGGCATAATAATGTAAGGCATGTGCTACATGTAGCTTAATGCAGGGCAAATGTAATGCAGAAAGCTCATTTAGGAACATTCTGCATTACTTTTGTCATGCATTAAGCAGCTATCCGCTTTGTAAGAATCCTATGTTCAATAAAACAATGGTCGCTTAGGACACGTTCTACTGTTTTCCCTAACACTCACATGGATTCCTTTTTAATGGACCCTTAAATTGCTGATAATCAATGTCTGCTTAACCATTTCATCCATAAATACGCCTTTCTACACCTCTGTAAAAATAACCTATTGAAACCATTGTGATAAATAGAGCATTTGCTCCTATAGGAGCAAATGCTCTATTTATCACAATGGTTTCAATTTTCAAAATTCTAAAGCTTTCCTTTTCTCTAGTTAATGCTCCTTTTCGGTAGATTTATTCGAAGTGGTTGGCTCTAAAACTAGCCTATGAAGGAATGGGTTAAGCCCTGTTCTGTTGTATTCGTTTGCATACAACATAATTGTTCAAGCTTTTGGGGAACTATTGTCCAAGTGCCAAAGAGTCCGGGTCAAGATGAAACGTCGAGTTGCGTTGTGTCTCATTTAGATCAAGGTCAGATCACGATAAGCAGAACAGCGGTTTTATGACCTAACTGAAAATAACATGAACATTTATCACAGACTTTAGTACATTGTAATTGACATAGGAAAGCAATCTAGCGTTCTTTTTCGGTATTATTTCTCTCATTGCCCTTTTTACATATAACATATCACACTGCTGTAGGTGCTTTAGCCATACTTTCTTTACACACCTAGCCCAGTTTCATTCAGTTTTTGTCACAGAGGAGTGTTCAGAGACCAGTCTAACTGGAGTCTCTACTCATTGTTAGTCTACAGCTGAACTTCGATATTTCAAACTTCAAGGGACCGTACAAATTAGTTCGATATAAGAAGTTCGAGTCATCCAATTTCTAATCTGGACAATTTCTTAAACTCACAGTTTAAGGCAGGTATAAAGTCATGTTGAAACATAATTTCAGAACAATTCTGTATTGTAAATTTTCAGAAAGACCGGTATATAATATATTTTACTTCGAGTCATTCCGAGTTCGAGTTATCCGGGTTCGAGATATCGAATGTCAACTGTATATACATGTAGTTATTTTGTGTTATTGTTGTCATTGTTTTGTTCGTATGGCGAGTTTGTTTATCATTTACCTAATGAAAATTCATGTAAGAAATAATAACAACACGAATATTAATTAGAATAATTAGTTTAACAGCATTATTAACAACTGGTCACACCCATATTATCGCAAAAGCAAACAGAGCAGACCCTGATCAGACGGCTCCCACAGGAGCCGTCTTATCTGGATCTACCCTGTTTGTAAATGCGCGAAAATGCGTTTATGTAGCCGGGTAGAGGTTGTGGTGAAATAAGTTGACAGGATTTACTGTGTGGCTTGGTATCTCTGTCGGTAAAGTGTTGGCATGGTAAGCCAGAGGTCCTGGGTTCGAGTCCCAGTCGAGTCACAAACTTTTTCACCATGTTACATTTAGTGCCCAACGTGAATAACCCACTGGGTGATTTATATGAAGATAATTTGTAATAATAAGAAACCCGCGGAGTGTTCTTTGATTAAGAATTCGGGACGAATAAGTTGATAGGCTTTTCTGTGTGGTTTGGTAGCTCTGTCGGTAGAGTGTTAGCATGGTAAGCCAGAGGCCCTGGGTTCGAGTCCCAGTCGAGTCACAACTTTTTCACCATGTTACAATTATATGAAGGAAAGGGTTAATCAGGTGCGTCTGCCAGCAAAGAGAAGCAATGAATTGTCTGATATGGGTCTTCAAAATGGTATGAGGGAAAGGGCTGAGGAACCAGGGGATTCAGAATGTGATTACATGTATTTCTTACATGAAGGTTCACCAGGTAATGAGTTAACCATTTCCCTGTTCTATATTCATTCCAAATTTTGATACCTACTGAATATTCATTAACAAAACAGTTATAAAGAAATATGGAAGGTGCAACATTGTAGATATTTTAGAAAGCAAATTAAAGGATCTATCAAATTCTATTAGCAAACAGAGTAGACCCTGATCAGACGGTTCCTCTAGGAGCCGTCTGATCTGGGTCTACTCTGTTTGCAAATGCGTGAAAACACGTTTATATGAGAGAAAGGGTTAATAAATGATTACTTTTATCTTTTATGATGCCACCACGTTCTACAACATACGCGTTATATGGCACTGCAGCTGCAAGTACAGTAAAACCTCTCTACACTTCAGTTCCAGAAGAAAAGAATTTAGACACTTTTAGACAGATGTCAGCTTAATGCAGGGTGAAAGTCATGCAGAAAGCTCCTAGAGGAGCTTTCTGTATGACCTCCACCCTGCATTAAGCTGTCGCCTGACTACAAGACCGATATTTATACTGAATTGAACGTACGGTTTAGAGGAGGTTTTATTGTACCTCCGTGATCATAATTCAAGGTATTTCTAAACATAATGACCATTTCTCACGCGCCGGTACACAACTTATCACCATCTTCTTGCCTGTAAGAAAATTGCTAATTTGTGGTCTAGGCAAATGTTGCAATATGATAACTGACACTTATTTCGCTATGTTTGGCAAAAATCATTATTTAGTATTGTTGAACATGTTGAGTACTAATCAAAAGAGAGTTTAAATGTCTGCTGTTTTAGCCATTTCCCGCTACAAATCTTTGAAGATCTTTGAAAACAGTTTTGTTCTGGGTGACTCAGCTTCTCAGTAATATACACTTTTTTAAAGCCCAATAGCATTGATTTTTGATAGATTTTAAAGAAAATCCATTTTGAAATACATAGCAGATGACAAAAGACTTTCAGACTACATTGTACATTGTATATACCGTGTCTACGTTTGTGTGCGTTATTAATACGAAGCATGTGGAGGGTTTGCGTCGAACATTTAACTTTGCATTAACCCCAATGATAAATATTCATGTATGAAATAAAGGCATCATGAATATTTATAAGTTTAATTTTCATAATGGCAGAACTGTCAGACACTGTTTTGCAATGACATGCAGTAAACCCCCACTAATGCGACCACTTAATAAACAGCCACTGGCGTCGTTAGGAGCTTTCTGCATAACGTTCGTCCTGCATTAAACTACCACCTGTCTTTGCCACCCAGAAGTATGCTCCTTTTTGGTGGTCGCATTAGTAGGGATTTACTGTATAACCAATGAAATATTTTATACAACGACAAAAGCTGTATTGTTACATATATGCGAACAGAGCAGACCCTAATCCAGACGGCTCTTACCGCTGCCGTCTGATCTGGATCTACACTGACTACAAATGCATCAAAATTCGTTTATATCAGGGGAAAACTTATTTGAAACATAAATTTTAATGTTCGGTAGCAGACGACGTAAATAAAATTAACGAAAACGTATGTGTCTTGTAACCATAGATGATGTCAACGAGACTAACCATATATTACCCCTTTCCCTGTCCTGTGTTTATTCCAAATTTCAATATCTACATAATATTCATGGACAAAATAATGATAATGAAATATGGAATGTTGAACATTGTAGCCGTTTTAGAAACTAAAGAAACATCTATCAAATTGCATCAGCAAACAGAGCAGACCCTGATCAGACGGCTCCTATAGGAGCCGTCTGATCTGGATCTACTCTGTTTGTAAATGCGTGAACATGCGTTTATATGAAGGTAAGGCTTACCAGCGAAAGTGTGGTCGCCTTTATAAAAAGTTTGGATCCTGTTCGTACGTTTGATTAGTCCTCATCAAGGCCAAAACTGTTTGCCATTCATCGAATACAGTAAAATCCCTCTAAACCGGAATTCTAGTAGAGAAGAATTTAGATAGTTTTAAGCAGGTGGCTGCTTAATGTTTTGTTTGATTTAACCTTTAGTTTGCTATGGGCGGATGATTGATTAGCTATGCAAACAGTTTGGATCCAGATGAGACGCCGAGTCATCAGGATTCAAACTGTTTGACACCCTGATTGCATTTTGGTAGATATCTTTATTATAGCCTGAATTTTAAAAATGCAGAAGGTGAAAAATTCTGTAAAAATAATTTGTTCAGCAGGCTAAAGGTTAGCCGTCCTCCTAAATGCTAACCTTTTGCCTGCTATAAGAAATGATGTCGGCTTAAATTCCATAATTATGCTACACTTATGACTTACTTCAAATTCGTTCAAACGTTTGATAAACTTCTGACCGAGTGTCAAACAGCTTGGATCCTGATGAGACGCCGAGAAACCCGGCGTCTCATCAGGACCTAAGGTGTTGAATAAAGTCAGGTCGGGAATAGCAGGCAAAAGGTTAAATCGCACTTGGAGTCTGTAACATGTCTTTTCCCATGATACATCACACCCACGCCAAATAAAACTTATTTCCGGTATTTCCTTTACTCTGCAAAATGGCGACGCTTTAAATTTGGAAATCAATTAGGCGCCAAGACATATTCTGATAATATTTATGTACAACGAAGGATACGTGTTATCACACCAAACCACAGGTATCGGTTGCGAACTGACTTTGTGATATATTATACACGTGGAAATTCATACTGAACATTGATCATTTGAACTAATGACAATAATAATAATTATAATTATAACGACTTGTTTTGGCAAGTTTAGTCTGTCCTGAGGCCTTCACCAAGAACATATATACACATGTGTAATTGTATATCTATATCCAAGTCTATAAAAATCCATATATAGTGATTTTGAAACATATCAAAACTTAATTCTCCCGATAATCGAGGGGGGATCACAAAGGTTCAGTTAGTTTTCATTCCTTTACCGAAATGAACAGGTCAAAATGGAAATACATGTACAAACCATTTACCCCTTACGTTAAGTACATACATTGAATATGTATCCAAACTGTTGCAGTGATTACTCGTTATAATTTCGTTGAACATATACAGCGATCGTGTCCTTCTAAAATCTCCAATTCATCTTTATTCGTGTACATAGCAAAAACCTCTCTTATAACGGCCACTTAATTACAACAAGTAGCTGCTTAAAGCAAGGTGAAAGTAAAACAGAACGCTCCTATAGGAGCGTTATGTTTTACTTTCACCTTGCTTTAAGCAGCCACCTGCCTTAAATGCCAACTAATTTACACAATTTATTGGCCGTTATAGAGAGGTTTTACTTGTGGGTGATCCCGTTTGTACGTCCATTCTTACTCGTGTCCTTTACCCCTTTCCCAAATAGGCTATGTTTATACCCAACCTTTTTGAATAAATATACTGAAAAGGAGCATTTGCTAGAGAACAAGAGAAAAGGAAAATGTTAAAAGTGCATAGTTTTGAAGCCATTGTGACAAATGGAGCATTTGCTCCATTGGAGCAAATGCTATATTTATCACAATGGTTTCAAAAAGTAACGTTTACAGAGGCGTCAAAATGCATCAATACGAGGGAATGGGATAAGTCAGTAGACCCATTTCGCATCTTTTATGTATGTTGTTTTTCTTACTATAATTCCTTAAACTTTAAATGTCAACTTAACACAGACTCTTTACCGTATACCAGGCTGTATGCATTTGAACCACGTACATTAACCCATATGTCCCTTGAAAAGACCCAGGCAAAAAGTGTAGATCCATACCATAGGGTTTCTTTAAGAGCCCTATGATCAGGGTCTGCACTGTTTGATGAACCCATCAATATTAATGGTTTATACCAGCAACTATTTTCTTTGTTGTGTCCCCTCAATATGAAAAAAAATGGACGGATTCCAAAATAAGAATTTGACGGAGTTTACTTAATCCTGTCCTCCATAAATACGTCTTTTTCTACGCCTACAGGAGCAAATGCTCTATTTATCACAATGTTTCCAAATTACAAAATTCTAAAATTTTCCTTTTCTCTAGTTAATGCTCCTTTTCGGTAGATTTATTCAAATTGGTTGGATTTAAAAATAGCATATGAGGAAATGGATTAAATGGTATGGGAATAAATTGTTATTTAATTTATTCAGCATCGCCCCCTTATGGCTATATTCAGTATTCATATAGCAGGATCCAGTAGGGTGTCCCGCTTGTATATAAATCACAAAGTCAGTTCGATACCGCTACCTGTGCATAAAATATACAAATAAAAATAAAACCCCTATGAAAACAGGCGATACGAGCAGACTCATTACAATTGTTGGTCACCCGCAAAGATTTAAAAGATAGAATTTTTACTCAGTGTACCAGGGAGTGGTGTACACTCATTATACTTAAGGGATATTAAACATGTTGCTTTTTATGGAAGGACAGACATCAAGAGGCTGTAGATAAGATGCTAACTGATCTATCAAAATATATTATTTCTCAGTCGAACCAGTCCTTGCTGCAACTCATTAGAGTTGCATTGGAGGGGTTATTTTAACCTTTAGCCTGCTATGAGCGGATTAGTGAATACCTATGCAAACAGTTTGGATCCAGATGAGACGCCGAGTAACTCGGCGTCTCATCAGGATCCAAACTGTTTGACACCCTGATTGCATTTTGGTAGACAAATTGATTATAGCTTTAATTTTGAAAATGTAGTAGGTGAACTTTTCTGAAACAATTATTTGCTCAGCAGGCTAAAGGTTATAATGACTAGCAGTTGCAAGATATGTTTTGAGCAGAAATATGCAAAGTATTGTAATTAGATTTTTGAAATACATGTAGAACCCCTCTAATGCGACCACTTAATGAATAAACATGTTGTCTTTATAAGCAGGTGGCTCCTTTATGCAGGATGAAAGTAATACAGAAAGCTCCTATAGCTCCTTTCTGCATAACTTTCGTCCTGCATTAAGCTGCCACCTGCCTCTGCCAACCAGAACCATGCCCCTTTTTGGTGGGCGCATTAGAGAGGTTTTACTGTACGCTTCTAATCCACAACTCTTGAAAACTGACACTAGTCTTGTACATGTAAATTACAACCAGGGTCCCATTTAACCAAAGATCGTACGATTGAAAGTTTCGTAAGTTCAATCATAACGACGATAAAAACTGGAAGTTGCGATCGTCGTATGTTAGATCGTACGATAATTTCCGTTGTACGATGTTAGCCTTTATGTACGATAATGTCGGCTACCCGAGTAGTAGCAATGCTCATGAATAAGGACTTACTCTAATTTTAACCCATTACCTCATAGGCTATTTTTAGATCCAACCTCTTTGAATAAATCTACCGAAAAGGAGCATTTACTAGAGAAAATGATTTTTTAAGTGTGTAGTATTGAAACCATTGTGATAAATAGAGCATTTGCTCCTATAGAGCAAATGCTCTGTTTATCACAGTGGTTTCAAGAAGTGATTATGACAGAGGCATAGAAAGGCGTATTTATGGAGGAGAGGGTTAATAGTACTATCTATACTAATACGGACCCCCTGATTCACAGTTGCATACAGTCTGTATCAAGATGAGAGATCGAGTAGCTCTGTGTCTTATCAGTATCTAAATCGTTTCACTATCGGTCAGTAGTGTCTCAAGTGCTTGAACAAAATCGGAAGTGAAAACAGGAAAAGGGCCAGAGTTTCGGCTGAGAAATGTGACCCTCGACATCGACCTTAAAATGACACCACTACAAAGTTTTATGCGATGAGTATACACTGTACCAACATAAAGGACCAGACTTAACTTTCAGTCCGGCAAACAAACAATATACATGTACAGTAAAACCCCTCTGAATCAGGTGTTAAAACTAGTACTCGTACCGGTCTTTCAGACTGGTGGCAGCTTAACACAGGTTAAAAGTCATGCAGAAAGCTCCCAAAGAAATTTCTGCATGACGTTCACCCTGTATAAAGCAGTCATATGTCTAGAAAGAGCTAAATTGTTTTTAATCATAATTCCGATTAGAGGGGATGTTACTGTACCCCTGAGTCAAGATTTCTTTGAGACATGAAAATGAAACCAGACGTCAATGGAAAGATACACAAGCACACCCATCATCTATAATTTGGTAATGCAGTAAATATGGGCGATAGTTACACGTGCTGAACTATCCCGCCATTTTCTCCAACATCTATCACAACCTCAGTGTCACTGCTAAATCCACTCCAATGTATTACGAATCATTGGAATACCCTTGTTGAACACTTTACTCGATATATACACATTTTCACAGCTTTCAAAGTTTGCAAATAGAGAAGACCACGATCAGACGGCTCCTACGGGATCAGGGTCTACTCTGTTTTCTTACTGAATTGTATAGATCTGATAATACAGGATTGTGAATCAGTACGAATCTACATAATTAATGATGTATATTTTGAAACATGTTGAATTAACTATGTTTTACTGAGAAAGTTTCCCAAAATGAAATATCAATTGCCTGTCCTTAATTGTGATGCATAATATATATATTTAGACACATTTCTAAGCATTTTTTCTGACTGTGTAGACATAAGCGATTCAAATTTATTCAAAGTTGGCCAGTGGCAATAGTATGGAGCGATCTGTTTTACTTACACCTTGCTTTAAGCCACCTGCCCTAAATACCAACTAATTAACACAATTTAGTGGCCGTTATAGAGAGGTTTAAAAGTTCATATGCCATTTCACATGCCTTGTTTTCATATGTAGTTAATACCCATGGTGGCTTTACTGCTTTATTTATATTTATGATAAAGGGATATAAAGTAAACCCTTATACTATTAGAAAAGTACATATTGACTGATCTTGATCAACTTTACCGATTCCAATTCGCTCAAGCTTTTGAAAAAGAACTGACCTAGCGTCAAACAGCTTGGATCCTGATGAGACGCCGAGTTACTCCAAGCTGTTTGCAAATGAATATCATGTCATGCTAAGCACGATAAGAGTTGAAATGTTTACGGAAATTAATGTGTATGGATTTTCAAATAAACTTTCAAATCCACTTAACCTCTACAAAATGATGTGATCTGAATCTACTCCATTATGTTGTTTAATTGAGCGTACCGATTATAAATTTTAACCTTTTCTCTTACTGATGAGTCAACAGCGGTATACAAGCGATGATACATGAACGTCAGCAAAATGTCTCTCAAACAACCATCCGAAAATCTAATTGTCAGCAATTGGGTCGACCCTTTACCAGATCGGATAGGAACGCATTTTGACACACTTTCAAACAGAGTAGACCCATATCAGATATCAGATATCATAGTTTGCTGTTACGTAATCTCATCAATCTGTGTTGACCATTTCTGTCATTGCCAAAGTTTAATGTGTTCACATGCTATTAAAAAACTAATCTAATTAATATCCATAATGTAATTATTCCTTACATTAATATTCATAAAGTAACGAGTTAAAACTAAATCATATGGTGCATTCGATGTTCGGAAGAAACATGCCACATCAATCATAGTTATGGAGTAAATGGTTACTATTGCCCTGATACTACCAAATAGTTACTAAGCCGCATTTCGTAATATAACAGTAGTACAAATGTACCATAGAACATCTTAACATATGTCATGTTGTTTAAAAACGATGTCCTGTTAATCTCCGATTTGTTTCTATTAACCCTTCGCTTGCTATTCGCGTCAATATACCTACCTGTAACTAGTGAAGACCCAGATGAGACAGCTCCTGCAGGAGCTGTCTCATCAGGGTCTGCACTATTTACAAGTTGATTGTGCAACCAGTGCACTCCAATGCAGTGATTACACAGCGAAATACTTGTACACAGTGAATATACATGTATTCATGCAACAGGGCATGGGTAAAGAAGGAGAAATGTATTTCAAAATTCAGTAAGCGAAGGGTTAATACTTTTGATCAACTGTTACGAGTGTCATACAGCCTGGGCCCTGATGAAACACCGGGTTACTCGCCGTCTCATCTGGATCCAGGCTGTTTGATAATGCCAGTCAGGTCGACACTAGCAATATCAGGCTTAAAATGACACTTAATGAATAAACATAACCAGGTAGTCGCTTATCCCTTGACATTACAGAAAATACTTTTCATAACTCTAAAAGTCGTTTTATATAAACTTAAATGGGAGCAAAAGAGTTTTAGACTGATCGCATTAGACGGGAACATGTATATAAGCAATGGCTTACGAGTTACTTATGGCCGTTTATCGCTCGCAACCAAAAAACAACAAAAAAATACAACAAAATCAAGGAAAACAATACATATCGTCTATTGTGTATGTTGTTTCTTCTATTACTATTGTTCTTTCAAACATGTTTGCTGAGTCTTTCTATTTTGGGGAGCTATCATTGTTTTAACACTTTACTCCATGAATATGCATGTTAACCCTTTCGCTGCCAGACTCTGTCGTCTGCTAACTTTGTCGTCTGCTACAAATTGTCATTCTTTTGATTTTCTTCATTTTTGTTTCAAAAACATAGTAACAGTAACAAACAGTTTGGATCCTGATGAGACGCCGAGTTACTCGGCGTCTCATCTGGATCCAAACTGTTTGCATAGGTAATCACAGATCCGGCATTGGCAGCCAAAGGGTTAAAAATAATGGCATCATGAATATTTATTGGTTTAACATTTATGAAGGGACATGAACAGAGGGTGTTTAGCAATGGTAGAAACTGTACAATCATCTATACATGTTTATTATTTTATATGCAAACAGAGCTGACCCTGATCAGACGGTTCCAACATGAGCCGTCTGATCTGGGTCAACTCGGTTTGCAAATAAGTAAACACTCGTATTTATGATGTAAAGGATTAACCCATTTAATTCTTTCCTGAAAATTAAACTCAAACAAGTACCGCGTAAAATCATCATGGAGCTTTTAACAGTTCTACCTGTAAATTGACATTCTGGTCACCATCTACATGTATTGTTCTATAACGTATTAGTGTCCAAATATCCTTTAACCCCTTTCCCTATTGAATATTCATGTAAGAAATAATGACAGTATGAATATTTATTAGATTAATTTTAATAATGGCATATGTTCATGAGATATTTTGGTATTGGTAGAAACTGTATAGTCAGGTCTATTATATTAATTTCACAAGCAAACAGAGTACATCCTGATTAGATGGCTACTGTAGGAACCGTCTGATCTGGGTGTACTCTGTTTGCAAATGCACGAAAAAGCGTGTGTATGATGGTAAAGGTTAGCCCTTTCCATGCACAGTGCATATATAGATCTGAGTCGACATATCTTGTCAAGGTCAAACATTCCCTTAGTCATATGTCGCTATAAAAATTGAGTTGATTACTATTCACGAAGTCACACTTTATTACATGAATATTCAGAGTAAAGGGTTACTGAAATAGGTTTGATGTACAGTAAACTCTCGCTAATGCGAATAAACAGGCACTGGCGTCGTTTAAAGCAGGTGGTTGCCTAATGCAGGACGAAAGGTATGCAGAAAGTTCATGTCTACCTTTTTTTAGGAGCCTACCTTTCGTCCTGCATTAAGCTACCACCTGCCTCTGCAACCCAGAATTATGCCCATTTTTGGTGGTCGCATTAGAGGAGTTGTACTGTATATGCATTTGATATAGATACAGATTATTCATATAACAACGTCACACATGGGCCCGTCCTTTTGTAATTTCCTACATGAACACTATAATTATGAACGACGTATTCAATTAACTCACCTCATGCTACGTTTGTCTTGACTGACATTTGCAAACAGATTGGATCAAGATCAAATGCCGAGTAACTCGGCATCCCATCAGTATCCACGTTGACACTCCGTCAATATTTTTTGAAAGGACTGAATCAGAAGTCAGTGAAAAATTCAGCAGATCAGATATTGAGCAGTCATTGTTTTTTTTCAGCATGAGAAGGTTAAACAGAAATTCTATTAAAACTTACCTTATACAAGATCCCGTGATTTCTAATTTCGTCCGCAACGAGGGAGGAGGCATTGACGGCTGTCGTCTGCACAAGTATAATAGCAGACAACATTAACTTCCAGAGCAGCGCATCTTTTTCCCTCATCTTCCCTATTTAAGTCAATCCTGTGTGATTTCGATTGTAAGTAGGTCTATAACAAGACACTGTAAACACAAAAGAAAACTCATTTGCACTGCAGAATAAACTGTTAATCACTCCAATCACATTTAACCTTTCGTTCGGTACGGGTGCTTCGGTGATTTCATTTGCAGACGGTTCGGATCCAAATCAGACGCATATTCTCTGGGCGTCTGGTTAAGATCCAAACTGTTTAACTTTCAAGTTGTATTCTTTAAAAGCAAAAACATGAATAGTGTAAATTCTAAAATCTGCATCAGACGAAAATTAAAGCAGACGACAATTTCCCCTCACGATACAGGTTTCTGCATCAATCCGAGCTTGAATGTATTCCAGATCTCACAGGGAAAATGACTGTAAACTGAAACTTTACTAAATGTAGAGTGAATACACCCGTGTCTATACTTCACCAAAATGGTGTTTACATTTACAGCCAATCATCTTTTGAATCTTGCACATAAATCTCAAATATTTCATCCTTTGAAAGCGGAGAAACCAGTGTATTGGCATTTGCAAACAGTGTACACCCATATCAGAGGGCTCACAGAGGAACCCTCAGATCAGGGTCTGCACCGTTTATCTTTCAACCCCTTCTCGCAAATTGTACCATTTCATACTGAATAGACTGTATTATTAAACAATGATGGACCACTCAAAAGGTAAACCGCGCTAAATAAAATGTCGTCTGCAAAAACGTGTCGTCTGCGTATGTATAAAGTTGATATGTTGTCCATTTCCTTTTATAAAACAACAGTAAGAGACACCAGGCTATTTGTCCTATAATTTGGATCCAAACCCTCCTCAAGTTCACATGTAGCGTGACAAGAGTGTTTAACCCATTCCCTCATAGGCTATTTTAGATACAACCTCTTTGAATTAATCTATCTAAGGAGCATTAACTAGAGAAAAGGAAAATTTTAGAATTTTATAGATTGAAACCATTGTGATACATAGAGCATTTGCTCCTATAAGAGCAAATGCTCTATGTATCACAATGGTTTCACAAAGTGACTTTTACAGAGTCATCAAAAGTCGTCAATATGAAGGAAAGGGTTAACCCTTTCCCTGTTAAGTATTCCTTAAAGAAATAATAAATATTTATTAGCTAAATTTTTATATAACCATATGTACACGGGAGTTTTTGGCATTTGTAGAGACTAAAGAATCAGAATTTTATTATTTCATAAACAAACAGAGCAGACCCTGATCAGGCGGCTCCTACAGGAGCCGTCTGATCTGGGTCTACTCTGTTTGCAAAATGGTTCATCATAATTTCGCTAACCACGAAAAGACTCGCATTTGCAAATAGGTTGGATCCAGATGAGACGTTGAGTTACTCTGCGTCTCATCAGGATCCAAGCTGTTTGACACTCGATCAATAGTGTCTCAAAAACGTGATGGACTCGTAAATAGTCAAACTGCACCAGATCCAAATTTGAGCGGACCTTTTTTTTCACAGTGGGGTCAAGGTTTAATTAAAATGTCATCTGCTTTAAACATGTACATTTAAATTGATACGATTTGTTAGTCTTTGCCCAACATGCGGTTTTAATAAATACCACATATGCTTATACGTTTGTGAAAGATCGGAAGCCGAGATTGTAACGTCTGATTTGGATAAAAACTATTGCAAAGCAATTTATTTTGATTGATTTTTTTGGCATAAGAAAATGTAGAGACCGTTTCTCCACACCCGTATAACCACACACAATAACAAACTTCCGCCGTACATAGAACCTGCACATTCCTTCATTGATGAAACTTCTTTCAAAATAAATAACTACCCTACTTATAAAGTACGTGTTAATCTGACTTAACGCTTTCGGTACCAACCCCGCATCTATGATTACCTGTGCAAACAGTTTGGATCCAGATGAGACACCAAGTAACTAGGTGTCTCATTAGGATCCAAATTGTTTGTAACTATGTTAATGTTTTTGGGTTTTTTTAAAGAAAAGGGCAGGAAATTAAATACACGAAAATTGTAGCAGACGACAATATTTGGCAGGCGAAAGGTTAAACCTTAGAATGCGGGAAACGAGATGGCTCTCATTGGCAAACAGTGTTGATCCATATCAGAGGGCTCATAGAGAGTCCTTCTGATCAGGGTCTGTATTGTTCGCCATTCAATATCTTCTCATAAATCACACCCTTTCATACTAAGTGAAATCTAAATTTAAATAGTGATGGACTTTTCATTTTGAAAATTGAACAAAGACAGGGTAAAGCTATATAGCACTTTGCAATTTTGTAAAAATCATCTGTAAACAGTCTGGATCCAGATGAGACAACAGGTAATGGGGTATCGCATATGGGTCCAAACTGTTTGACGCACCGCTGCTTGTTGCTAATCAAGGAAGGCGGAAGAAAAAATAATGCAGACGACAATTATTAAGCTGGCGAAGAGCTAAGCCCTACCACCCAACCTCATCCTTCGATGAACAAAATCTTGGAGATTAACAACAAAGCAAGATCTGACGAAATACCTAATTACTACTGAACTTTTAAATATTTATAGAGCAACTGAGATGTTTTTATCATCTTTCTTAACCTTTCGCTTGCTATTCGCGTCAATATACCTACCTGTAAATAGTGAAGACCCAGATGAGACAGCTCCTGCAGGAGCTGTCTCATCAGGGTCTGCACTATTTACAAGTTGATTGTGCAACCAGTACACTTCACAGCAGTGATTGCACAGCGATATACTTGTACACAGTGACGATATATGTAATTATACAACAGGGCATGGGTAAAGAAGGAGAAATGTTTTTAAAATTCAGCAAGCGAAGGGTTAATTTTAGATGCATGTTTCACTGCCAATGGCGAATATGTGATTACCTATGTACACAGTTTGGATGCAGGTGAGACACAGAGTAACACGGCATATCATTATGATCCAAATTGTGTGTGTGTTACTGTGAATATGTTTTGTGACAGATAGGGGAGAAAACTAACCCCCCCCCCCCCGCACCCCCCAAAAAATTGATACACACGACAAACTTTGCAGGCGACAATATAAACTTACTTTTAAATAAGCGAGAAAGCTTACAGTTAAACCTTCCTAAAACGGAGAAACGAGAAATAATAGTTAACTTTCTATAGGACGGAGGAGCCAGAAAGCTTTACAATTAAACCTACTAAAAAACGGAGGAGCCAGAAATAATTGTCAAATATCTCCAGGACTTTACAGTTAAACTTACCAAAAACGGAGGAGCCAGAAATAATAGTTAAGTCTCTCCATGACGAAGGAGCTAGAAATCTTTACAGATAACCCTACATAAATTTGAGGGGCGAGAAAGCTTATAGCTAAACCTGTCTAGCACAGAGGAGCCTAAAAGCTTATAGTTAAACCTTCCTAAAACGAGGGAGCGTGAAAGTTTAGACAGGGAGAGAGACAGAGAGAGACTGAGAGACAGATGAGGGAGGGGAGCGACGGAAGTAGATAGAACGAGAGAGAGAGAAAAAAGGAGAGACAGAAAGAAAGAGAAAGAAAGAGAAAAAGGTGAGAAAGCTTACAGCTTATCCTCCATAAGGAAGGAATGAGAATGACTCCCTAAAACTATGTCCCAGAGCATTAAGCTACATGTACCACCTGCCTTTGCCACTATGAATTATGCCCCTTTTTGGTGGTCGCATTAGAGGGGTTTTACTGTACAGTAAAACTTCTCTATAACGAACACTAAATTGTGTTAATTAGTTGGTATTTAGGACAGGTGGCTGCTTCAAGCAAGGTGAAAGTAAAACAGAACGCTCCTATAGGAGCGTTCTGTTTTACTTTCACCTTGCTTTAAGCAGTCACCTGCCTTTAACACTAAATCCTTGATGTAATTTAGTGGACGTTATAGAGAGGTTTTACTGGATTTGAGTTCGCACCGTTATCTGTTGTTCAGTCGGTTTCTCATTAGGATCCAGTCTAACTGTCACTCAGACACCAGTTTTACAAAGGCCTGACTGTAATGAAAATAAGCCAGAAGAGTTAGATCAGTTCTGGGTTTTAGCAGTCATATTGTTTTCATAAAAGCTCCAGTAGAAGCAAGCGTCACAGAAGCGAGTTATAAATTCCTGAGAAACATTTCCGGAGGACAATGAGCACGTAATCTGTCATTTGAATATTTTATTATACCATAAGCCTAACTCTTTGTGTGCTAGTGACGAGTTCGTGGGTTCCTGTGACAACATTTTAGATCCTGATGAGACAGCGGTGTCACTCGGCGATACATCAGGATCTAAACAGTTTGACCTTCTGGTTGTTTTGGTCAAGAGAACTATAACATAGAAATGTATGCGATAATTGTTGTAGACGACACATTTTGCAGACGATATTAACTTTGAAGCATGCAAAGAATTCTCCACCGTCTCAAGGGGACGTATGGTATTCATGTCTTTAACACTTATCCCGTTGAATATTCATGGAAGTAATAATGACGTCATGAAGATTTATTAGTTGAACTTTTATGATGTCAACTTTTCGGTTGAATTGATTGCTTTGACAAAAACTATAGAATCATTGCTTTATCATGTAATAAGCAAACAGAGCAGACCCTGATCAGACGGCTCCTATAGGAGCCGTCTGATCTGGGCCTTCTCTGTTTGCAAAGGTCTGAAAAGGTGTTTATATGAAGGAAATGGTTAACACTTATCCTGCATTTGCAAATATCTTAGATCCAATTGAGACGCCGAGTAACTCGACGCGTCTGATCAGAGGCCGAGTTGATTGATATTCTCTCAGTAGTTTCTCAAAAGCTTGAATGATTTGGTGGATGTTAAACAGATCTCTAGATACGAGTTTAACCCTTTACCTGATAGAGAGGCGTTTTGATGCATTTGCAAACAGAGATCTCTGAATATGGCGTAACAAACGTTGCAATATTCAATTTCACATTTTTCATTTGATACAGTAAAACCTCTCTATAACGACCATTAAATTGTATTAGTTAGTTGGTATTTTGGGAAGGTGGTTGCTTAAAGCAAGGTGAATGTAAAAACAGAACGCTCCAATAGGAACGTTCTGTTTTACTTTCACCTTGCTTTAAGCATCCAGCTTCCTTTAACACAAAATACATGATGTAATTTAGTGGTCGCTATAGAGAGGTTTTACTGTATTTATATTTCTCTTTTGATTAAAACGATAATTTTTCAATAATAATTTTTCCATTCGATTTTAAAAAAAACATTCATTTTATAGTAACCCTTTCCCTCCTATAAATGTGTTTTCACGCATTTGCAAACAGAGTAGACCCTAATCAGACGGCTCCTAGAGGGGCCATCTGATCAGGTTCTGCTCTGTTTGCTAATGGATTTTGATAGATTTGTTTCTTTGCTTTCTAAAATGTCTGCAATGTTCTACCTTCCATATTTCTTTATAACTATTGTATTACTGAATATGCAGCAGGTATTGAAATTCGACCTAACTACAGAACAGGGAAAGGGTTAAATAATATATATATTTATTCAATATTTTTGTTTTTCATTAGATTTTAAGAACGCATACTCATTCAATAGTTCAAATGCAATCATTCAATGTTACGAACAAATTTCATTTGATGTTGCGAAAAAGAATTCATTCGATAATTTGCCTCATGGGATAGGCTACTAGATGGAGTTGTAAGCTCGGATTTCTTTGGACGAACAAATCACTCAGCTTCAAAATGGATTCCCAAACACCGCGTGTGGTCTGGTAAGTGAAATTGATTTAGCGAAATATATAAAATAGCTTCTTGGTGAACCTTGTGCTATTTCTAGCCATTTTTGTTGTTCCAGGAATCTCGTCCAATGAAACTCGCGTTTACAACTCCATCTAATATACCATGAGGCAAATTATTGGACTTTTTTCACAACATCGCATGCAAAATAAATTATTGAATAAATATTTTTATAACTTCGAATAAAAAATTAATAAATATTTGTTTATAACATTCAATGAATTCGTTCAAACATCGAATGAGAAAAAGAAAATATTGGAAAAAACAATTATCAAATGTGAAATTGAATATTGCAACGTTTGTCACGCCATATCTGAAGGAGCCGTCTGATTAAGGTATGTTCTGTTTGCTTATGGAATAATATATATCTGATTCAACAGTTTCTGCCGAGGTCAAGCCATCTTGTGATCGTTTGTTATTATAAAAAGAATCAGCCAATCGATATCCATGATGTAATTATTTCTTATATGAATATTTATCCGGTAAAAGTTTAGACAAACATCTGTTTTCAGCATGATAAGTGTTGAGTAAATGAGTTTTTTTGTAATGTATGTGTTATGTTTTAGCATCACCTTTCCTTGTGACAAATTGAAAAGATCGATTTTTGTCAAAAGACGGTTTTAAAACATTTCAGCAAACAAGACGCGATACTGGAAATGTTTCATTTCAAAGAAATGAACGGTGTTTACCATGGGAATCCATTGTTTACCAGATCGTCAACTAAATGCCAATGAGCTACTGTAGCGTGATCGCTAAGTGACGTCTGCTGCGACAGAAGATAAACAAAATTGCAACATACGCCGTAGTCCAAATCCAAAGCTGATATCAGAGGAGAATAGAAAATAATTTAAGGTAGCGAGATAGGTTCAGCATGTGCCATGGAAAATTGTATTTAATACCATCAAAGGACATTTTTCTAACCGTGGTTGGTAAGAAATATTAATTCCTATCGAAACCGACAATTAAAATCCATTTAGAGTTTGGCGAAGATTTTCGTCAAATCATCATGCCGTGTATTTCAAACTTATGCTCGATTTAACTGTAAAGAGTTCGAGATTTGTCGAGACGTTCCTTCATAATTCACTTAGAGTTCGAGATTTCATTATTAAGAGTTAACTAGGCACTGTGCATGCGAGGCGTTTTTGTTTGTTTGTTGTTGTTTTAAATAAAAATCGTCGCTTGACGCAGTAAATAGTTACTCTAGCCGATGATCTACTGAATGTGAATACAGTTGTACTTCGATATCTCGAACTCGGATAATTCGAACTTCGGGATAACTCAAACAAAAAGTTCAGTCCTTCCAAAACTTACAATACACAATTGCTCGAAAATGTATCGCTACAGATATCTAGAAACACATGTGACAGCTTAATACAGGTCTAAAGTATTAGACCTGTATTAAGTTGTGGCCTCGAGAAATTGTTCAGATTAGATATCGGGTGACTCGAACTTCTGTTATCTCGTACTAATTTGTATGGTCCCTTGAAGTTCGAGTTATCGAAATTCAACTGTATTTGGTGTGAAACAAATCGGATGGCTAACAATGTGGTAAATACTAACTCTGTGTATTTATCATCTAAACATAAATTACAATTTCTCCAAAATAGTGCTCAGCCAATAACATTTAGAAATTATCATTATTATACCACATTTATATAGCGCTCTTTTCACACTGGATATGAGCATTCAAAAGCGCTTCACATGGATGAAATCACTTATCGGAACGAACCGCATGATTGATATACAATAGATATATGTCGTATATATGATATCACTAGCCGGAAGGAACTACATCATTGTCTATCCGGTCAATGAAAGATATGCAAAAGACATATAATAGATATGAAATCACTAACCGCAAGGAACCGCTTAAACTGTATCAACAAACGTGATACAGACAAGTTGACTGAAAGCCATGATCATCAATATCACAAATTAGAATAATCTGTATTAAAAACTGGATACAGACAGGTTGACTGAAAGCCTTACTCTGTATTAAAAACTTGATACAGACAAGTTGACTGAAAGCCTTACTCATCAATATAATAAATTAGGATAAATGGGCTGACTGAAAATCATTCCATTTATATGACTATTGGGTCAACTGTTAGCTGAACGCAATTCCTATCCTGAACTCAGTTGCCACTGTACATGACTATTGGGTCAACTGCTAGCTTAATAGGTTGGCTGAAAGCCATTCCTATCCTGAACTTAGTTGCAACTGTACATGGCTTTTGGGTCACATGATAGCTTAATGGGTTGGCTGAAAGCCATTCCTATACCGAATTAAACTGTCCTAGTAACACATGTTGAAAAATGCATTTTCAGACACCTTTTGAACCATGCCAGTGAAGTTTTGAAGCTGCATGCATGAAACTTCTCTTACTGTATTTTACCCTACAACATTTTGGCACAGCCAACGGCAATGATCTACTTCCTGACCTTAACTCTCTGCGTTGTACACGTCAAGCATGACGACAATGTACTTGGGAGATTCATTGTGCATGACTTTATACGTAAGTGTCAGAGTTTTGAATTCAATCCGATGATGAACCGGAAGCCAGTGAAGTCCCTTCAGAACCGACATGATAATTATGATTATATTAAGGAGTTCTGGTTATGATGCGGGCTGCTGTGTCTTGTACTCTTTGAAATTTCCACAGTGAGTTGAATGAAATTCCTTGCAGCAGTGAATTGCAGTAGTCTATTTTTGATGTAACAAGAGAGTTCACCGAAGTATTGGTAGCATTAAGTGAGAGGTACCTTCTAATATGGCCTATTTGTCGGAGCTGTGCATAACTAGACCTACACACGGAATTGACATTTGGTGTTATATCCATTTGTGAATCGAGCCATGCACCGAGAATCTTTATACACAAAGATGGTCTGACTTTTGAGGGTCCTACTTGCATATTAACCTCTGCAGGTACTTCTGTGTTTTTGTATGAAACAGGATGACCTCAGTTTTGTCAGTATTGAGCTTCAGGATATTCTGGTGCACCCAAGAGAGTATTTCTTTGAGACAGTCCCCAACTCGCGATAAAGCTTCTTGTTGACAGGAATTGCCCTTGGGCTTAAAGGACAGGTATAACTGTGAGTCTTCGGCATAGAAATGGTGGTTAAGCCCATGGTTTCTGCAGATTGAGTCGATTGGTTTTGTGTACATAATGTAGTGCTTTGGTTCTAAGACCGATCCCTGTGGCACGCTATATATCATGTTAACTGGGGTGGACAGTTCTCCATCTACTGAGACTATTTGATAGCGGTCATTCAGGTAGGAGGTTATCCACTCAAGGGGTTTTCCAATGATTCTGAAGTCTTTTCCAAGCGTTTTAGCAGTTTCAAGATCGATAGTGTCACATGCAGCCGATAAGTCAAGCATGACAAGAACTGTAATTTCGTTTCTATTTAGTGATTTAAGGATGTCGTTTTGAACTTTCAGGAGAGCAGTCTCTGTTGAATGATGATTTCGGTATGCCGACTTATGGTGCTATGTAGTTTGTTTAAGGTCAAGTGGGACTCAATGCGTTTGTCAACCACTTTTTCTAACACTTTGGAGACAAATGGCAAATTCGATACAGGCCTATAATTCCTAAAAGTACAAAAATGAGTCATGCAGGAAACACCACATACAGAACAAACAGTCGCCCGAACAGCAACACAAGGAAACAGCAAATGTACATAACTATAAAAACAACAAGAGAAGCACAAAGACAAAACAAACATGCAATAGGGGGAAGATGGAAGTACCGCCTTGGAACGGTCAGTGACAAAAGTCACTGGGGGTTAAACCGGTTTATGGGCGCCCAACCTCATACTTATTCCATCCCCACCCTAAAAGACAAACAGTGTAAATAAACGTATCCCCTCTCCGACTAATCTACAACAACCGTGACGAAGTTCATTTGAATCGAGAGCCGGTTTCGTCAAACGAGGTCTGACATGTGACACCTTGAACCTTTTTGGAACATAGGCAGTGTCTAAAGAGGAGTTTACAATTTTTGTCAGAATCGGTAGAATTTCGTCAAGGCATGATTTTAACAGCCACGTAGGTATTCACAGGATTTGCAAGGGGATGCCTTAGTTATTTGTTCTACTTCTTCTGTAGCTGTAACAAAAGAATCTAAAGCGTTCGTTGCATGCTGCATTTCCGTGATAACTGGCGCACTGGATACATTGCCTGATGCAATATCTGCCCGTAGTTTGCCCACTTTGTGACAAAAAAAGTCAATGAAGTCTTGTGCAAGTTGGCTTGAGGACGAAGTCTTAGGCAATGTGATGTCACTAGTTGTACCTAGCAGGTGCTTATTGACTTTGAAAAGACTCTTTGAGTCTGCCTGGCTAGATTCTACTTTCTCTGAGTAGAAATCAACCTTTGACTTACTTTGTCAACAGCTTGTTTTATTTGCCACTCTGTTCTCTGTACAGCTGATGGTCTATTGAGAGTCTGGACTTTCTCCATTTTTTCTCCCACTTGCGCCGTACATGTTTAGCATCGTGCAGTTCCTGGGTATACCACATGGTCTGAGCGTTATGGTTTTATGCACAATGGTGCATGTTTATTGGCAAGTGCCGCTAGTGTATATGTGTTAACCAGCTCATCAACATCTGTCATTTGCTAACTTGCATTGGTGGATTCTGCGTTGAGGAGATCTCTTTTAAATGAGTCGACATTAATTGCCCTAAGTTTTCGAAATGAAACAGTTTTTCTCACTGTCGGAGGTTTAGCCGCCTTTGCTTCAAAAGTTATAGAAAATGATCACGCGAAAATTTACCAGTACTGTCAAATAGTCCTGGGTCGGTGACTTCAATATTTGACACACAGTCATCACCGTTTCTCGTGATAACAATATCAAGGGTATGTCCACCAATATGATTGGCTTCATCCACATGCTGTTGAAATCCAAATGAATCTAGTGTATTAACAAAGCTGTGTTACTGTCATTTCGACTGTCAAGATGGATGTTTAAGTCCCCTACAATGATGACTGGTTTGTCATAGGTCGCATATTTATATAGGAAAAATGGCCATTCCTTAATCAAGAAAATCTCCGGTTTTTAGACCATTTCCCCGCGATGATGGTGGTCTGCAAACGACTACAAGGCGTAAAGTGAAATCTCGGATACTTAAGGCGCAGTCCATGTACTCAAAATTTGAGAAATCACCATCTCTTGTTGATGCATGGAGGCGAAATCCTACTAAAGCCTTATGTATGGCTTCTACCCCGCCGCCACGGTTGCCATTGCAGCGAGGGACATGTTCGATTTTGCAATCGGAGGGAATCAGTTCGCTTTACCACGATTTGTCTACAAAATTACCGAGCCAGGTTTCTGTAACGGCTACCACATCTAAGTCATTTGAAACAATATACATGTAGTCACAAATAGAAAGAGTCTTGGTTTTGACTGATCTAGGGTTTATACTGCATACTTTTACAAAATTCTAAATTCTAACTGGCGTCGGAGTTTCGCATTTTACAAAATCTTTCGTTTCCTTGGAAAAGGGCACTGCTGATAATTTACTAGTGCTTCTGCAAGGTTTTGCTTATCTGGGGGAACTCTTTCAAATGATATAAATTTACGCCAACCGATGGAACTTCCTTTTCGGTTTGACGGTTTTCAGAAACAATAATGTTTTGGAATTGAGTGGGGTATTTCCCTTAATTTGTTTAAATGAACACCTTTATTTACACCCCAAATAGGCTTTGATTTTGAGTTGCTCCCTCTAGAACCCCTAAATTTAGCTAAGCCAAATTGACCGAAGTCTAACAGCCCTAGCTGTTTTAATCTTGACAACAATAGGCTGTTGGGTTTTAAATTGGGCGACAATTTCCCTATAATGGAAAGATCACACCTGTTGTAGCAAATCAGTGATGTAGTAATCCGCTTCTTCGTATCAGTACATGTATATCCTGATGCCTGGGGCACACACATTTGAATTTAAAAATCCAATATGGCACAAAATTGTTTTATCAAATTCACTTTTTTTTCTGTCAAATCACACAACAGAATCACCTAAAGAGTACACCACTCTATTTACACGTCCTTCATTTGGGCTGCCCTTATAGAGGTTTGAGTATTGACTATGATTTACTGCGATCCTGTGTTTCTATAAAAGCCAATCGTTTTAATAACCATGGTTTACTGTGAGACAGTTTTTATTTATATATATAATTATACATCTATTTATTTTATTTATTTTGATTCATATAGTTTTCCTAGCGGGGCCACATATTTTTGTCGGGGTTATTTCTTTCTTTTCTGCCATGACCCAATTTCAGTGACTGTTAATGAATGAGGTATAACTGATTAAAATCACCTTCTCAATCATAGCCGTCAGCGTAGTGTAAGCGTTATAGCGATGGATTAGGAAATGTGAGTTCAAGGGTTCGATCCTTGGTGGAAGCCCAAATATTTTTTTCTCTGATTTTTTCTTAGCACCCTTAGTTTACGAGCGTTTGCTTTAAATGAAAAAGTAGTAAAGTCAAGCAGGAAAAGCCACACACAAAACGCCACCATCACCAAAACACCTACAGAAAGCATAGCAAGTTATACTCATACACACACACATACAGTAGAAAGTCACATACAAGACGCAATCACCATCAACACATCAATAGACAGCATGCCACACACACACAACCAAACACACGCAAACACACGAGAAGAACTCATAAAACACCAACAAATACAAGAGCACCAAAACATGAACAAAACACAAGCACAAAGACACAAGACAAACAAAAGTAAGGGTGACAAAGAGAGAACCGCGTTGGCACGGTCAGTAGCAAAATCACCACCGGTGGTTTAAACCGGTTTACGGACGTCCTAACCTCACACTTATCTCAAAGTCACCCTAGCTAAACAAACATTGTAAATAAAGGTATCCCCGCCGGACTTCCCCACAACATAGAAGACAGTAATCACAGTACAAAATGTAAAACATAGCATAACAACTGCGAAAGTCCGTCAAATATGTACTCAATGACTTTGCTGAAGACAGAGCAACTGCAGGGAAGCCGTTAAGGGCACGACAGAGAAAAGGTAATACATGAGTCTGGTAAGCTCATCCCATTTCTGGGTTTAAGAGTATACCATCATAGAGTACTACCCTCGGCCTGTCGTCGTGCAAGCAAAGAGGAAAGCGTAGCGACCGATTGTAAAGGGGTCGATAACCAAACATGCAGTGTGTTGCAATATAAATTAATAGGGTCATAACCTTTCTTCCTAAAAGTTTTAATGCGTTTAATAAACAAATCGTGAAAATGGATATGACCATGAATTTTCGTAAGTTTGTAGATAACATCACCATAGAAATCTGGATGAGAAATACCTTGTTGCATTAACGTCCGTAAATTGCAGTTATATTTACTAATGAGGGGTAAATTTCGATAATAGAATTTTGAAAAAGCTTTCCGAATTTTATGATATCTGTAGCCTTGCTTAAGAAGTTTATGAGTTATAATTAAATTATGACTATTAAAATTTACTAGCAAAGAACAGGCTCGGGCAAAGCGAATAAGTTGAGAAATGTAAACCCCATAAGATGTAGACCGGGGAACATCTCCATCTAGAAAAGGATAATTAACAATTTTGAAATCGAAATCTTCCCTTTTATCGTATATTTTAGACGAAACTTTATCATTAGTGATGGAAAGATTCAAATCTAAAAAGGAAGCCTGAATGTCAGATGGGTTCGCTTTGTTTAAAGTAAGTTCTTTTGGGTAAATAGAAGAAACCATATTTTCAAAATAAGGATTATCCAAATTCAAAATATCGTCTAAATACCTAGACGTTTTATTAAAAACACTAACACTGTCGGATTGTGTATCAGGTTTTAAACTAAGCATGAAATCCTTCTCATAGCAATATAAAAACAAATCTGCAACAAGAGGGGCACAATTTGTTCCCATAGGTATACCAACAACTTGACGATATATGGTATCCCCATAGCGCACAAATATGTTATCTAAAAGAAATGTTAAAGATCTACAAACATCAAGGCAAGTCCACATTGTGTAATTTTCAACTTCAGAATTCGAAAAGAATGAACGTTGAACATTACAAGCAAGGAACATTTTATTATACCCCCCCACAACGAAGTTTGGGGGGGGGGGGTATACTGGAATCAGGTTGTCTGTCTGTCCGTCCGTCCGTCTGTCCGTCCGTGGACACAATTTTGTCCGGCCTTCTTCTTCTACAGTTTTGCTTCAATTTTGTTGAAAGTTCATGTATAGCCATATGACCATATAAACCTGTGCACCGCATATTTCCATTATGATCGGACCACTACTTCAGGAGTTATCTCCCCTTTTTAGTCCCCTACCAATGTTTTCCGGTTTTCTGAACTTGTTATGGAAGTGACTCGAGATATCAACTCTATATTTAGTACAAAGCTAAATCTAGATCAGTTACAGCTTATGTTACAATCTCAGCCAGGTTGAATAATTATTTCCAGAGTTATTGCCCTTGAACTTTAATTTTTTTCTTCAAATTTGGGATTTTCCAGACTTTTTTTTGGAAGTGGTTGCAGATATTAACTTTATATTTGGCATAAAGCTAACTCTAGATGAATTACAGCTTAATTCCCAATCTCAGTCTGGTTGAATAATTTTTGACAGAGTTATGGCCCTTGAACTTTAATTTTTTGTCAAATTTTCAATTTTCCGGTCTTTCTTTGGAAGTGGTTAGAGATATTAACTTCATATTTGACATAGAGCTAAATCTAGATGAGGTACATCTTAAGTTCAAATATGGGTCTGGTTGAATAATTTTTGTCAGAGTTATTGTCCTTGAACTTAATGTTTTTCTGAAAAGGTACCTAGCTTTAGAACTTTGGATTTGACAAAAACCTCATGAAAGGGTCTTGTTTCTCTGAATTATTCTTCATTTTTATTACATAAATTATCTTGGGGCATGTATTGTTTTTAAATCTCTTCATGTTTCTGTATGTACATATGTTCAGATTGATGATAGGTGTTCTGACAAGCAGACAGGTGGGGTATTCGTTAGCCTTTGGCGTACAGTTCTAGTTTTCTCTGGCAAATGTTTTTTCCATCAATTTAATCAGTTTATCCTTTATAAGATGATGAGGTAGAGTAGTATAGAGTGTAGAGAAATCGTAAGAGCTCAATCAAGACTTGTTATACTGTTCATTTTCAAATTTAGTTAAAATATCATTTGAATTTTTTATGGAACAAAAAACATTAATACCAGAATTGTCATATATTTTATCACAGTAACGTTTAACATGTTCTTTGATAGTAGTAAGACACGACGTTAACAGTTTAGATAGTTTAGTAGTAGTACAACAACTAGAGTTAGCAATAAAACGCGCCTTATACGGATTTTTGTGTAGCTTAGGAATCCAGTACATAGTAGAAAGTTTATGTTTACATGTTCCGTGACTATATTTTTTTCAGGGGTTTGCACTGTAATATATGTTTGTGAACCAGTTAATTCCTCCTTTTATTTTGTACATAAAACATAAGTCCTTTGTTTGCATTTTGGCTTTGGTAAAGTTATTTAGCTTAGACCTTTTATTACTCGTGGTTTTGTTGACCGTTTTGCATATTTCACCATTGTGCGTGTACTCTTAAATGTATATCTTATACTAACCTGTTCTTAATTTGGGGACAATATAAGTGAAAAGGTTAATGGGCATTGAGTCGACCTATCCGACTAATTTCATATAGGCTGTAAGTATGGGAGTTTGTATGCCTATTTAGCAGTAGTTATGTGAAGTGTTTGATGGAATTAGTGGTGAATCTCATATGGTGCTAGAAGCTTTGTGATTTATCATAAATTAATTTTACTTGTAAACATCACTTAATGTGATAATGGTTTCTACGTCAGTGTGTTTCAGCAAATTAATAACATTGATATGTAACGTAATGTGTATTATTGGTGTCATACGCGGATATTACGCATCATGGCTCTTTCAAACATTGTCCAGTTTCTGCTATTAATTTATACATTACAGTCATGTTTTCCCAATGTATCTGTTAAAAAGTACTAAACAATATTTCTCCCTCATTTTCTTCTATCCTGCTTAAAGACGTGTTACGCAGCCATTTCACGCTTGCGTAAAACCTCGCTTGTGCACAATTGTGTCACGTTTCGAAAATTCTTATGAGGTTTTTTCCTCTTAAAACTATGTAAAACATCAGAGTGCAATTAATGCAGCCTTCACACTTTGGTACATACAAAACAATGACAAGATAAGTTTCAGCACTGAGGAAAAATACTGGGGGTCACCGTCGATTGTGGATTGTCTTTTATGGCGTTCTTAAAAATGTAATTCTTTACTATATCTTTTATCTCGTATCAAAATATGTCTTACTGTTCCAATAAGAAAACTGTATTACAATGCATATATTCAACCCCATCTGGATTATTGTTGTGTAATTTGGGGGACATGTAGTGTTCTACAGGTACAGAAGTTAGTCCGTTTTCAAAAAGGAGCTGCAATACTTATTCTTGACAAAGATATCGACGCTCCTTCTTTAGTATTTTTCACAGAACTAAATTGGATGATATTTCCGCTAGAGCGTGGTATTTTAAAAGGCTGTACTCATGTTCAAAGTATCCAGTGGCTTAGCCCCATACTATTTATATGATATGTTTACGTTTACTTACAACGGTCATAACAGAAACTGGAGATCTGCTTTCTCGTTCCTGTTATATTCTCCAAGACCGAATACAGAAAAGCATTCTTATTCCGGTTCTGTGATTTGGAACATACTCCCCCTTTATGCTAGAAACGCAAATTCTGTTGCTACATTCAAAACACTCTACCTCAATTGGAGTCCTCAGTGTGCTTAAAACCTGAACTCTTGCCTCTCGTTTTTGCTTATTGTATATGAGCGCCGCGATATGATGGCTTACCACAAGACACTGTAACCATGTAGACACAGACCGGCTACCGAATTGAGAATACGGCTTCTGGTCGGGGTCTACACCGTTTGCAATTCATCAGTGTTTACTGTGTTTTGTTTACATTAATCATAAAAAGGACATACCCTGTTTAGATGTTGCATACTCAATGCAGCAGCTGATCTGGGTCTGCACCTGCTGTGCATAATATCTTATCTGTTGTTCACTGTAAATATGTTTTGAGGGCCTCGTGGAAGATTGGTTATTACCAAATGTGTTTCTTCATTGTTATTATTACTAGAAAAGAGCCCGCGCAGGCGCGGGCAGACTGTTTGGTACATTCTGGTAAATTGCAAGGTACAATCACTACAATGCTTTTCCAATATCGTTATTAATTACAGTGTGACCTTAAGTGTTATGTTAAACTCTTTGGCTTACAGGAAAAAATATAGGAAAAGCATAGTTTATGTAAGGGTAAACACTTTATCTTATAGACTTCTTTACAGCATAGTAGCTAATGTTATAATAGCACAGAAAAAGACCCGCTCAAGGACTGCTTATACCAAAATGTATTTGAATTTAGATATATTGTATATAACACAAATATAACAAAATCAAAATGGCCTCAGTGGTCAAGTAATTGCAGTCCCTAAATGACAATTACTTTGCTTCTCATAGCACTGGGTTTGATCCAGGTCTTAGTCTGATATTTCAAGTAATGATGTATTGTAAGTAAACTGAAATACTACTGACGCCATGTAAAATCAAATAAATGTTTACTGCAAAAAATACTAAGAGCACTAATTAAAGTGCCATTTATTAATTTAGCTGTGATGATTTCTCAAAATCCTACTTGGTAAAGAGTAACAGCTAAAACTTATGTGTTTGGTTTGTGATGAAATAAATTATTGTAATCAATACCTAAAAAAGATGCATTTTAAATCTGGAGCAGTTGGGCATAATTGTAAAGATAGTGAATATGTTTATTTCATTTCAAGAAATATCCTTTCTGGTTTGTGTTACAGCTGCGCCGGTGTAACGAAGTAAAGTGACCCCCATAGAATACTGACCCCCCGGTCACTATTCTTCAGAAAAGGCGACCCCCTTTCTGAAAAATATCGACTCCCCTCCGAAAAATAGTGACCCCCTCCGCGATATCTATAAAATATTGACCCCGCTCCAACTATTACTAACAAATTAGTAATAATTGCAAATAGTTGAATACCTAATATTGTTGCGGCTGCGGTTTTGTTTTTGTTTTTGTTGCTGCAGCATCGGGTGGGTGGGTATGTGTGTGTGTGGTGTGTGGTAGCGTGTGTGTGTGTGTGTGGGGGGGGGGGGGGGAGGTTAAACGAAATTTAACGGAAACACTTTATTATTTAAAAACTGTCAATATTTTGAAAAAATGTTGACACTAGCAGAAGAGTGACAGAGGATGTGAAAGTAGTAGTTGTATTAGTTGAAGTAGTGGTAATATAATTTATTTTAAGGGGACATTTACAATGCATTTTGAGTATAACAATCTTTTCTGTGCGATCTAATAAATGGTTCTATACTTCTAACAGCGACCGACCTTACTTGTCAAATCATGTTTTTAAATCTTTACAGTAAGTAAACTCCTCTTTTTATAAAGGCAAATACTACTACTTGTGTATTTTATTTTGTACCCTTGAGAAGGATAAAAGTTGAAGATTAATCTCAGTCTGATTGGCAAACTGTTTTGAAACTCAACAGGTGCTGATATTTTCGATGTCATATATTTGACTTACTAGGCAGCCACAAATAGGTGACGAACACACAAGGAAAACTATCTTCTCTAGGTTATGTTATGAATAGAATATAAGACTCGTGTTCGTGATTTATTGGATCTATTAAACTCGTCCTTTTAGACAAAAATAAACACGCAACACATCATTGATGTGTGGTTTTCTACAAAGCTCGTTTAAAATAAAAGTAAAAACATTATGAACAACTAATCTAATGTTTATTATCTGCAGAGGAAAATGGCCTGTTGCAAATGTACACACTATATTGCTATGGTATATGTCACACGTGCTTGACCTTTTATATAAGAAAATCAACAGCATCCTTTCGACAATAATTGACAAAATTCTCTATAAATGGAATTGCATTCCGATGTTGTGTAGGGGTGTGTGAATGTGTGGGTGCGTGCGGAAGGGTGTTTATTTATAAGTGATTGTGTACGTGCATGTGCGTGTGTGTGTGTGCATGCGCGCGCGTGTGCGTGCCTGCTTGCGTGCGTGTGTGTGATATTCTGTACGAACAATGATTACAAGTCGTATTACTTGGCGTCCATTGCGCGCATTGGTCATGATATATTAAACGGGGCTCAAAATGATATTACTAGGGGTCACACATCTGTAACAATTATAGGCAATGAGGCAAATTAAAGTTGCTGGTGTTGTTCAAAATATCATGAAGGTGGGCCAAATCATTATTACCGGGGATCACTATTGTTTAAAAAATACTGACCTGGGGTCGATATTCTTCAGGTAATGTGACCCCCTATGTACAAGATATAAAATATAGTTTACGAGTAAAGTTAAACCCTTTCTTTAAATTATACTGGAGGTAGATTACGTTCGCGGGAACTGTTCAACATATCATAAACATGTGTCAAAGCACTACGACCGGGGGTCGCTATTTTTTAAGAAATGCTGATCGGGGGTTCGATATTCTTCGGAAAATGTGACCCCATATGTACAAAATACTTGGGTTCAATTAGTATTGCGAGCTTTAGTCATGGTAGGATAAACACAACTGAAATTGATATGACGGGGGTCACTAAATCTGTAAGAATTATGACTAAGGTTAAATAAAATCGAGTAAAGTTAAACTCTTTCTTAAATTATACTGGAGGTAGATTAAGTTCGCAGGGAGTTGTTTAACATATCATGAACGTGTGTCAAAGCACTATGACCGGGGGTCGCTATTTTTTAAAAAATACTGACCGGGGGTCGATATTCTTCAGAAAATGTGACCCCCTATGAACAAAATACTTGGGTTCAATTAGTATTGCGAGCTTTAGTCAAGATAGGATAAACACAACTGAAATTGCTATGACCGGGTGTCACTACATCTGTAAGAATTATGACAAAGGTTAAATAAAATCGAGTAAAGTTAAACTCTTTCTTATATTATACTAGCAGTAGATTAAAAATTCTGAAGGGTGGTGATCCCCCGAAAGCAAAAATTGCAAAACAAAAAGGAAAAATTGCAGACTCGGTTTTATTGAGTCTGTTCATGAGCAGTAATTGAAAGTGCAACACTGCTCACGCCCCCTAGCACCGGCTTAAGCGGTATTCAATTTTCAGAACAAGAAGTACTGAAATTCATGATCTCGAAGGATCAGAAGGTATAACAACAATGAGAATGAAGTATGGGGCGACGTTTTACGGCCGCCACACAAGCACTTAACATCTGCTGTTGTGAAGATTATAAATTCTGAAGGGTGGTGATCCCCGGAAAGAAAAAATTGCAACACAAAAAGAGAACTCGGTTTTATTGAGTCTGTTCATGAGCAGTAATTGAAAGTGCAACACTGCTAAGTTCGCGGGAACTGTTCAACATATCATGAACGTGTGTCAAAGCACTATGACCGGGGGTCGCTATTTTTTTTATAAAATACTGACCGGGGGTCGATATTCTTCAGAAAATGTGACCCCCTATGTACAAAATACTTTGGTTCAATTAGTATTGCGCGCTTTGGTCATGATAGGATAAACACTGCTG
This sequence comes from Azorinus chamasolen, assembly GCA_963576725.1. Classification (NCBI taxonomy): domain Eukaryota; kingdom Metazoa; phylum Mollusca; class Bivalvia; order Cardiida; family Solecurtidae; genus Azorinus; species Azorinus chamasolen. Next base: position 28,284,493 of record OY755248.1, read on the forward strand.
AAATTGCTATGACCGGGTGTCACTACATCTGTAATATTTATGACTAAGGTTAAATAAAATCGAGTAAAGTTAAACTCTTTCTTAAATTATACTGGCGGTAGATTAAGTTCGCAGGGAGTTGTTCAACATATCATGAACGTGTGTCAAAGCACTATGACCGGGGGTCGCTATGTTTTAAAAAATACTGACTGGGGGTCGATATTCTTCAGAAAATGTGACCCCTATGTACAAAATACTTGGGTTCAATTAGCAAGGCGCGCATTAGCCATGATATGATAAACAGGGCTGAAATTTTGCTATGACCGGGGGTCACTACATCTGTAACAATTATGACCAAGGTTAAATAGTTTACGAGTAAAGTTAAACCCTTTCTTTAAATTATACAGGAGGTAGATTAAAGTCGCGGGAACTGTTCAACATATAATGAACGTGTGTCTGTCAAAGCACTATGACCGGTCGCTATTTTTTAAAAAATACTGACCGGGGGTCGATATTCTTCAGAAAATGTGACCCCCTGTGTACAAAATACTTGGGTTCAATTAGTATTGCGCGCTTTAGTCATGACAGGTAGATAGGTAGATAGTTAGATAGTAGTAGTATAAGTAGTAGTAGTAGTATAGGTAGTAGTATAGGTAGTAGCAGTATAAGTAGTAGTAGTATAGGTAGTAGTAGAAGTAGGAAGTAGAAATAGTAGTAGTAGCAGTTGTAGCAGCAGCAGCAGCAGCGGCAGTAGTAAGTGGGTGGGTTTGTGGGTGGTTGGGTTTGTGCTTTGGTGGGTGGCTAGGTTTTGGGTGGGTGGCTGGGTTATTGGATAGGTAGGTAGGTAGGTAATAGTAGTAGTAGGAGGAGGAGGAGTAGAAATAGGAGTAGGAGGGGTAGTATGTGTATTAGTGGGATTAATAGCAGCAGCAGCAGCAGTAGTAGTAGTAGTAGTAGTGGCAGTAATTATAGTAGTAGTAGTACATTTAGTAGTAGTAGTAGTAGTAGTAGTAGTAGTAGTACTAATAGTAGTAGTAGTAGTAGTACTAGTGACGGTGACGGTGGTGGTAGACGAAGCAAACACAACAGCAACAACAAATATTATTTCCCACTTCGCTAAAATAATTCAAAAGGCATGATGTCGAACCCCTATGTTGCCTCACTTGGATGAGATTTATTTCAATTAATTTCAATAGGTGATAAATTACCAATGTTTTCAAAATATGGATATGATATATGGCATTGCACACAGCATTGACCATACGAAAATCCACACCCAAATGAAGTTTTTTTTAGTTTTACAGTGACTGACACAGTTTTCCGTCCACGAAATTTTAAGTTAGAACTTAGATTATTGAAATTTTAACAGCTATTTACGTCAATACAACATTTTACAATTTATTAAGTGATCTCTTTATATATGCATGCTGGTACATGTGCTCCTGCGTGCGCGTGAGTGCGTGCGTGAGTGTTGGTGTGCGTGCATGTATGCGAGTGTTTCTAAGTGTATGTGTAAGTATCGGTATATGTGCGTGCGTGCGTGCATATGTGTACCGGTATGTGTGCCTGCATGCGTGCGTGTGTGTAATTGTGTATGTACATGCGTGTTGTATGTGTGCGTGTGTGCGTGCGTGCGTGCGCAGGCGTGAGGGTGTATGTTTTGTTGAAACAAAGACAGGGAGTCACTATTCTATGGGGGTCACAAATCTTCGTAAGGGGTCAGTTTTCTTCGTGTGCAGGGGTCGTAATATTATGACCGGGGGTCAAAATACTATGACCGGGGTGTCACTATTTTTTAAAAAAATACTGACCGGGGGTCAGTATTCTATGGGGGTCACTTTACTTCGTTACACCGGGAACGTCGTCGTTTCAGCTAGTTTAGTTCCTTATAAATGTAATCGATATTATGATATTGTGAAAATGAATGAACTTAAGTACAATTTTGTAGGCTAGTAACAATCTTGTTTCAACTAAAATCCTTTAATCACCAAAGTTTCTCTTTCAGAACGGTACACCATCATACCACAATTTCCAGATTATGATAAATGCTTTAAATAGCATTCGACAGTCATGCACTTTTATCGGTGACTCTGTAAAGTATATAATGTGCAAACACCTCGAAGTCCGTCTAAAGAGTATAAAATCCGTCTAAATGAAGCAACGGACTGTGTTCGGACTGTGTTGTGTGCATGTTCAAAAATGGTACTGTGCCAGCCTCAGTCCACTGTCTGTGAAAACAGAGACAATATTATGACCAATTAGGTGCTGGTGTGATTTGGCCGAGGGGCGCTTCATCAACTTCTGCTCTCCGTCTGTCATTCTCGTTAGTAAACGTTTGTAAGGAAAACAAACGAATAGATTGCATTAAAACATAGTAAAGAAACAATTACGGCAACATATGCATATGGGGTATGCAAATAAATGGTACAAAGCCAGTCTGTGAGAACTGCACACGTATTTAGGTCTTAGGGCGATTTGGCCGAGGACGCATCAGCTGTGTTGCTCTTCGTCTGTCATTTCATTTCCTACTCTTTTGTAAACGCCGATAACTTGAAAAAGCAACCTTTTGGGCGTTGTATATATTAACTACGTTATTGTGTATAGCCTTTCTGCGCAGGCAGCCTGTTTCTCCATATGAGTTCGTTTTCCATGTGTCATGGGTCTAAACGAAAGTAAGACCCAAAAAGAGAGGAAACTGTGAGCACGTAGATTACTTTATAAAAGGCAGCGAAAACATCACCAAAGACATGCATAAACAGTCACAAACCGTCAAGTGTTTTGTCGACAAATACTAAAAGAAAAACAAAACAAACAAACAAAAAAGAATACGTTTGTGTCCGTATCAGAATATTCACCAATCGTCACTCACATTGGAAGGTCTTTTCCCGTCTATTTGTAGATGGACTATCTCTGTAGGATGGGGGAATTTCTCTGTATGTATCCAAACTGCTGATAGTAATGCTTTTTCGGTGTCAAAAAACACAACTTTAGTGTGTTAGCTACCCGCACATAACATTATCCAATATGTACGTAGTTGTGCCGTACAGTATTTACGGCAAATCCGACAAAAATCTAGCTCGTTCTTTTAGTAGTATAGATTAAACCCGCCCAGTCTCGTGTTAGCTTTATATGGTACCATGTGGGTGCGGCGAAACTTGTGTTTTTTCCGTATAAAGAAAAGGTAACACGAAAAAGAGTTCATTGGCATAGAACCATAGAACATGCGTACATTATACACAAAGTGGGTCATAGCTAGCTGAAATATGTTAGTTACATATTGATAAACATCCGCTTTCCGTCATTTGCTGTTTTAAAAAATTCTGACTTTGATGACGTCAACTTGTAGCGGTTTTCCAAAGCGTTGGCTATCGACCGAATTATGCGGCGTTTCCTCGGTGTCTATCAGCGACTGGATACTGATACTAGATAGCTGGCAGCAAACGACTGAGCCTACTTCCATTGTCGTAACTATCGATACGCATTTACGCACGTGCGTAACATCAAACTGAATGGTGAAAACATTATTATAGCCAAAATGGAACAAAAATCAATGGCTAAGGGGGAGGGGGTAGATTTTGATAGACAGCTCTGTCTGTTATGTAAGCTTTTACCCATTCCCTCACATTGATGCCCTTTGAGACCTCTCTAAAAGTCACCTTTTGAAATCATTGTGATAAATAGAGCATTTGCTCTTATAGGAGCAAATGCTCTATTTATCACAATGACTTCAAAACTACAAATTGTCCCGGGAGAGCATGCCCTCCGACACATAATTTCACGATGAGTACATTACATTTGGGTTCAGCAATGCTCCTGACTTCTGTGAAAATTCTGTCTTCAAAACAAATTTACAAGAAAAATCTAATTTGTAACTACTCAAGTCAAAATCACAGTGATTCACTATTTCACTACACAATAACTAAATGAAAACTGGGAGGGAACATAGTTGCCAACATATTTGGAAGTAATACTATGAGTGTTTGCTCGGGCTTTTAAATATGACCGCGTGGTGTAATAAGCTTCACTTTTCCCGTAACATTGTCGGTCGTAGGGACATCTTTGCTGACTTCATGACAATATCTTTCCACGTTGTCCTGCCTTCCACTGCTCTCTGATGCAAACCTCAATAAATGAGGCAGTTATGGCGTTCCATATTCTCACTCCATGATGTTATCTTCCCGTCCATTCATTTGCCTTCCTCGTATTCTTTTTCCATTAACTGTTCCCCTAGAGAAGTGTCTGAACGAGGCAAAATATACAGTAAAACCTATCAATAACGACCATTAAATTGTGTTAATTAGTTGGTATTTTTGGCAGGTGGTTGCTTAAAGCAAAGTGAAAGTAAAACCTGACTTTAACACAAAATACTTACGTGGTGGTTATAAAGAGGTTTTACTGCATATGTGTACCCCGATTGTCCACCAACTGAAGAATTGTTGATGTATGTTGTCGTTGCTAGCCTTATTTAGCTTTGGTTATTTTGTTTTCTAGTTTGTTGTTTAGCTTGTTAATTCGTTCTTAATATGTTGGTTATGGTGTTATTTCTTCCTTTGGACGACAACTACTTGAAATATCAATAAAATATGTTAGAAACATAGAGATACGTCGACGTAATGTTTATACGCAAACTTCTTGCTGTGCTTATCACCGACGTGTCCGCATAACGTTAAAGTCATGAGATAGCATATTCGACAGGTTTATAACTATCTTAAAATCCCTCTAAATCGGAATTCTAGTAAAGAAGAGCTTAGATACTTTCAGGCAGGTAGCTACTTAATGCAGGGTGAAAGTCGTGCAGAACGCTCATAGAGGACTTGTTTCCACATGTCTCCAAGACCGATATTTATACTAAATTTAACATCCGGACGAGGTTTAGATAGGGTTTACTGTACATAGCAGCAATAATATTTAAATTTTCTCTCCCCTCTGCTAGTCTATTAAACAACCACCTGCTCTTATCGACCTCCATATCTATTCATTATATTCGCTATATACACATTCTACTGTATAAATAAATCATTTTAACATTATTTAATATTTTCAAGATATAAATTAAGTATATTGGTACTCATAATAAGTCTAGTCTTACATGAATATCCATTAACCCTTTCCATCGTGGATATTCGTCTAACAAATAAAGACTGTATGTAGTGGGGATTTTATAATGCCATTATAAAAAGGGGGTATGCTTACCTCGGCAGAAACTGTAGAATTAGACCTTTAATATTTAATGAGCAAAACCCTTGTCGGACGGTCGCTGCATGAATCATCTGATCTGGGTCTACTTTGTTTGCAACTGTGTCAATAACCGTCTATATCAAGGAGAGGGTTAAGTAAATGGTTAGAATGAAAGCATATCAAAATATTTCCACTATATGTGGTTATCCATGTTAAACATATCGCACAGTACTGTGGTATATAATCAGGATCCAAACTGTTTAACCATATACCTTTTCTATTTTATTCCAAATGTCAATACCTACTGAATATTCATGGGCATAATAGTTACAACGAAATATGGAAGGTAGAACATTGTAGGCATTTTAGAAAGTAAAGAAACATATCTTTCAAATTACATTAGCAAACAGAGTAGACCCTGGGTCTTCTCTGTTTGCAAATACGTGAAAACAAGTTTATATGTAGAAAAGGATTAAATCACATCACAAAAATAGTGAGCAAACAACAATTGTAACAGACGACAATTTCAAAGAGAGCCGAAGGTTCAATGAACAGACAATCCATAATGAGAAGAGCTAAAGCGACCGCGAAGACAAAAGTATTCCAAAGAGCGTGCGAAAAGTAGTGATACATAGAGTAAATGAGGCGGTCTGACCTCCGACCTGAGAATAAGATATTTTATATTCGTAGATGTCTACCAAACACAGAAGCGATTCTTTAACCCCTGAATGTGGGGAATCGAGTATATTGGCATTTGAAAATAGTGCAGACCCAGATCAGAGGACTCGTAGAGGAACCCTCTGATCAGTGTCTGCACTGTTTGTCATTCAAAATCCACTAGCAAAATTTATCCATTTCATATTAATAGATTCTATAGTTAACCACTGATGAGCCATTCCAAATTTGAATATATTAGCTATTCATGTGGTAACGCTTACATTGCGGGACGCGAGTCACTAATGTCCATTGCAAACTGTGTAGACCCAGATGAGAGGGTCCTAGAGGAGTCATCTCATCAGGATCTGTACTGTTTGTCATGTTACACTTTTCTTTAGAAAACATCCCTAAAGATTCACCATATGCTTGACCTGTTTGAATTTTGGAATAGTCCATTTGAAAATTCAGGGTGGTAAGGGTTAACGCTTACGATGCTAAGAAATAGTCGTGTGCAATAAATCTACCGCTTGAACGTTCAAAGTAGGCCATTTCCCGATTTATTGTCTAACAACAAAAGTACTATCAGAGAGTTAAGAGTCAAGAGTGTACAGTAAAACCTCTCTATAACGGCCACTAAATTGTGTTAATTAGTTGGTATTTAGGGTAGGTGGCTGCTTAAAGCAAGATGAAAGTAAAACAGAACGCTCCTATATGAGCGTTCTGTTTTACTTTCACCTTGCTTTAAGCAGCCACCTGCCTTTAACACAAAAATTGATATACAGTAAAACCTCTCTATAACGACCATTAAACTATATCAAATATTTTGTGTTAAAGGCAGATGGCTGCTTAAAGAAAGGTGAAAGCAAAACAGAACGCTCCTAATGGAGAGTTCTGTTTTAATTTCACCTTGCTTTAAAAAACCATCTGCCCTTAATACCAACTAATTAACAACTAGTGGCCGTCATACAGGGGTTTACTGTAATTTAGAGGCCGTTATAGACAGGTTTTACTGTAACGGTATAAATCCTGGTGAGAGGTCCATGTCTCATCCGGATCCAAAATGTATGTACATGATTCTGATTGTCATGATATCCACCATTAGCGTACTGCTAACAGTCAACTATGTGCATACACTGTGGAATATGTCCTAAGCGGATATTCCTTCTATATTGGACAAAGGGATTTAAAAAGCAGGTGGTTGCTTAATGCATGGCAAAAGTAATGCAGAAAGCTCCTATATGAGCTTTCTGCATTACTTTTGACCTGCATTAAGCTACCACCTCCCTTACAGACCCATTATTAGACTTCTTGTCGATGACCGCTTAAGATAGGTTCTTCTGTACTTAATTTTCCATCAAGCTTAACCTAGAGATGCGCAGTTTGATGCATTGCGAACATAATAGACACAGGTCAGACGGTTCTGTTTGCTTATGGAATTATATTAATCTGATATTGCAGTTTCTACCATCGCCAAAATCATGTGTTAATATGCCAAACTTAAATAAGCTAATAAATATTAATGAAGACATTATTTCTTATATGAATATTCATTAGATAAAGGGTTAACGTTAGAGTTCAATCAGTACAAAAGCATCAAGTTGTCGGTATACTTTTGAAGAGTTCATTCAGGAAACCTCTGGTCTTGATCTGCATTGTTTTCAAACGTCAGGTAATTCCTGTGACCCACTTTCAAGGGGTTAAACATTTCCTTCATATAAGCGGTTTTTCACGCATTTGCAAACAGGGTAGATCCAGATCAGACGGCTCCTGTAGGAGCCGTCTGATCAGGGTCTGCTCTGTTTGCTGATGGAATTTGCTTGATCTGTTTCTTTACTTTTTAAAATGTCTCCAATATTCCATCTTCCATATTTCATTATAACTATTTTGTCCATTAATATTCAGTAGGTATTGAAATTTGGAATAAACAAAGAACAAGGAAAGGGTTAAACTTACGGCTGACTGTCAGCCGTCTAGTTAATGTGCTTGGTACCATACTAAGAAAATTATGTCATACCCCGCAGTGAAACAAATGCCTTCTACAAATGGGTTACAAATAAGTAGAGTAGATGATGTGGATGAAATTGTACTGACTATGTGTCGCTCCAAGAGAGTAGTTTTGAATAGGGGCAGAGTGTAGAGTAGAACCTGTCTTAAGAGGTCATCACAAAGAGGTCTAATTATGGGTCTGTAAGGCAGGTGGTAGCTTCATGCAGGTCAAAAGTAATGCAGAAAGCTCCTATTGAGTCGTTGAGTTACCAGGCGTCTCATCTGGATCCAAGCTGTTTGCAAATGCGAGGCATGTCGTGGATAGTGGGATAAGGGTTTGAGGCAGAGGAAAGTGTACAACATGTTAATGTTTATTGTTATCCTACTTGACAAACTGTACGACGCAAGATGATAAACTCCTTGGCTGATCTGGAGCCACTCTGTTTCAAATTAGAAATATGATACATATCTATCTCTCTCTCTCTCTCTCTCTCTCTCTCTCTCTCTCTCTCTCTCTCTCTCTCTCTCTCTCTCTCTCTCTCTCTCTCTCTCGCGCTCTCTTTCTCTCTCTCTCCTCTCTCCCTCCCCGGTTTTTAAGCTACAACGTTGGTTTGTGTACATTTTGATAACGTTGCTACAGCTGCAAACAGAGCTGTTTGATCTGGGTCTTCACTATTTGTCTGATTTTTTTCTGTCCGAATGCTTCGGGTTATTAACGATACATAATATATAGCATCCCACCGGCATCTAAACTTCTTAAAAAGAAAATGATTGCAAATTGCACGCTGATTGTAAAAAGCAGGTGAAAGTTAATTGATGTTTAAAAGTTGACTGTTATAGATTTCAAACCATTCCATGAATTTAAAATACGACTTATTGATAATTTTGTACAGACTTGGAACACTGATGTTGGCAATAACAGGGTAATGGATTTGTATTCTAATTTCAAAGATAATTTTGAATATGAACAGTATTTAGATGCCATACCTGCTGAATTAAGATGTTATGTCTCTAGACTGCGTTTGTCCTCTCACTCATTACGAGTGCAGGCCGGTCGTTTCGGAGTGAATAGAATAGAGAGACATTTAAGAACCTGTTAATTTGTAACTCTATGGATGTTGAGGACGAATATCATAGTATCTTGGTTTGTAAGCACCTGTCAGAAATTAGACATAAATACATTAAGAAATACTATTATACTAGACCTAGTGTTTTTAAGTTTATACAGTTGTTGCAAAGTACAGAGAAAAGGGTATTGTTAAATTTGGCTAAATTTATTAAAGAAATCTTTATCTTCCGCAATAAACTTAAATATTCTTGAGTTCATTCGCTTTTCTTGTATTGACCGTATTAGGTATATGTTTTAGTTTTGTTCGCTATACTATTATATTTCATGTTATGAAACTATTGTATATACATGTGTGTTGCAATGAGGTACTTAATTTACAAGTTGCTAATAAAGATTCTGTTCTGTTTAAAAGGTTATTTACCCAGTGTGCTTAACCACTGTGGCCATCCTACGGCATTGAACGCGGCGCACGTCGGAGAACGCAAAGCAGACAATTCGTTATGAAAATATGTCGGTTTATGTATAAATACTTTCACTTTCATTTTGTCAACAACATACGGTCTTTCAGAGTTACGAGAAGTCTAAACGGCGGTCATTTTAATATTCTTTAATAAGATTAAAATGCGTTTGTATTTGATTAGTTTTACTCCGTTGACAAATTAACTCGAGGTAAATTTAAACGGAATAGCATTTTCTAACAAAATGACCAACTGTACAAAAGCTAAACATCGAAAACATTATGCATGATTTGTTTAAACCTTTTCTATCCTATAAGATATTGAAATATATTAAATTCAAGTCGCAATATAGTTACAGAGATACAAGGCTTAGCGGATGATTTTTTAAAGGGTAACAGGATCAACAGAGGATGGCGTTGAATTCTATCAGAGAACGTAAATCAAGGCAAAGTTTGGCAAATCAAATCTGCGTTGCTGGAAATATAACGATGACAACATGCCATACATTATAGACAACAAACTGCGAGCACAGAAAACAACAATGAAAATCGAAAGCGTAATTGTTATGATCTAAATTGAAGATGTCGGCCACCACTTAAATACAAAAATACCATCTTTTACCCTTTTTACCTAATAAAAAAATGCATTTCACGCTTTTGCAAACAAAGATAAAGATCAGACGGCTCCTGTAGGAACCGTCTGATAAGGGTCTACTCTGTTTGCTTATGAAATAATATACAATGTACATATAGAGATATGATTCCACAGCGTGTGCTATGTCCAATATACCTTGTATTCATATACCATTATAAACATTCAGTTTAATACACCTTTATAATTAATATATACACGCCATTATTTTTTTAAATTGGCATGCATCAGTTAAAGGCTTAGAGCCAAGCTGTGTTGAACCGCAAATTTCACGCCACCCATTTTTCACACGTGTGAAATTTGCGGCCCCATTTTTCACATAATTTGTGAAAATTGCGTTATGCTCCTATACCCCCCTTCAAAGCCTGACGCATTTTTCACGTATGTGAAAAATGCGTCGAGAAGATGTGCTCAAATATTCACTTCAAAACACGCGACGCATTTTTCACCCTTGAGAATATATTCAAGTTGACCAATTTCTTTGGTCATTTCGGTTATAGATCAAGGTCGCAGAAATCGAAATGCCAGATTTGTAGTACAACTCAGAAGTTGATTTGGGTGCTTGCTCAACATAATTATTTGATTAAAATATAAGTATGGGTCACGTGGGTAAAACGTATTTGGAGTTCCTTGTTAATCCTTTAGTGTCCACATATTTGATATGCATTTGATGTCCCCGTGTTGTGGCACATATTGTCGCCGCTGTACATATTTTCGCCGGCGACCATCTCTGCTGAAACAGATGGAACATATTGTCGCCGGCGTTAATATGTCCCGAAGTTTTCGGCACATATTACTGCTGAAATGCACAAATTGTCGCCGGCGACAATATGTGACGAAGGTTATGGTGCTTTTGAGGGTATTTTTGGCGACAATTTGTCAAACGACTTTAACGACGAACAAGTTGACGACAGAGAACATACATATGGATGAAACAACAGGCAAACAGCCGGGCGGATATGTAATCCTGTCAAAGCAGTTGACACAATACACAGCTTTTGATTATCATTGGCGCTATTACACTGTTGTGTCGTTAACCACCGAATACTATAATTTTGATTTCCCGACAAACGAGTCGAACGACAATATTACAATGGCGTAGCCCTTGAGCACATATTGTCGCCGATGCCGACAACTTCCGTACATACTGTCGCCGGCGACAATATGTGCCACTTGTTTCGGCATATATTGTTGCTGGCGACGATATATACACCGTCGACAACATGTGCTGCAACACCCGGGATATCGAATATCTGGGATATTTTGTCCCGATTGGCTGATTGTCTGTCGCTCTGGTCATAAATCTAGAACCGTTTGCATAGTGGGTGTGTACATTTCTTACGACCTTTTTTACAGTACGTAGCGTACATCATGCGTATATCTATCGTGCGTTAATCGTATATCATGTGTATATCTTTCGTGCGAATATGTTATATATCTCACGGTTAATATAATGGGTACTATTTCCATTTTATGGGATATTTGATTAATACTTTATGTAATATATGTGTTACATGTATCTAATGAAAGAAAGAGTTGTTCTTTACTTAAGGTAATGATAATGCAAGGAATCGTTCCTAGCGTATCGTTTAGTGTACGTATATGTATAGTACGTAAATAGTATATCATACGTGATAATATCGTATATTGTGACAACAAATATGCTCACATATGTTGTATCGGACTTGACACGCCATCTTTCGGCAATAATTTGAGAGCGGAGGAAAAATTCTTTCTCCGACTCTGCACTATGTTTCCAGATCACAACTTTGTTTTAAAAGAGATCAACGCAGACATGTAAACCGAAAGTAGAAGTTTATTTTAGAATGTTCAGCAATTTAGGAAAACCATTGAAGAAAAATGCCCGCATTGATTGTTCTGAAAATCCTTATATCCTTTCGACTCATGTAGCGTAATAAAACGTATTGGCGATGTTGGCGTTCCATAACTTTGATCTATATGAAGCAAATTACTTGAATAGTTAGGGTTATAATGACTCTATGCCAGTCTGTAAAGTGGGCCAGTATGATGGTCGTAGGTATATAAATGGGCGTTTTATCAGCTGCCAAAATCGGCTCAGACACGGGTTTTTTCGGCCCAAAAATAACGCACGCTACCTCCGCTACCTCACGTGTGATGACTGTTATGGTGCACCATACATTTACAGCATCAAACCAATCGCGTTATTCATTAGATCTAATGGCAATAGACACGACGCGCAAAAACATGACACCAAAATGTTTAAAAATGGGCCAAAAATTTGCTTCGTTTTTTTTCGAACAGTGAGTCATGACCTTTTATGACCTTCTATAAATATACGCGTACTGCCTATCCGGTTGTGCTTATCTGGCACCGAAACAATAACACAAGCAACGTTGTTTAAAGTTGTCACCCTCACGTACTGCCAGTTAATTGGCTTTAGTCTGACAGTACAATGAGAGTTTACTGAAAGTAATTTGACACATCACTGAGAGTGAACAGACAGTAACCTGACAATCCAATGATGGAAAATATCATACTTATTACATTGTTTTGTTTTATTATCATTTTTTATAATAATGATAATAATGATAATAATAATGATAATAATAATAATAATAATTTATTTCGCCACATCACAGCATCTCAAAACAAGAGGGCCAGAATGGCCCTGAAGCGCTCAGCAGACAATCAGAGGAGAAGATTTTCAAAATTTTCACTATATGTTTCTATTGAAAGCTGGCTACTCCTGGGGCAGGGCCAATTTTGACCACAGGGGCATAATTTATATAACATTTGTAGAGGACCTGAACATGAAGCTATGTGCCAAATATGAAAGCTGAGAACCTTCCTGTTTCAGAGGAGATGATATTCAAAGTTTTCACTATATGTTACTATAGAAAACAATGCACCCCTGGGGCGGGGCCAATTTTGACCCCAGGGACATAATTTATATAACTTTTGTAGAGGACCTACAGATGATGTTATGTGCCAAAGATGAAAGATGAGACCCCTGTAGATTCAGAGGAGAAGAATTTTAAAGGTTCAAATTGTTGACGACGGACGACGAACGACGCACGACGCACGCCGACGGACATCAGGCAATCACAAAAGCTCACCCTGAGCACTTTGTGCTCTGGTGAGCTAAAAATACCATCTTCATTAGTTCATTAGTAAGACATATTACTAAAAGCTATTCTACCGTAGACTGTCAGTTTACGTTAATTTAACCTTGTTTTCATTTCAGTATACCATATACTAAAGTACAGTCGACACTCATTAGCTTGAACTATTTGCGAACATCAATATTAGTTCGACTTTAAAGAACTCTGAGATAAATGATCTTTCTTCACACAATACACGTGTACCGCATTACTTTTTAAAATTTCTTTTTGGTCAAATACACATGCTTCATTTGCATTGTTGAAAATGAAAACAGAATCCCAAGCAGTTTATATACAGACCAGGCGCCGAGTAGCTCTGTATCTGGTCTGGATCAGAATTGCTTGCAATTCAAATAACAGTTCAATTTGCAGTGACTTTCGTGGATTTCGGCATAAGCAGAAGTTCGACTGACCCAAGTTCGAGATAACGAGGGTCGACTCAGGGGATATTACTGTCATAAATATAATTCAGGGACAAAGCTACCCTATCCGATACTAATTCAATGTCCTGATGTCTGTTTAAGATCTCTCGTATCAACAATAGCAAAACCATCTATTGACATATATGTGAAAAATGCGTTGGTATTAGTAGGTCTTCAAAAAATGGGGTTAAAGTGCTACCGCATTTTTCACAGCAGGGTTTTGTGAAAAATGGGGCCCCATTTTTCACATATGTGAAAAATGGGTGGCGTGAAATTTGCGGTTCAACAAAGCTGCTATCCTTAAAATGAAAGTTTAGTTTCTTAAATATTTCCAAAGTTTGTACCCGATGTTAGCCTTAACCTTTTGCCTGCTTTGCGCGACCTGTTTAGTATTTGCAAACAGCTTAGATCCAGATGAGACGCCGAGTAACTCGGCCGAGTAACTCGGCGTCTCATCAGGGTCGAAGCTGTTTGATACTCAGTTAATACTTACTGAGAAGCTTGCACAACTCTGGAGTCAGTAAGAATTGTAGCAGATCCGACTTTGATTGGAATACATTTTCTTTTCGCAGGCTAAGGGTTAAACATGTTATGTCGTTCTTTGTAATTTGTCGTAATTTTGTCAAATTAGCATTATCCTTTCAATTTCAGGCGTTTGTACCGGAGTAAATACGACTAAGAACATAATATTTCAGGAGATTGCCGAGAGGGGATTAGATTTAAACCGAGAGCATGAAATAAATTCTGTTTCTTGTTATTTTTTGTTAAGTGTGCAACTAAACCTTGTCAATAAGAAAACGGTTTTAGCATTTTGATTCTTTAGCATTCTGACTCTTGTCAATAAGAAAACGGTTTTAGCAATCCTCTCGTAACGCATACTCTTTCATACTGAATGGATTTTATCGTTGGAACATTAACCTATTGTCTCCTACTGGCGCCATTTTGCGCCTCTGTAAAACTAAATTTTTGAAACTATTGTAATAAGTAGAGCATTTGCACCCATGGAGCAAATGCTCTATTTATCACAATGGTTTCAAAATTACACAATTCTAAAATTCTACTTTTCTATAGTTAATGCTCCTTTTCGGTAGATTCATTCAAAACAGGTTGGGTCTAAATATAGTATTGGAGGGAATGAGTTAATGGATCATTCCATTTTTGGAAAACCAGCATTCAATGGGTTTAAAGGGTAAACTTCTCTTTCTGCATTTAACTCATGGTAATTGGTCGTCAGTGCAATATTCGTTTTAGAAAATAATATTACATTCCAGTCCACTTATTACTCTTTTTTCTTGCCATTCCCTCGAACACTTTACAATAATAAGCATAGTATAAATATATGGAATAAGAAATGTATAATGTGAGGCAAATTCTTTCGACCTTCAAATTGTCTTTCTTTCCATTCTTTTGGACAGTGAGATGATAAAAGACTTTTCTCAATAGAGCTCTCCGTGTAGATGAAGCACGTACATACATGTATTTTAAAACGGTAATCCTTTTTTATAGAAATGATGGGGTGTTTTACTGCCTGAGTTAGGATAATAATTTGAAGTACTTTGATTTGAAACTAATATAAAGTATATTAATATCTACACTTTATTTGAACAGAAAGTATGTAAGCAAGTTATTTAACAAAGTTACTGTCTAACACATGTATAACCCCCACCCACCCACCCCCACCCTTCCCCCATCGCTTTACAAAGTTGTTTATTCTGGTATCTCAAAATGTACAGTAAAACCTCTCTATTACGGCCACTTAATTGTGTTAATTAGTTGATATTTAGGGGCAGGTGGCTGCTTAAAGCAAGGTGAAAGTAAAACAGAACGTTCCTATAGGAGCGTTCTGTTTTACTTTCACCTTGCTTTAAGCAGTCACCTGTCTTTAACACATAATACTTGGTGTAATTTAGTGGCCGTTATAGAGAGGTTTTACTGTAATATTTTTTATACGATAACAATTTGCTGTTGTTATGAATATTAGAAACCTATTTTTGAATAAAATTTTATGGATTAATACCTTATAAATTGTATGCCAATTAAGATGCTTAATAAAAATATCTATCTATCTAATGATAGAAATATAAGTACAGTAAAACCCTGATAATGTGACCACCTAAAAATGGTACAATTCTGGGTGCTAGATGCAGGTGGTAGCTTAATGCAGGACAAAAGTAATGCAGAAATCTCCTAGAGGAGCTTTTTGCATTACTTTTGTCCCGCATTAAGCAACCACCTGTTTATAAAGACAGGTATGTTTATTCATTAAGTGGTCGTATTAGAGGGGTGTTACTGTATATATTTGGAATTATCTCTACTCAAAACACTTATGGTGATATTGTGAAGCGATGAACCCATTTGCAACGACCTGGAACTTATATCTGTGTAGGCGTGTTTTTTTAGTTTGGTCGCCAACAAAGACGACTGCTATTTTAATTGTCCTGCCAATCGTTGTATCTAACTTTAACCCTTTCGCTGTCAATGTCGTATCTGTGATTACCTATGCAAACGGTTTGAATCCAGATGAGACTAACTCGGCGTCTCATAAGGATCCAAACTGTTTGTTACTGTGATTGTGTTTTTTGAACAAAATGAAGCAATGTAAAAAATGAAAATTCCTGCAGACGACAACGGTTGCAGACGACACAATTTGGCAGCGAAAGAGTTAAACAAAGTGCCTACAGTAAAATGTTATTCAGCGGTGTCGTCTTCTGTGACTGAAATAGTCCATCACATGTATAGGCACAGCATAGGCAGAGAAACTAACAGGTGCCGTTACCAAAGAATATTGCTAATACTGCTTTGAATAGAATGACTGATTATATAATCGTATATTTTTACAGTTCAACTCATCCCATGAAATAGAATAAAATATATGTGTATGAAATTAATATATTTAATATTATATCAAAGTTTCTACATGTATTCACCCTGTACACCACAATGACACACCTTTGCAAACACAGCAGACTCAGAGTAGCCGGTGTAACGAAGTAAAGTGACCCCCATAGAATACTGACCCCCCGGTCAGTATTTTTTTAAAAATAGTGACCCCCAGTCATAGTATTTTGACCCCCCGGTCATAATATTACGACCCCTTCACACGAAGAAAACTGACCCCTTACGAAGAATTGCGACCCCCCATAGAATAGTGACTCCCTGTCTTTGTTTCAACAAAACATACGCCCGCACGCACGCACGCACACACATACAACACGCATGTACATAAACAATTACACACACGAACGCATGTACGCACACATACCGGTACACATATGAACGCACGCACGCACATATACCGATACTTACACATACACTTCGAAACACTCTCATACATGCAAGCACACAAACACTCACGCACACACTCAAACGCACGTAGGAACACATGTATATATGAAGAGATCACTTAATGAATTGTAAAATGTTGTATTGACTTCTATCTGACACTTTACAAAACGTAAATAGCTGTTAAAATTTCAATAATCTAAGTTCTAACTTAAATTTTCATGGATGGAACATTGTGTCAGTCACTGTAAAACTAAACAAAACTTCATTTGGCAGTGGATTTTTGTATGGTCAATGTTGTGTGCAATGCCATATATCATATCCATATTTTGAATACATTTGTAATTTATCACCTATTGAAATTAATTAAAATAAGTCTCATCGAAGTGAGGCAACAACGTGTTCGACATCATGCCTTTTGAATTATTTTAGCGAAGTGGGAAATAATTATTTTTTGTTGTTGTTGTTGTTGTGTTTGCTTCGTCTACCACCACCACCACCGTCACTACTACTATAATTACCGCTACTACTACTACTACCACTACTAAAACTACTACTACTACTATTAATCCCACAACTACACATACTACTCCTCCTACTACTACTCCTATACCTCCTATTACCTACCTACCTTCACACATACCCAATTAAAAACCCACCCACCCAAAACCCAGCCACCCACTCAAGCACAAACCCACCCACCCACAAACCCATCCACCTACTACTGCCGCTGCTGCTGCTACAACTGCTACTATTACTATTCCTACTTCCTAGTACTACTTCTGCTTTTGCCTACTACATTCCACCTTTACTACTTCCACTACCTATACTACTACTACTACTTTAAATACTACTATCTACCTACCTACCTACCTACCTACCCTACCCTACCCTACCCTACCTACCTACCTAGTGACCGCACGGTCATAGCATTTTGAGCCCTTTTATCACTGACCAATGTGCACAACGTTCATTAGAACAAATGTATTATCTAGAAAGGGGGCACTTTTACTGAAGAATATCGACCCTGGTCAATATTCTTAAAAAAGGGCAACCCCCGGTCATAGTGCTTTTTAATCTATCTCCAGTATAATTAAAGAAAGTTAAACTTTACTCGAAAATAATTAACCTTGGTCATTATTATTATAGATGAAGTGACCCCCGGTCATAGCAATTTGAGCAGCGTTTATTATATCATGACTAAAGCGCGCACTGCTAATTGAACCCAAGTATTTTGTTCATAGGGGTCACATTTTCTGAAAGAAAATCGACCCCCGGTCAGTATCTTATAAAAAAATATCGACCCCCGGTCATAGTGCTTTGACACACGTTCGTGATATGTTGAACAACTCCCGCGAACTTAATCTACCGCCAGTATAATTTAGGAAAGAGTTTAACTTTACTCGATTTTATTTAACGTTGGTCATAATTCTTACAGATATAGTGACACCCGGTCATAGCAATTTCAGCCGTGTTTATACTGTAATGACTTAAGCGCAATCCTAATTGAACCCAAGTATTTTGTGGATAGGGGGTCACATTTTCTGAAGAATATCGACCCCCGGTCAGTATTTTTTAAAAAATAGCGACCCCCGGTCATAGTACTTTGACACACGTTCATGATATGTTGAACAGTTCCCGCGACTTTAATCTACCTCCTGTATAATTTAAAGAAAGGGTTTAACTTTACTCGTAAACTATTTAACTTTGGTCATAATTACAGATGTCATGATCCCCGGTCAGAGCAATTTCAGCCCTGTTTGTCATATCATGTCTAATGCGCGCCTTGCTAACTGAACCCAAGTATTTTGTACACAGGGGGTCACATTTTCTGAAGAATATCGACCCCCGGTCAGTATTTTTTAAAAAATAGCGACCCCGGTCATAGTACTTTGACACACATTCATGATATGTTGACCAACTCCTGCCAACTTAATCTACCTCTGGTATAATTTAAGACAGAATTTAACTTTACTCGATTTTATTTAACCTGTGTCATAATTCTTACAGATGTAGTGACCCCCGGTCATAGCAATTTCAGCCGTGTTTATCCTGTAATGACTAAAGCGCGCAATACTGATTGAACCCAAGTATTTTGTGCATAGGGGGTCACATTTTCTGAAGAATATCGACCCCCGGTCAGTATTTTTTAAAAAATAGCGACCCCCGGTCATAGTACTTTGACACACGTTCATGATATGTTGAACAGTTCCCGCGACTTTAATCTACCTCCTGTATGATTTAAAGAAAGGGTTTAACTTTACTCGTTAACTATTTAACTTTGGTCATAATTACAGATGTCATGATCCCCGGTCAGAGCAATTTCAGCCCTGTTTATCATATCATGTTTAATGCGCGCCTTGCTAACTGAACCCAAGTATTTTGTACACAGGGGGTCACATTTTCTGAAGAATATCGACCCCCGGTCAGTATTTTTAAAAAAATAGCGACCCCGGTCATAGTACTTTGACACACGTTCATGATATGTTGACCAACTCCTGCCAACGTAATCTACCTCTGGTATAATTTAAGACAGAATTTAACTTTACTCGATTTTATTTGACCTGTGTCATAATTCTTACAGATGTAGTGACACCCGGTCATAGCAATTTCAGCCGTGTTTATCCTATCATGACTAAGGTGCGCAATACTGATTGAACCGAAGTATTTTGTACATATGTGTCATCTTTTCTGAAGAATATCAACCCCCGGTCGGTATTTTTTTTAAAAAAAATAGCGACCCCGGTCATAGTACTTTGACACACGTTCATGATATGTTGAACAGTTCCCGCGACTTTAATCTACCTCCTGTATAATTTAAAGAAAGGGTTTAACTTTACTCGTAAACTATTTAACTTTGGTCATAATTATTACAGATGTCATGATCCCCGGAGGAGTTTCAATTTCAGCCCTGTTTATCATATCATGGCTAATGCGCGCCTTGCTAATTGAACCCAAGTATTTTGTACACAGGGGGTCACATTTTCTGGAGAATATCGACCCCCGGTCAGTATTTTTTTAAAAAATAGCGACCCCGGTCATAGTACTTTGACACACGTTCATGATATGTTGACCAACTCCTGCCAACTTAATCTACCTCTGGTATAATATAAGATAGAGTTTAACTTTACTCGATTTTATTTAACCTGTGTCATAATTATTACACTTCAGGTTGTTATTACAATTCAGGTTGACCACCAATTGTAATAATGTTTTCGCATCATAACCAGTTTTGTAATAAAATTTTCTAAGTCGTTGTACTATCATCTAGAATATCTGATGTATTACTTCATACATGTACACATGCGCGCACACGCATGCGTCCCTCCCATACAAACTACACGCATACACATACTATCAACATACTAGCACGTGCGCACATTCATACTCACATAGACACACAAATACAGACACAAAAATATTTTATTACACTTCAGGTTGTTATTACAATTCAGGTTGACCACCAATTGTAATTATGTTTTCGCATCATAACCAGTTTTGTAATAAAAATTTCTAAGTCGTTGTACTATCATCTAGAATATCTGATGTATTACTTCATACATGTACACATGCGCGCACACGCATGCGCCCCTCCCATACAAACTACACGCATACACATACTATCAACATACTAGCACGTGCGAACATTCATACTCACATAGACACACAAATACAGACACAAAATTATTTTATTACACTTCAGGCTGTTATTACAATTCAGGTTGACCACCAATTGTAATAATGTTTTCGCATCATAATCAGTTTTGTAATAAAAAATTCTAAGTCGCTGTACTATCATCTAGAATATCTGATGTATTACTTCATACATGTACACATGCGCGCACACGCATGCACCCCTCCCATACAAACTACACGCATACACATACTATCAACATACTAGCACGTGCGCACATTCATACTCACATAGACACACAAATACAGACACAATTTTTTTTTTATTACACTTCAGGTTGTTATTACAATTCAGGTTGACCACCAATTGTAATAACGTTTTCGCATCATAACCAGTTTTGTAATAAATTTTATTACAATTCCGGTTGTTATTACAATTCAGGTTGCAACATACCTCCAGTTTAATTTAAAGAAAGGGATTAACTTTACTCGTAAACTATTTAACCTTAGTCATAATTCTTACAGATGAAGTGACCCCCGGTCATAGCAAGTTCAGCACTGTTTATCATATCGTGGCTAATGCGCGCCATGCAACTTGAGCCAAAGTATTTTGTACATAGGGGGTCACATTTTCTGAAGAATATCGACCCCCCGGTCAGAATTCTTTTTTTAAAAATAGTGACCCCCGGTCACTGTGCTTTGACACACGTTCATGATATGTTGAACAGCCCCCGCGGACTTATGTGTGTGGCTTTTACTGCTTGACTTTACTACTTTTTCATTAAATCTACCTCCAGTATAATTTAAGAAAGGGTTCAACTTTACTCGACTTTTATTTAATCTTGGTCATAATTCTTACAGATGTAGTGACCCATAAGTATTTTGTACATAGTGGGTCATATTTTCTGAAGAATATCGACCCCGGCCAGTATATTGTCAAAAATAGCGAACCCGATATTAACTCTATGATTCACGTTGATGATATGTTAAACAACTCTAGTATTTATTTATTTTGTAAAAAGGGGGTTCACGTTAATCGAACAATACCTTTTCCTTTGTCATAATTCTTGTAGATGTAGTGACCCCAGTCATTGCATTTTGACCGTGTTTATTATACTATACTAATACGCACAATGTTAATTGAACCCAAGCATTTTGTACATAGGGGGTCACATTTTCTGAAGAATACTGACCCCCGGTCAGTATTTTTTAAAATATAGCGACCCCCGGTCATAGTGCTTTGACACATACTCATGATATGTTAAACAACTCCCTGAAACTCAAATCTAGCTCCAGTATAATTTAAGGAAAGGGTTTAACTTTACTCGAAAAATATTTAACCTTGGTTATAATTCTTACAGATGTAGTGACCCCCTTTCATAGAGTATGTTAGCCCCGTATATTATATAATGACCAATGCGACCAATGCTAATTGAACTCAAGTATGTTGTAGAAAGGATGGATGTCATTTTTTTCTGAAGAATATCGAACCCCGGTCAGTATTTTTTAAACAATAGTGATCCCCGGTAATAATGCTTTGGCCCACCTTCGTGATATTTTGAACAACACCAGCAACTTTAATTTGCCTCATGTATACTTTACAGAAAGGGTTTCACGTATTTCGAAAAAAAATATTTAACCTTGGTCATAATTGTTACAGATGTGTGACCCCTAGTAATATCATTTTGAGCCCCGTTTAATATATCATGACCAATGCGCACAATGGACGCCAAGTAATACGACTTGTAATCATTGTTCGTACAGAATATCACACACACTCACGCAAGCAGGCACGCACACGCGCGCGCATGCACACACACACGCACATGCACGTACACAATCACTTATAAATAAACATCCTTCCGCACGCACCCACACATTCACACACCCCTACACAACATCGGAATACAATTCCATTTATAGAGAATTTTGTCAATTATTGTCGAAGAGATGCTGTTGATTTTCTTATATAAAAGGTCAAGCACGTGTGACATATACCATAGAAATATAGTGTGTACATTTGCAACAGGCCATTTTCCTCTGCAGATAATAAACATTAGATTAGTTGTTCATAATGTTTTTACTTCTATTTTAAACGAGCTTTGTAGAAAACCACACATCAAGGATTTGGTGCGTGTTTATTTTTGTCTAAAAGGACGAGTTTAATAGATCCAATAAATCACGAACACGAGTCTTATATTCTATTCATAACATAACCTAGAGAAGATAGTTTTCCTTGTGTGTTCGTCACCTATTTGTGGCTGCCTAGTAAGTCAAATGTATGACATCGAAAATATCAGCACCTGTTGAGTTTCAAAACAGTTTGCCAATCAGACTGAGATTAATCGTCAATTTTTATCCTTTTACAAAATGTATATTCAATTGAACTTAATTTGCATTTGTGTTCGTTTATATTGCGAATTATTACTCAAGGGTACAAAATAAAATACACAAGTAGTAGTATTTGCCTTTATAAAAAGAAGAGTTTACTTACTGTAAAGATTTAAAAACATGATTTGACAAGTAAGGTCGGTCGCTGTTAGAAGTATAGAACCATTTATTAGATCGCACAGAAAAGGTTGTTATACTCAAAATGCATTGTAAATGTCCCCTTAAAATAAGTTATATTACCACTACTTCTACTAATACAACTACTTCTTTCACACCCTCTGTCACTTTTCTGCTAGTGTCAACATTTTTCAAAATATTGACAGTATCTAAATAATAAAGTGTTTCCGTTAAATTCCATTTAACCCCCCCCCCCCCCCCCCCACGCTACCACACACCACACACACACATACCCACCCACCCGATGCTGCAACAACAACAACAACAACAAAACTGCAGCCGAAACAATATTAGGTTATTTGCAATGGTAACTAATTTGTTAGTAATAGTTGGGGCGGGGGTCAATATTTTATAGATATCGCGGAGGGGGTCACTATTTTTCAGAGGGGAGTCGATATTTTTCAGAAAGGGGGTCGCTTTTTCTGAAGAATAGTGACCGGGGGGTCAGTATTCTATGGGGGTCGTTTTACTTCGTTACACCGGCTTCTATAGGAGACGTTGGACAAGGGTCTGCTCTTTTATCTTGTGATATAATATAGATCTAAGTACAGTAAAACCTCTCTAATGCGACCAGCAAAAGGGGCATAATTCACAGTGGCAAAGGCAGGTGGTAGCTTAATACAGGACGAAAGTTATGCAGAAAGCTCCTATAGGAGCTTTCTGCATAATTTCGTCCTGCATTAAGCAACCACCTGCTTATAAAGATAGCCATGTTTATTCATTAAGTGGTCGCATTAGAGGGGGTTTACTGTAAACCGCTTCTGACATAAAACATTCTTTCTTTTCATAGTGCCATCATAAATTTCAGTTTATTGATATTCATGACGTCATTATGTTTTGTCTGAATATTTATGTAGTAAAGGATTAAAGACTCTGACTGGCTGACTATCGTTTCCAAGGGTTGATGATGGTCTCTCGTACAGCTTGAGGGGCCATAGAGGATGAGGTATACACAAACCGTACACTACATATTTGATATACATTGCATGTATAAACACCATATAATAAATAGGAAAAGATGGCATGGCAATTCAGTTCAGTTTAATACGCTTCAAATATTTCCCTTTTACAGTAGTCTAAGTATGTGTCTTAATCCTTTCCTCCATAAATACGCCTTTCTACGCCTCTGTAAAAATCACCTATTGAAACCATTGTAATAAATAGAACATTTGCTCCTATAGAGCAAAATGCTTATTTATCACAATGGTTTCAAACTACAAAATTCTAAAAGTGTCCTTTTCCCTAGTTAATGCTCCTTTTCGGTACATTTATTCAAAGAGATTGGATCTAAAAATAGCCTATGAGGGAAAGGGTTAAAAGCAGATACACCCTTAAAGCAGGACGAAAGCTATGTAGAAAGTTCCTACGGGACCAGAATTAAGTCACCACCTGCTTTTAATGACATCCATGTTTGTAAGTGATCACGTTAGGTTATTTTACTGTATTTGGAAAATAAATTAGTTTAATTAAGTTTGTAATTTCAGAAAATGCTTGATGTATGTCGCTGTTATTTATCGTTCGCTGTGATAAGCAAATGCTTTTGTAAAGAATTAGATGGATATCATTGAGAGGATTTTAATATTAAGCTTCCAGCTTTCGGTCCAACTCTTCTTAGATATTAATGTACTTATGTGCATGTTGTAATTTACTGCAGAAAGAATAAAGTAGAACCTGTCTTAAACGACCTAATATTAATTGGACACAAGAATCTTAAAAAATGTAGTTGCTTAATGCAGAGTAAAAGTAATGCAGAAAACTTTTATAGGAGCTTTCTGTATTACTGTTGACCTGCATTAAGCCTCAACCTACCTTACAGACCCATTATTATAACTCTGTTTGATGACCGCTTAACCCATTCCCTCATATTGGCGACTCTATAAAAGTCACTTTGTGAAACTATTGTGATAAATAGAGCATTTGCTCCTATAGGAGCAAATGCTCTATTTATCACAATGGTTTGAAATTACAAAATTCTAAAAGTTTCCTTTTCTCTAGTTAATGCTCCTTTTCGGTAGATTTATTTAAAGAGGGATGATCTAAAAATAGCATATGAGGTAATGGGTTAAAACAGGGTCTACTGTACGTATTCACATGTTGTAACTGGAAATAAAATACATTTGTATGTTTGTACATAACGAGCAGTGATGGGTGGAATGAACAAATCTAATAACAGCTGCTAAATCAAATATCAGTTAATAAAACATAGCACAAATCAGATGTATAGGCAGATCTTATTTATGATTATAATGTACAGTAAAACCCATCTAAATCGGATGTTAAGTTTAGTAAAATTGTCGGTCTTGGAAACAAGTGACAGCTTAATGCAGGGTGAAAGCCATGCAGAAAACTCCTCTAGGAGCTTCCTGCACGACTTTCACCCTGCATTAAGCAGTCACCTGCCTGAAAGTCCGGGTTAGATTGTTTTTACTGTAGTCTTTTACTACATTGTAAATGATAAATACCTATTATGCAGAATAGAACAACAAGATTGGACTCCCGTTCTCTACTTTGCAAAACCAATTGTCATGGGCTGGAAAAGTTCTTGGTAAGAAACTTGATCTTTTAGTAGAATTCTTATTGGAGTTCTCAATCAGCCTATTGCTTACGTACATATAAAAACGTACGTCCACCGGACAAACATCCACCCGGTGTGTACAGACATGTTTACGAAGACCTACAGCAGAATACGTGAGATAATGAACATTGATGATCATTGTGTAGTATTATCGTGGCACTTCTCTACATGTATATTGCTTGTTACCACACCAAACAATTGCGTGCTCTGTGTTTTCTGACATTAGTGTGCGTCCAGTGACGTAGGATTAAAACATAGTCACACAGAGGAATCCATAAACCCATGTCCCAATGTCTCGCTTCAATTTACGGCGTCCATTAGCGAAACTATTTGCACGCTAAGTAATGTTTCGTCTGCAATTATTGTCGTCTGCTTCAATTCTTAACATAAGTTTTTTTTTCTCATTTCTTTGCAAAAAATATGGTCAAAGTGTCAAACAGTTTGGATCCTGATGAGACGCCGCATGCGGCGCCTCATCTGGATCCAAACTGTTTGCATAGGTAATCACAGTTTCGCTGCTAGCGTGCAAAAAATTAAGATGTCAAAAGCACAGACGAAAAACATCAAAATTTCAAAATTTTGTTATGTCTATTCAGAAAACTTTGAAATAGGAGACAAACTAGACGCCAATTTAGTCTGCAACTTGTAACAGACTCGGTTATTGTCGTCTGCTTGAAAAATATCGTCTGCTTCGATCTTCAATGCAGATTATGGTTTCTCGCTTCTCAGTCGTGCTAGATAAGCTGAGTTACTAAAAATAGCCGTACTAGAAATCCTTATCTGGAACACCCCGTGACTAGTGTATTCATACGCGCGATTGGGTAAAATCAATACAAGGGAAGGACTTCTTACAGAATTATACCAACATTTCTATAGGCAACAACCTTATGAATTGAAATTAATATAAGTAATTAGCACGAATATGAAATTCTTTTTATCATATAAACACTTTAAAAGCCTATTTAATTAACCGAAGACGTTGTTTTGTAGTCACTCAGTCATTTATATTTACGCCAAAACGTAACGTTTGTGGTTGTCATAACAAATGACGTCATTAGAGGGTTAATACACGTTTTTTCGGTCAATAACATCTGCAGTGTCCCGAGGGACTGTTGTTGGCCCGAGCCCGAAGGGCGAGGGCAACAACATTCCCGAGGGACACTGCAGATGTTATTGCCCGAAAACAAACGTGTATTAACGCTATTCTTGCATAAAACCAATTTTCTGCTCTCCTGCATCAATTTAATTCCTCAAAATACAAGCAAAACAACGGCAGCAAAACTATACACTTCTTTGACACTTCGTCGATTTATGCTGTTTCCGGGCCACTGTTTTCTTTTCGACGTCAATTCATGATTGTATCAAATACCGTTTACACGGAATTTCATTCAATATGTCTATCACTAAAAACAGTTCATTGTCGGTGCTCCTGGAAATACTCACATCCCGGCGTTCACCTAGCTTAGGCCAAAACGCTGTAGCATTCGCGTCCATTGTTTACCTTAGGCCCGTAATAGGTATAATTAAAACCGGTCAACAACAGCGCGTGAGCACGAGAATCGCCTTGTTAATACATGGTCTAGCGGGACTACAACAGCACGTTTTATGCAAGAATTTGGTGTCACGCCTAAAGTTATGCTGCGGTCTGTTGCTATTAGATATGGAAGTCGTATTACGCAATGTAAAGTAGTACTTCACAAAATTCGTTAATTTTCTTGGTTTTAGGGCGTATATCAGCGAGAAAAATAATCAAGCATGGGATTTGTTAAAGCCGGGGGGTTCTATACCCTCGGTTGGTCTGTTCCTATCGGAAACTCGCTAAAGCTCGTTTCCGACTGGAACAGACCAACCTCGGGTATAGAAACCCCCGTCTTTAACAAAACCCATGCTTGATTCTATTAATCTATACATTTAAACACTTATCCAGCCAAAACACGACGTGTGTTTACCATTTGCCTGTTAAACGCAACCTAACTGACATATGCAAACAGCTTTGATCCAAGATGAGACGCTGAGTAACTCGGCGTCTCATCAGGATCCAAGCTGTTTGACACTCGTCAATAGTTTCTCAAAAGTTTGAACGAATCGGAAGTGAAAACTGTAACGGATCGGAGTTTAACCCTTTTCCCTTATGTAAGCGCATTTTGACGCATTTGCAAACAGAGAAGACCCAGATCAGACAGCTCCTATAGAAGCCGTCTGATCAGGGTCTGCTCTGTTTGCTTATGGTGTAATATAGATCTGATTCTACAGCTTCTTCCTGAGCCCAAATGTCCTGTGTTCATATATCATTATAAAAAATAATCTTATTAATATTTATGACGTCATTGTTTCCTATATGAATATTCTTCAGGGAAAGGGTTAAACAGACCTCATTTTCATAACAGGCTAGGGGTTAACACTTTACCTAGTAGAGACACAGTATCACACCTTTGTAGACAGGGTAGGCCCGATCAGTACAAGAGCCATCTGATCAGGGTCTGCTCTGTTTGCTTATGAAATAGCATACTACAAGTTCTGCCATGGACAAAAACTTTAGTTCATTAACCCTTTTCCTGTTCTATATTTAGGCCAATTTTCAGTACCAACTGAATATTCATTAACAAATTTGTTATAAAGAATTCTTGAAGGTGGAACATTGTAGACATTTTAGAAAGTAAAGAAACAGATCTATCAAATTCTAATAGCAAACAGAGTAGACCCTGATCAGACGGCTCCTCTAGGAGCCGTCTGATCTGGGTCTACTCTGTTTGCAAATGCGTGAAAACACGTTTGTATGAGGGAAATGGTTAACAGTCATACAGTCATTATTCTTGCATTAATATTTATCGGGGTAAAAGGTTAAACCGATAACCAATGGTAAAGTAATGCAGGGAAAAAGTGATACAGAAAGCTCCTATAGGAAATTTCTGTATCGCTTTTGTCCTGCATTAAGCAACCACCTATCTTAGTAATCCAGATTAAGACTTCTTTTTAATGGCCGCTTAAGACAGGTTCTACTGTAGCACAAAATCCAAATATGAGCTGACATTTTTTGAGAGCAGGATAAGGGTTAATTCATTAAGTGGGTGCTCTAGAGAGAGTCTATTGTACATTGTACGCTGTACATTATCGCATTACAGTAGAACCTGTCTTAACCACAGGTGCTAGGCGCGTGACCATTTCATAAATACTACTTACAAACATCTTCAACTACGTTTAGACATCATACTTTGACAGTAAAAATGAATTTGTTTTTTTCGTATAGTATATTACTATGTAATATACTATACGAATTATTTTTTTATTTTTTTTTTACTGTCAAAGTATGATGTTTAAACGTATTTGAAGGTATTTGTAAGTAGTCTTTATGAAATGGTCACGCGCCTAGCATCTGTGGTCTTAATCCATTCTCTGTTCTATGTTTATTCCAAATTCAAGTACCTGCTGAATATTCATGGACAAAATAGTTATAATGAAATATGGAAGGTGGAACATTGTAGCCATTTTAGAAACTAAAGAAACAAATATATCAAATCCCAATAGCAAACATAGGAACCGTCTGATCTGGATCTACTCTGTTTGCAAATGCGTGAAAACGTGTAAAAATGTGTGAACATTCGTTTATATGATGAAAATGGTTAAGCGAAGTCAAAAAGATTTCTAATAATGGGTCTGTAAGGCAGGTGGTAGCTTAATGCTGGTGCAAAACTCATCTTTGGATCTGGTTCAAGTTCGACTACATGTACATTGTACCTCCATTTCGAATAAGAAACAATTTAACGTGTTTCATATGTAACAGAATGGGTCCAAATGTAACGACAGGACATAAATAACTACTAAATTTAAAACATCATCATTATCGCCATCGTCATGGTCATCATCACTTTTAAATGTCGTCGTCATCATCATCATTAAAACAACGTCAACATCATCATCATCATCGTTATCATCATCGTCATCATCATCATCATCATCATCATCATCACCATCATCATTATCATCATCATCATCATCATCATCGTGGTGGTCGTCATCGTCGTCGTTGTCACCATCGCCATCTTCTTCATCATCATCATCATAGTCGTCGTTGGTGTCGTCGTCATCTTCATCAAAGAGGCAGCATCAGTATAGAAGTATGTAGTAGTTTTGGCAACACTTTTTCAAAAGGTTACAGTGTGCCCTTTCTGTTACATTTCTCCAGTGTGTGACATGTGTGCCATGCGCTCTCTGTTGTGTATTTGTCCAGTATGTGACATGTGTGCCGTGCGCTCTCTATTATGTATTTGTCCAGTGTGTGACATATGTGCCGTGCGCTCTCTGTTATGTATTCTTCCAGTGTGCGACATGTGTGCCGCGCGCTCTCTGTTATGTATTTGTCAAGTGGGTGACATGCGTGCCATGCGCTCTCTGTTGTGTATTTGTCCAGTGTGCGACATGTGTGCCGCGCGCTCTCTGTTATGTATTTGTCCAGTATGTGACATGTGTGCCGTGCGCTCTCTGTTATGCATTTGTCCAGTGTGTGACATGTGTGCCGTGCGCTCTCTGTTATGTATTTGTCCAGTTTGTGACATTGTGTCCTCTCTGTTATGTATTTGTTCAGTTTGTGACATCTGTGCCCCTCTCTGTATCGTATTTGTCCAGTTTGTGACATATGTGCCCTTTCTGTTACACGTGTCCAGTTTGTGACATATGTGCCGTGCGCTCTCTGTTATGTAGTTTTCCAGTGTATGAGATGTGTGCGTGCGCTTTCTGTTATGTATTTGTCCAGATTGTGACATGTGTATCGTGCGCTCTCTGTTATGTATTTGTCCAGTTTGTGACATAATCATGTGCCCTCTCTGTTATGTATCTGTCCAGATTGTGACATTTGTGTCCCTCTCTGTAATGTAGTTGTCCAGTTTGTGAAATGTGTGCCCCTTCTGTTAAACGTGTCCAGTTTGTGACATTTGTGCCGTGTTCTCTCTGTCATGTATTTGTCCAGTTTGTTACACCTGTGCTCTTTCTGTTACATGTGTGTGTGTGTCCAGTTGTTATATGTATACCATTTCTGTTACATACATGTATGTGTCCAGTTTGTTACATTTGGATCCTCTCTGTTATGTATGTGTCCCGGCTTGTTATATGGTCTACGATTTCTGTTACACATGTGTCCAGTATGTTACACGTGTACCCTTTCTTTTATGTGCTATTTCTGTTACATATGTGTGTGTCCAGTTGTTATATGTATACCCTTTATGTTACAGATGTGTCCAGTTTGTTACATTTGGGTCCTCTCTGTTATGTATGTGTCCAGTTTGTTATATGGTCTACACTTTCTGTTACACATGTGTCCAGTTTGTTACATGTATGCCCTTTCTGTTACACATGTGTCCAGTTTATTACATGTGTACCCATTCCGTTTCACATATGCCCAAGTAGTTACATGTGTGCTCTTTCTGTTACACATGTGTCCAGTTTGTTACATGTGTAACCTTTCTGTTACACATATGTCCAATGTGTTACATGTGTGCTCTTACTGTTACGCATGTGTCCAGTTTGTTATATGTATACCCTTTCTTTTACATATGTTTCCAGTTTGTTACATTTGGGTCCTCTCTGTTATGTATTTGTCCAGTTTGTTACATGCGTGCTCTTTCTGTTACATATGTCTACCCTTTCTGTTACAAATGTGTCCAGTATGTTACACGTGAACCCTTTCTGTTGTGTATTTGTCCAGTTTGTTACATCTGTACCCGTTCTGTTTCACATATGTCCAAGTTGTTACACGTATACCCTTTTTGTTACATATGTGTCCAGTTTGATACATTTGGGTCCTTTCTGTTATGTATTTGTCCAGTTTGTTACGTGTGTACCATTTCTGTTACACAAGTGTCCAGTTTGTTACACGTGTGTCCTTTCTGTTCCACATATGTCCAAGTTGTTACATGTGTGCTCTTTCTGTTACACTTGTGTCCAGTTTGTTACACGTGCACCCTTTCTGTTATACATATGTCCAAGTTGTTACATGTGTGCTCCTACTGTTACACTCTTTCTGTCCAATTTGTTACATCTGGGTCCTCTCTGTTATATATTTGTCCAGTTTGTTACGTGTGGACCCTTTTTGTTACACATGTGTCCAGTTTGTTACATGTGTACCCTTTATCCAGTTTGTTTTACATGTGTACCCTATCTGTTAGATATGTGTCCAGTTTGTGAAAGTTGCTAAGCTGTAACATATAAGGCAAACAGTTTGGATCCCGATTTTACTCTGCGTCTCATCTAAATCCAACTGTTTTCAGAGGTGACCATGGACTCGCCGATAGAATATTTAAATATTTCCTCATATAAACGCTTTTTCGCGCATTTACAAACAGGGTAGACAAAGATCAAATGGCTCCTGTAGGAGCTTCTGATCAGGGTCTGCCCTGTTTGCTAATAAAATTTGATAGAGTTTCTTAAGTTTCTAACATGGCTACAATGTTCCACCTTCCACATTTTATTAAAACCATTTTGTGCATGAATATTCAGTAGGTATTGAAATTTGGAATAAATTAATGAACAGGAAAACGGTTAAGGTTCAGAAGTACTTGTATCAAAATAGTTAAATAAATAAGACTTCCATAACGAGACAAATAACTAGCACGATACTTCACTGGGTTGTAACGATCGGTATGCTGGGGGGGGGGGGGGGGGGGGGGGGGGGGGGCAGTATGATGCCGGGGGCCAGTATGTGACAATCTTTGTAGATAGTTTGGATTCGGATGATACCCCAATTAATGTATCGTCTAACGAGGTTCCAGACATTAATATTGTTGTTGTGCTTTGAAAATAAAAGCGAGAAAAGTCAAAATGTAATAATTCAAGTAGACGATATTTTCTACAGACACAACTTTCCTCAGCAAGCTAAAGGTTAATTGGAATTTAAATTGTCCGTCTATCAGCCTTCACTCACGTGAATAGTCTATAAGAGAAGAAATTTCTTGGAAACACTGCGTAGAAGCCGTCTTCTTGGAAACAACTTACAGTCGTCGAAACTCTTTAACGCTAAATACGTGTACAGTGAACCCCCTCTAAAGTAACCACCACACAGAGGTGTCATTATGGTACTTTAGAACAAGTGGTATCTTGATGCAGGATCAAAGTTATTCAGAAAACACATACAGGAGCATTCTGCATTGCTTTCGACCTGCATTAAGCAACCACGCAGCTGCCTTTCAAGACACATACAGTAAAACCTCTCTATAACGGCCACTAAATTACATCAAGTATTTTGTGTTAGTGGCAGGTGGCTGCTTAAAGCAAGGTGAAAGTGAAACAGAACACTCCTATATAGGAACGTTCTGTTTTACTTTCACCTTGCTTTAAGCAACCACCTGCCCAAAATACCAACTAATTAACATAATTTAGTGGTCGTAATAGAGAGGATTTACTGTACATGGGAATTCTGCATTGCTTTCGACCTGCATTAAGCAACCACGCACCTGCCTTTAAAGACACCTGTGTTTATTCATGTAGACGTCTCTTTAGAGCGGCTATACTGCACAGTAAAACATGCTTTAAGCGACCATTCATTTATTGAACACGTGAGTCTTAAAAAACAGGTGGTTGTTTAACGCAAAGGAAAAGCAATGCATTAAGCTACCACCTGCCTTACAGACCCATAATTAGACCTCGTTTTTGATGATCGCTTAAGACAGGCTCTACTGTATACGCTCATGGATGACCATAAACTCTTTGAATGCTGAATTTCTATAGTCGGATGATTCATCAATGTTTAACGATCGAATTAGCTTAGTATAAAAGGCTAAAATTTGGTAGGGGGTTTTGCATAACAAACAGTGCAGACCCTGATTAGGAGATTCCTCCTCTAGGAGCCCTCTGATTTGGGTCTTCACTGTTTGTAAATTGCAGTACTTTCGGTTCCCTAATTCTAAGGGTTAATCTGTACGCATGTCCAATGTCTGTTGTTTCGGCGCATTATAAAGAGCGGATGTCAAATAAACTCATTTATGAAGTCTGTCTCAAATGTAAAAAAAAATAAAGTGAGTTTCAAATCATATTAGACGAACTTATTACGGTTCCAAAATTCTGTGAAAAATTCATTTCGAAAATATTAAAAATATTACAAAGAATTTGTATCGGTGAATTGGTGACAGACTTTGCGAACAGTCTGAATCTAGACAAGACGTCGAGCGTTTCTTCATCTCATCATCAAGACTAAATTTGTTAACCCATTACCTCATAGGCTATTTTTAGATACAACCTTTTTGAATAAATCCACCAAAAAGGAGCATTAACTAGAGAAAAGGAAAATTTTAGAATTTTGTAGTTTGAAACCATTGTGATAAATAGAGCATTTGCTCCTATTGGAGCAAATGCTCTATTTATCACAATGGTTTCACAAAGTGACTTTTACAGAGTCGTCAAAAGTCGTCAATATGAGGGAATGGATTAAACAATGAAAAAATGGGAGTAAAATGCCTGTGGGAGTTTAAAACAGGAGATTGATTTTGGGGAGTGGAGTTGGTGGAGGAGTTGTTTTCTTTTAGACGACAATTTTTAAAAGTCTTTACCTCGTGAATAACGGTATGCATGTAAGAAACAATGATGTCATGAATATTAATTAGCTGAAATTTTATTGTACTATATGAAAATGGGAAATGATGGTCCTAGCAAAAGTGTAGAATTAGACCCATAAGCAATCAGAGCAGACTCTGTAAGAGTCGTCTGTTCTGGGTATACTCTGTTTGCAAAGGTGTCAAATACTTTATCTATGAATTAACTCGTGACTCCATAGATACGCCTTTCTACGCCTTTGCAAGCCGAATAGATCCAGATAAAACGGTAGGAACCGTCAGATCAGGGTCTGCTCTGTTTGCTTAAGAAATAATATACAATAAAACATCTCTATAACGGACACTAAATTGTGTTAATTCGTGTGTATTTGGGGCAGGTGGTTGCTTCAAGCAAGGTGAAAGTAAATCAGAACGCTCCTATAGGAGCGTTCTGTTTACTTTCACCTTGCTTTAATCAGCCACCTGCCTTTAACACAAAATACCTGATGCAATTTAGTGGCCGTTATAGAGAGGTTTTACTGTACATGTATAGATATGATTCTATAGTTTCTACTGTGGCCATAATTTCCGTCGTCAATGTATCATTATAAACACATAATCTAATTAATATTCATTATGTCATTGTTTCTTATTGCAAGACTCCCAATCAGGTTGGTAGTCCGTATGCCTCATTCTCCAACCAAGTCTCCAGTAACTGTTGCAACTACGGTAAAAACCCTCTGAACCGGACGTTAAATTCTTGGAGACAGGTCGCAGCTTAATGCAGGGTGAAAATCATGCAGAAAGTCCCTCTATAGGAGCTTTCTGTATGACTTTCACCCTGCGTAGAGCAGGTGGCTGCAAATTGCAGAGGGAAAATCATGCAGAAAGCTCTAAGAGGAGCTACAGTAAAACCTCTCTATAACGGCCACTAAATTACAGTGAAACCTCTCTATAACGGCCACTAAATTACAGTAAAACCTCTCTATAACGGCCACAAAATTACATCAAGTATTTTATGTTTAAGACAGGTGGATGCTTAAAGCAATGTGAAAGTAAAACAGAACGCTAGGAAGTTCTGTTTTATTTTCACATTGCTATAAGCAGCCTTCTGCTCTAAATACCAACTAATGAACACAATTTAGTGGCTGTTATAGAGAGATTTTACTGTATCTACATGACTTTTCAATCTGTATGAAGTTGTCACCTGGCCTAACCCTTTTCTCTATGAATATTCATATAAGAAATAATGACATCATGAATATTGATTAGATTAGTTGTTATAATACATGTAGCACACGGACACAGGAATGTTTTGGCAATGGCAGAAACTGTAGAATCATATCTATATTAGTTCATAAGCAAACAGAGCACGCCCTGATCAGACAGCACCTATAGGAGCCGTCTGGTCTGGGTTTACTCCGTTTGCAAAGGCGTAAAAAGGTGTGTACATGGAGCAAAAAGGGTTAAAACCCGATAGTGATTCTTATTTGAGTATTCGAAGTTTTCTGCACTACATTTGCCCTGCATTAAGCAACCATCTGCCCTACAAATATTTTCTGTGGCCGATTAATACAATTATAATGTTCATTCCTCCTTCTACCCACGAACACTTCATGTACTGGGAATCGTGTGGCACACCGTTTAATTAACCCATTCCCTCCTAGACCATTTTAGAAACCTCTTTGAATAAATCTACTGAAAAGGAGCATTTACTTGGAAAAAGGATATTTTTAGACTTTTAAACTTTTTAAACCATTGTGATAAATAGAGCATTTGCTCCATAGGAGCAAATGCTCTATTTATCACAATGATTTCATAAATGACTTTTACAGAGGCGTCAAAATGCGTCATGACAGTAGGAGGGAATTTGTTAAGTCCCAAAAAGGGCATACACAGCAATAAGTCATTTTAATTACTTGTATGTTGGGTGTTCGTGTGATAATTAGTGGGTAGCGTACGCGACAGATAATTGGTCTGGCAGCGATTAGTTATGGCAATCTTTTTTATATTGACGGGTTAGATGGTGGCCGCAAATATAGCGGAAATTTATCGGACACCAATGATAAGCTGTGTGGGAAAAATACGCTGTGTCAGAATTTTAATAAGTTTAATTTAACATAATTTCTAGAGATTACAGCATGCATTGTAGCAACCCATTTTGAAATAACGTTGCACTTTGAAATGGTTATTTCAAAACGAGTTCCAGTTTGTTTCAATATGCGATTGTCGATGTCAATCCGTAAAGTTGCAAATTGAAGTTGAAATGACTAAGTTACTTTTCACTGAAAGGAAATGGTTAAAACTCATAGACACTCGTGGTGGGTTTCCAGTGTCTGTAGACTCATGGCGTCAAGTCGGCGTCACATGACGTCATTGACTTAAAAATTAAGAAATAATAAATTCATACCAGTGTTTTATCGTGCAATCGAACACTGGTAGGAGTTGAGATGCGTAGTAATTAAATTACGAGGCCGATAGGCCGAGTGATTTAATTATAAGCATCTCAACGACCACCCGTGTTCGATTGCACGATAAAACACTGGTATAAATTTATTATTTCGATTCCAACACTTCAATTTAACTATAATTTGCACCGCCACAACGGCACTACGTTTCTTGTCGTACGAATTTTCGAAGCCATAAATACGTCACGTTACGCCGTTACAGCTCGTGCGGTGTTTTATTGAGAATTCAAACATAGATACGTCCCTTCTTTGTTTATGTAGATGTGTGCGCGAGGTGTGTTAGAATGCATATTTTACTACAAAAATCGTTCAATATCAATGTTTTATCGTGAAAGTTCAAAATTAGTCATGTCGTCACTTGGGCGTCACATACCTTTATCCTCATGTTTCACTACAATACACACATAGAGATCTATAAAAACTATAACTCAAAATTCAAAACATTTATTCTGTTTGTCTACAACGCTGCAAATAAGAGGTGTTATGACCTGTTATAACGTCTTATTCGGGAGTCATCTATACCAGGCGCGGGTTTAGAGGGGGCGGAGCCGGCGTACCCCCCCCCCCCCACCCCCCCACCCCCAATTTTTTAGTAATATTTTAGATCTAAATTTACAGTAAAACATTTCTATAACGACCACTAAATTGTGTTAATTAGTTGGTATTTAGAGCAGGTGGCTGTTTAAAGCAATGTGAAAGTAAAACAGAACGATCCCATAGGAGCGTTCTGTTTTAATTTCACATTGCTTTAAGCAGCCACCTGCCTTTAACACAGATCTTTTTCAACATGTATTACAAACACATTATTTATGTATGTCATCAAATTTAAAAAACTACGCCCCCCCCCCTTCCAAAAAAAATTCTACGCCTCCCCCCCCCCCCCCACACACACACCCCACACCCTTAATCTGAAATCCTGGATCCGCACCTGTATACTATATCGTGTTGGCACTTAGCAGAATCGCCTAGGGGGAGACGATTCTAATGAGTTCTAACATGATTAGGTTGACCTGACGGAAAACAATAGTTTACCCAGCTTTCCTAAATACACGCATTCCTCTTATCTAGAGCTTCTGTATATAGTATAACCACTCTAAACCGGACTTCTATTAGAAAATAAGTTTGATACTTTTAGGCAGGTGGCTGCTTAATGTGGCCGGGGGCGAAAGTCATGCAGAAAGCTCCTAGAGGAGCTTTCTGTGTGACTTTCGCCCTGCATAAAGCTGCCACCTGTCTCCAAGACCGATATTTATACTAAATTTAACGTCTGCTTTATAGGGGTTTTACTCTTTACTATATCGAGGGTTTGGTGCAAAACTATTGTAACTCCTTCACTTTGTGAAGGAGTTACAATAGTTTTGCACCAAACTCTCGATATGTACAAGTAAGTCCAGTGTATGGAAATATATGACAAAAGACAGGAAAAGCACTTGTAATAAATTATAGTAAAACCATGGCAGCGTTAACCCTTTACTCCATAAATCTATACACTGCAAACAGAGAATGCCCAGACTAGATGGCTCCAATAGGAGCCGTCTGGTCAAGGTCTGCTCTATTTGCTTATGATATAGATCTAATATAGATATGATTCTGCAGTTTCTGCCATGGCCAAAACCTCCTGTATCCACGTGCCATTACAACAATTAATCAAATTAATATTCATGATGGCATTACTCATGGACTAAAGGGTTAAGTGTGCTGTCAGTTCGCAGTTCGTTATTCGAATAACGAACTACGAAATATTTCGCAATATGAATAAGTTTGCAGTTCTTTATTCGAATAACGAACTTCGAGCTAGTAGCCAACGTAACGCAGACAGTGTAACTCGTAATACAATGTAACTTACGTGATCCTGCAAGTGTTCACAAACATGGCCTGCGATGAGGAGTACCAGTAATCCCACAGCCTATGTCGTACCGAACATCTGTGAACGACACAACGAAATGAGCATTCTGGAAAGGGAAAAATCTGTCGTCTTTATTTAACCCTTTAGCACCAAATACAAGTGCCGTCTGCATATAAAATAATCGTCTGCTTTAATATTCAAACAATAGTGTTCTTAATTTTAATTTAAAATCAAAATATACGGTCAAGGCTTCAAACAGTTCGGATCCTACTGTGACAACTAAACTACTTACAGTATGATCTGGATGGACACTGTATGTTTACATCTATCATAGATGTGTTAAAGGCTAACCCTTTGACCTGTTAAAAGCTTGTCTCCATAAAATTGTCGTCAGCAACACAACGGGAAAGATTTGCCTTATTTGCAAAACATCTACATTGTCACATGTGGGTTTGGTAAAAGTAAGGAAACCGGTAACATTTATTTCGGATTTGATTCAAATCTGTTCGTTATTTTCAATGCGGAAATATCTGTCAAAATGGCGGTATTTATTGTGTTGTAATTGGAGACACTATATCAAAGTAACAAACCTCAACGCCTCTTCTGTGTTCCAAAGCTGGGACTGTCAACAAATTACATCAACTCATTTATAAGACGTTAAATTACAATAATTGAGTTGAGGATATACCCGAGACCGATACATTGCATCACTGATAGCTACAGTCACATTCGTGCTGAACGTGTCGCCTGCTGGATCAGAGTAAGAACCCCGTCATATCCGAGAATATACAGTAGTCTGGCTAATGCCACCACATAATTTATTAACATATGAGTCTATAGAAGTATGTGATTACTTAATGCTAGGCAAAATATATGCAGAAAGCTCCAACATGATACTTTGTCCTGCGTTAATTAAGCTGCGACCTGTTTTAAAATCTAGAATTACAGTAAAACCTCTCTATAACGACCACTAAATTACATCAAGTATTTTGTGTTAAAGGCAGGTGGATGATTAAGCAATGTGAAAGTAGGAGCGTTCAGTTTTATTTTCACCTTGCTTTAAACAACCACCTGCCCAAAATACCAACTAATTAACACAATTTAGTGGCCGTAATAGAGAGGTTTTACTGTATACAGGTTTGATTCTTCATGCATCCAAATTATTCAACTAATTAACACAAATGTAGTGGTCGTTATAGAGAGGTTTTACTGTATACTTTTTCTGTGGTCGTTTTAGAGAGGTCTTACGTATACCCCGTAAAACACCTCTAAAACGACAATTTCACGAACAAATGTTTAACAGCATGCGATTGCGTAAAGCAGAAAACTCTTTCAGGAGCGTTCTGCATATTTTCTGTCCTGCTGCCCATAGGCTCTAGGATTAGACATTCTTGATGACCACTTTACTGTAAAAGGAACAAGTAAAAGGGATGCACTCGTACTTACGCTGCCATTGGGACAGCTATGTCGAAAAGGCGCAAGCAAATAATTAAGAATGAGCTCGAACCTACATTTGAATAGTTTTTTCTACGCAGACCATTGTAATTAGTACAATGACAGTGATGTAACAACTGCATGTATAGGGTTTGGGGCATCGGACTAGTTCCAATGACAAGTCGTAGCGCATTGTCAGTCATCAGCCACTGCCAAATTTGGCAAATGCTGTATATGAATTATTTGTTGTTACCTTGTGATTTTGACTCCTCAGCTAAAACAAGAACGAACTCCTTGAATTTGATAGACACAATGCCTAAGATGGCGTCAATGGTTAATGTCATGATGTGTAAAACATGTCCTGATGTGCAAAAAAGTTCACTACGTTATGTATCCATACACTGTGTTTGATAACGGTAGGTATTAAAGTCTATGAGACACGCTCTAGAAAACTTTATTCTACTATTTAGGTTAAGGGCAAAAGTAAAGCTGATTCGAATGTGCAAGACGTTGTCATCTGAATATGCATCTACAGTAAAAACAGGATTCTGAACACAATAATATGTATGTGTTGATTGCGACATGAATAATAATTATCTGTAAAAAGATCTTAGTTCTCAGTAAAACAGTTTACAATGCATTCAGTTTAACTCTTGTCCTGCACAGGACGGAAATTTGATGACATATTGGTTCCAGATATGACTGAACATCTTGCCAGGATCCAAATTGTTTGATTTGATACTCAGTCGAAAGCAACAAATGCAACAAACCAGAGTTTAATCATATCCTTCATATAACGCCCTTTTTGAAAAACGTGAATCCAGATCAGACGGCTCCTCCATGAACCGTCTGGTCCGGATATGCTCTATTTGTTTGTAAAATTATATAGGTCTGACCCTACAGTTCTTGTCTAAGCTAACATTTTTTTTAAAAAAAAATGAACTCGTATACAAATTAAGTAAATGAATATTCATGAAGTGATAAATTCGTGCATAAATATTCATTAGGCAAAGAATAAGACAGATTTAATTTTTCGGCATGATAAGGATTTACCGCTCGAATAGAATTGTTCTCTGTTGAAGCCGGGGGCGAGGATTAGCTTCCTCGTGGTCAGATCGGAAAGCATCGTTCCCTGTCGATGCCGAGGTCAAGGGATAGATCCCCTGGTCAGATCGGATAGCATCGTTCCCTGCCGTAGCCGGGGACGAGGGTTAGATTCCCCCTGGTCAGATCGGATAACATCATTCCCTGTTGTAGCCGGTGACAAGGGTTAGATTCCCCGTGGTCAGATAGGATAGCATCGTTCCCTGTTGAAACCGGGGACGAGGGTTATAGATTCCCCGTGGTCTGATCGGATAACATCGTTCCCTGTTGTAGCCGGGGACAAGGGTTAGATTCCCCGTGGTCTGATCGCGGATAGCATCGTTCCCTGTTGAAGCCGGGGACGAGGGTTAGATTCCCCATGGTCAGAACATATCAGAATTTTAACCATTTACCTGATAAAAACGCCTTTTTCACATCCTTGCAAACGGAGTAGACCCATATCAGAAACTTCATGTGGGAGCTGTCTAATCAGGGTCTGCTTTATTTGCTTTTGGAATACTACAGATCTTGTTCCACAGTTTTGCCATAGCAAAAGAATCCTGTGTTCAGGTGCCACTATACACATTTGGCTAATAAATGTTCCCGATATCATTATTTCTTAATTTAAAACCAAAGAAGAGAGTATTACGATCAGTATCCAGCCCCTCTTCATGTATTTAAGAGCTTCTTCAAACAATGCATCACTGTTTAACAACTAGCGTGCAACAGATCCATGGAACTCAACGAGAGTTCTGTAAACCCTACCCCCATCCCCAGGGGGGGGGGGGGGGGGGGGGGTTCATTCAACCATTCAACCGCTGGTCTGGTTACTATCTACGTATGTCCTCTACTGGCAAATCAGACCTGCTTAAACTTTTGGTAATAGGTCATCTAACGAAACTCTCCGTTAATATGAACATGTCATATGACAAATGAAGCTGCAGAAAATTTCATAAACATTGCCCAGTGCGTAAGCAAACCCGCATAGAGAGTGTGGTTGCACTCTAAGCATACAGATCATTAAAAATTAACAGCCTGTCAAGGTTAAAGTATCAAAATCATTAACCCTTTCCCTCATAGGCTATTTTAGACCTAACCTCTTTCAATAAATCTACCGAAAAGGAGCATTAACTAGAGAAAAGGAAAATTTTAGAATTTTGAAGTCTGAAACCATTGTGATAAATAGAGCTTTTGCTCCTATAGGAGCAAATGCTCTATTTATCACAATGATTTCACAAAAGTGACTTTTCCAGAGTCGTCAAAAGTCGTCAATATGAGGGAAAGGGTTAAACTTAACAACCTTTCTGGGTTATAGTATACAGTAAACCCCGCCAAGCAACCAATAAAAATTAATATTACTTTGGGTTGCTACGCCTTTGCAAATAGAGATCCAGATCAGACGGTTCCTGTAGGAGCCGTCTGAACTGGATATGCTCTCTTGGCTTATGAACTAATATAGATCTGATTTTACAGTTTCTGACATAACCAAAATATCTGTAGAAATGTGTCATTATAAAAAAAGTTATCTAACTAATGTTCAAAATGCCATTTTGTCACATGAATGTTCATGGAGCATTGGGTTAACCATTTTCCCTCATATAAACGTGTTTTAACGCATTTGCAAACAGAGTAGACCCAGATCAGACGGCTCCTATATGAGACGTCTGGTCATGATCTACTCTGTTTGCTACTATAATTTGATTGATCTGTTTCTTTGCTTTCTAAATTGTCAAAATTTTTCCACCTTCCATATTTCTTTATATAACGATTCTGTTAATTAATATTCAGTAGGTATTAAAATTTGGCCTAAATACAGAATAAGGAAAGGTATGGGTCAATGAATATCGAAAGTGATGCAATGAGCTTCTAAAGAAGCATTCTGCATTACATTTTCTGCACCACTTTAAGCAACCATCTGCGTTTAAGTCTCCTTCATTAAATCAAATATATGGTCGTTTAAGACAGGTTCAGTTGTACATGTCCATCAGGAAAAACTATTACCACTCACGATTCAAGGTCAAGTTATCTTTAACCCATACATGTATTTGCCTGTATTTGCGGGTGAGGTTGTCCGAAAGTGTGCTTTGAATCAAACTTCATTTTGATGGGTGTTACTGCAAGTATCTTTCAGTAAAAGAAACTTTCATTGTGTATTTAGTGATGTGAACATTCCAGAACCAGATCAGAGTGCTCCAATAGTATATCTCTGATTTGGAGTTTCGCTGTGTTGTGTATATCCCTTTAAATATACCATAGACAGACGTGCCCCTTTAAATAGACAGATATACGAAGGCGCAATCAAAATGCACGGAATAAGACAAAAGAAACGCTTTCATAGAAATAGTACAAAAAATACCCAAAGTTATCGGCTGTCTAACCAAAGAAAAAAAAATAATTGAAGATACTACTTACGTTTATAACATAAAGCAGAGAAAATTACCGTGAAGTATTCAAATTTACGAGGCGTCCTGGTAATTATCACCAACACCATTTCATCCAAGCGACGTTTTCCACTAGTTAGCAGGAGTCTGACTATTTACTTGCGGGCTACTAAAGTAGATTTAAAACAATATAATAACAGATATTAGGTAGTCGTGGACCGTAATTACATAGGCACCGGGGAATCCGGAGAACAGTGCAGTAAAGGGAGAGATTATCTATTGTCCGGCATAAAAACTCTTATATTGCTACGGGTAAATTAATCCTTTTAAACACGGCTAACCGCGACCCGACTCGCATGTTTACAAAACAGCTTGGAACCAGATGAGACGCCGAGTAACTCTAAGTTGTTTGTCAATTAGTCAATAGTTCATCGAAGGCTTAAACGTTATTTTGTTATACACAGTGGGGTTAAGTGCTAATTACAGCCTTGGAAAACACATTAGACCCGAAAAAAACATCGAGTAATGCGACATTGTTTCAGAATCCAAGGTGTTTTATATTGTAGTTATGTATTTCACCATTTGCTTCATTAATATTCATATAGGAAATAATGAAAGAGAGAGAGAGAGAGAGAGAGAGAGAGAGAGAGATGTGTGTGTGTGCGTGGGTGGGTGTGTCCGGGGCACGGGTGTCTTACTCATATAGTATATAATATAGAAAGGTAAGTAACTTCCACTCACCTTCATGCACGGGTACTCCAATTCGCTGCATCTGTCGCCTCAGTTTGTAAGATATACTTTCAAACATTGTATTTCCGCGTAGAAAATATGTTTTACTTTATCCTTTCCATTAATAGGAAGCATCACGCATTCCTTACAGGTTCTGATAAGATTTTTGCTTGAGTCTGAGATCATTCTCAAGTATCTGATTGGTCCCCGATCAGACAAATCCTACAGGAACTGCCTGATCTCAGACTATTCTATTTGCAAAGGCATTAAAAGGCGTATGTACA
This sequence comes from Azorinus chamasolen, assembly GCA_963576725.1. Classification (NCBI taxonomy): domain Eukaryota; kingdom Metazoa; phylum Mollusca; class Bivalvia; order Cardiida; family Solecurtidae; genus Azorinus; species Azorinus chamasolen. The sequence continues at coordinate 28,328,835 of OY755248.1, forward strand.
TGTATACGGAGCAAAGAGTTAACGAGATTATTAGATGTTAACAAAGTTTCTGTATCAACCAATCAGGAACGTAGCTGTATGATACTGAACCATTTACTCCATACATACGCATATTCTACGCCTTTGCAAACAGAGAAGATCCATATCAGACGGCTCCTATAGAAGTGTATGGAAGTACAACAGAAGTCTCGCTATGAATGCGACCACATACTTTATTAACATAGGTGCTTGTAAAAACAGGTGGTTGCTTAACCCTTTCCTCCATAAATACGCCTTTGTACACATCTGTAGAAATCACCTATTGAAACCATTGTGATGGCTGGCCCTGATCAGATAAATCCTATTAAGAGTTGTCTAATATGGGTCAACTCACATTTCTTCCATAAATACACCTTTCTACGCCTCTGTAAAAGTCACTCTATGAAACCATATATCATATAGGAGCAAATGCTCTATTTATCATAATGGTTTCAAACTACAAAATTCTAAAAGTTTGCTTTTCTCTAGTTAATGCTCCTTTTCGGTAGATTTATTCAAAGTGGTTGGATCTAAAAATAGCCCATGGGGGAATGGGTTAATCCTTTTTTGCATAACTATTGTCCTTTCTTAAGCTACCACCTGTTTAAAATCCAGAATTGTACATGTACTTATTTTGAGTGGTTGCGAAACTTCTTTACTGCATTTTGAAAAATTAACCTTCTACTTCATGAATATTCATGTAAGAAATAATAACATTATAAATATTAATTAGATGTTCGTTTTCATAATGGGATGTGAGCACTGGAAATTATAGCCATGCTGGAAATTGTTTGAATCAGATCTACATTATTCCAAAATCAAACAGCAGATCCTGATGAAATAGCTCCTGTAACAGCTGTCTGATCAGGGTATACTCTGTTTGCAAAGGCATATTTCTTTAAAGAAATATCTCTTTCATCACTTATGTCGCTCAAAATGCACCACCACAAACAGCGTAGTCTGGTCAGGAACTATAGTAACACGCTATGTCTTAAGCCCTACTTATATGCCTGCTATTTATTTCTTTGAAATTTGCATTTTAATACAGTAAAAAACCTCTCTAAACCAGAATTTCAATAAAGTAGAATTTAGGTATTTTTGGGCAGGTGGCTGCTTAATGCAGGATGAAAGTCATGCAGAAAGCTCCTCTAGGAGCTTTCTGCATGACTAACATCCTGCATTAAGCTGCCACCTGTGTTAAAGACCGGTATTGAGACTAATTTGAATGTCCAGTTTACAGGGGTTTTACTGTATTTATCTCAAGTCTTCATTTTACTGGAATTCCTACAAAATTTTGTTGCAGACAATGACATCTGGCGTCGAAAGAGCTAAACAGTCCAGTTGTCTGCAGGATATACATGCTGAGTAGGTCCAAGAGGTATGGACAATGCAAACATACATTCATAGGAGACCAGCTGTTTCCTGTTAAAGACGAACAAACATTATAACAATTCAGTTTTTATTCTATACAATTACATAACAAATACAGAAAAATAAATACACAAGCTCAGAGGTCCAGATAAGATGCGTAAATTAAAACATTTTCAAGAACAAGTCCTTCATTTTTCCACCAAACCTTACGTTGTGACCACTCTTTAGAATTGTCTCTTTGAGACGATTCTAAAGAGTGGTCACAACATGGGATTTGTTTGAGAAATGACAATTTTAGTACCTGAGTACGCAAATTTATCTGTTGCTCTGCAAGTTGAATAAATATCACAGTCTATATATTAACAAAAAGCAATGAAAACATTCAAGTTGGTCTATCAGTACATGTCAGTCTCTCTTTACCATTTACTCCATAAATATGACTTTCTGCACCTTTGCAAACAGAGTAGACCCAGATCAGACGACTCATGTAAGAGATATGATATTACATTTTCTTCCATGGCCGACTATGCCTGTGTCTTTAACAAAGAATCTAATCAATATTCATGATGTCATTATTTCTTGCATAAATATTCATGGAGTCTTTGCAGGCTAGCAGCAAATTTGTGATAACCTATTCAAACAGTTCGGATGAGACGCTGAGTAACTCTGCATCTCATCAGGATCCAAACTGTTTAACACTCGGACTCAGTTTCAGACTGCATTTTTGAAGAGAAATGAAGGGGAGGCAAAAATCAGAAATGTTGCAGACGACCATTATTGCAGACGGCAATTACTGTTAATGGCGAATATGTATTCTGTTTGGGGATTGTTGTTTGTCCAATCTAACTAATGTATCTACTGCCATATATCAAATATATATGCAATAATAATAACCTCAGCAAGACCTTTTCTTCAAGCTCTTTTTCTAAACAATGACTAGAGTGTTAAACAATTTCAAATTCAATCCTGATGAGGCCCTGATTAATCAAAGACTGTAGTAACCCTTTCCTTCATATAATCACATTTTCACGCATTTGCAAACAGAGTAGACCCAGATCAGACGTCTCCTTTTGGAGCCGTCTGATCAGGGTCTGCTCTGTTTGCTTATGGTACAACATAACCCTGATTCTACAGATTATGCCTAAACCAAAATGTCCTGGGTTAATTAGACATTATACAAATCAATCTAATTAATATCAAGGCTGTCATAATTTCTTATATGAATATTGAACAGGGAAAGGGTTAAGTGTGACTATTAATGTAAATATAAGTAAGGAAATGTACTGCCATGGTGAACAGTACAGAATTAGATCTATGAAATATAAGCAAAGACAGCTGGCCCTGATCAGACAAATCCTATTAAGAGTTGTCTAATCTGGGTCTACTCAGCTTAAAAAGGTTTAACCCATTACCTCATAGGCTATTTTTAGATAAAACCTCTTTGAATAAATCTACCGGAAAGGAGCATTGACTAGAGAAAAGGATTTTTTTTTAGAATTTTGTAGTTTGAAACCATTGTGATAAATAGAGCATTTGCTCCTATAGGTTTCACAAAGTGACCTTTACAGAGTCGTCAATATGAGGGAATGGGTTAAAGAGATGGGATTATGAAGCAAAGGGTTTATCCGTATCACGTTTATGAAATGCAGGTGAAAGTGACTTTATATAGAGTTCAAAAACTTAAAAGTGTTTAACCCTTTCCTTCATATAAATGCATTTTCATGTACTTGGAAACAGAGTAGATCAAGATCAGGCGACTCCAATTGGAGCAATCTGATCAGGGTCTGCTCTGTTTGCTTTTTACCTGATATAGATTTAATTCTACAATTTTTGTCAAAGCAAAGTTTCCTTGAAAGACGTCAGCTAATAAATATTCACGATGGCATAATTTCTTACATTAATATCGAACAGGGAAAGGGTTAAGAGACTACAATAGTCATAAAGGCACATGTATATACATTTGTGTACATGTAAATTGTGCTTTAAACCTTTATCTCATGTATATTTATACAAAACATTAACACATTCCTCTATAGACTATTTTTAGACCCAACCTCTTTGAACAAATTTACTGAAAAGGAGCATTTACTAGAGAAAAGGAAAAGTTTAGAATTGTGTAGTATTGAAACCATTGTGGTAAATAGAGCATTTGCTCCTATGGAGCAAATGCTCTATTTATCACAATGGTTTCAAGAAGTGATTTTTACAGAGGAGTATTTATGGAGGAAAGGGTTAAGACTTGAGGAATGTTCATTACCTGAAATTGTATAATGGTCAATAAAAAATACATTGTTTTGATTTTTCAGAATCTCTAGAATCATATCTTTATTATTCTATAAGCAAAGTAGACCCCGATCAGAGAGCTCCTTCAGTAATAGCAGTAAAAGTAACTAGTACTAGAAGTAGTACCAGTAATGCCCATAATATCAGCATTAGTACAATAATAAATTGTAGAAGCAGCAGTAGCAATAGTACTAGTATTACAAAATGTATATATCTGGTATCAAAAAGAGATCATAAAAATATATACCCAGATTAATGGGAGTAACAAAGTAAGATCAGAACTAAAGCACCAAATATGGATGCCAACGCTGGTTTGTTCGTTTGTAGCCCTTGTGATGGTGAACAAGCATGTGAAGTTTCATAATATTTCCGTGAAAAGTAAGTAAAGTTTCTGAATGACAAAGATGACGACTACAATGACGACGACTGAGTTAAAACAATAGCTCGTATTTTCTTCTTTGAAAAATAGACAAGCTAACAAGTGTAGTATTAGCAGTGGTATAAGCAGACCGATATCAAAGTGCTCCTACAATGTCAGTCTAATTCAAAGTTATCAAAATGGTGACAAATTGAATAATCTGATTTGAAACACTGTTTGCAAATAGCCATGTACCAGTTTTCTCTGATACTGACCTTATAAATCAGAAGTTTCATATAATATACAGTAAAACTCCTCTAAACCAGAATTCTAGTAGAGAAGAATTTAGATACGTTTAGGCAGCTGGCTGCTTCATACAGGGTGAAAGTCATGCAGAAAGCTCCTAGAGGAGCTTTCTGCATGACTTTCACCCTGTATGAAGCTGCTATCTGTCGTCAAGATCGATATTTATACTAAATTTAATGTCCAGTTTTGAGAGTTTTTACTGTATTAGACAAACAATGCAACATAACTATTTTCTCTGACACATATTTCATTAAGACTGACAGTAGATAAGAAGAGTATTAACCGTTTACCTCATGAATATTCATGATATCATGAATATTGATCAGGTGATTATTTATAATGGCACATTAACCCAGGAATATTTGACCACTGCGAAAAACTGTGGAATGAGATTTATATTATACCTTGACCAAGCAGAGCAGATCCTGATTAGGGTTAGCTCTGTTTACTTAACCCTTTCCCTCATAGGCTATTTTTAGACCCAACCTGTTTGAATAAATCTAATAAAAAGGAGCATTAACTAGAGAAAAGGAAGATTTAAAATTTTGTAGTTCTGAAACCATTGTGGTAAATAGAGCCTTTGCTCCTTAGGAGCAAAGGCTCTATTTATCACAATGGTTTCAAAAAGTGACTTTACAGAGGTGTTGAAAGGTGTATTTATGGAGGAAAGGGTTAAGTAACAATACTCAGAGGTCCGGATAAGATGCATAAACTTAAACATTTTCAGTAAATAGCTCCTTTATTTCTCAACCAAGTCCTATACTGTGACCACCCTTTAGAATCATCTCAAAGAGATGATTCTAAAGAGTGGTCACAGTATAGGGTTTGGTGGAGAAATGACGATTTTAGTATTTGGGTACGCATCTTTATCTTAAGTTTTGAATATTGATATGATTCTACAGTTTCTACCATGGCCAAACATTTCTGTGAACATATGCCATTATAAAACTTCAGCTAATTAATATGCATGACATCATCATTTCATACGATTGAGGAAAAGATTAAACACTGAACCAAAACATTTATTTTTGATCAGTTTTTAATGAATTAAGTGTCAGAAACCTAACCCTCTGTTTCACCCAGTCCGACTGATTCCCAAGTCGTTGCTGAGACCAAAAATCTCCCATTTTCTTGTATCGTTTCATAATATCAAACTTGCAAGCGTGATGAAGTTTCCTCAAGCATACTGGGCATAAAAAGTTAGGACGTGAGTCTGACTCCCCCAGATGGTTGGAACCGTTCATCAAGCACTGGTAGTATACGCAGTGTTTCATTCCGAACATGTGACCAATCTCATGGCACATGGTCTTGCAGGCACGGATCAAGATCGAAGGAATAGAGTCTCTGTAACAAATATAATATCAAATCTTTAGTGTACTATGGACAAACCAGGGACTATCTTAGTCAACAGTTGGGATACAGACAAGATATTCAGTAACTTAGTGACTCATATACCTAACATTATAATTTTGAAAGGAAATCCTGCTAGAAAATCTGCTTCAAAATCTGGATAAGAAGACATTTTCTTTCGATGAAAATTTGCTTAACGTGCTTAACCCTTTCCTCCATAAATACGCCTTTCTACGCCTCTGTAAAAATCACCTGTTGAAACCATTGTGATAAATAGAGCATTTGCTCCTATAGGAGCAATGGTTTCAAACTACAAAATTCTAAAAAAAAAAAAATAGCCTATGGAGGAAAGGCCCAAAGGGTCAAGACTCAATGCAAAATTACTGTAATTATTTTTTCTCAAACATAAAGTAGTAATTAATTTTAACCCTTTACTCAAAGAATATTCATGTAAGAAATAATGGACCCATGAATTTAATTGGACACAGGATTTTTTTTGGCTATGGCATAGACTGTAAAACCATATCTATATCGTACCATAAGCAAATGGAGCAGACCCTGATCAGACAACTCTTACAGGAGCCATCTGATCTGGGTCTACTCCATTTGCAAAGACACAGAAAGACATGTTTATAGAGGAAAGGGTTAAAAAAAAAAAAAATTTAGTGTCTAACAGTGTACATCCAGATGAGATATTGATTTGCCTGGGACCTCATCTGGATCCACACTGATTGCAAATGAAATGTAACCATAAATTCACCAGTTAAGTGTTATTTCAATAGTTCTGTTTCCAGTCCCTGCTAATAAACCATTCCCTCATAGGCTATTTTATAAAGGCTATTTTCAGTCTTAACCTCTTTAAATAAATATACCGAAAAGGAGCATTTACTAGAAAAAGCGAATTTTTAGAATTGTGTAGTTATGAAAACCATTGTGATAAATAGAGCATTTGCTCCTATTTATCACAATGGTTTCAAAAAGTGAGATTTACAGAGGCGTCAAAAGACGTCAATATACAGGAATGGGTCAAAAGGGGTCAATATGTGGGAATGGGTTAACTCTTTCAAACTGAATAGCTGATCAGTGTTTAACCCTTTCCTTCATAAAAATGTTTTAACGCCTTTGCAAACAGAGTAGACAAAGATCCAGGCAGGAGCCATTTTATCAGAGTCTGCTATGATTGCTTATTGAATAATATAGATCTGATTCTACAGATTATGCCACAATAAAAAAATCCCTTGTTAGTAAGGCTGTTAACCCTTCTCTTGCTGAATTTTAAAATACATTTCTCCTTCTTTACCCATGCCCACTTGTATAATTAGATATATCTTCACTGTGTACAAATATTTCGCTGTGCAATCACTGCTGTGGAGTGCACTGGTTGCACAATCAACTTGTAAATAGTGCAGACCCTGATGAGACAGCTCCTGCAGGAGCTGTCTCATCTGGGTCTTCACTATTTACAGGTAGGTATATTGACGCGAATAGCAAGCGAAGGGTTAAATGATGTGGCTAATTAATACTGTAACACTAAAGATATTCAACAGGTAATGGGTAAACTGTATATATACATTTTGTATAACTATATATAAAATACGCAGACAAAAGCATGTACCTGTGATTAGCAGATTCTCTTTAGAGGAGTCTTTAACAATTCACCTTTCTATGCCCTGTTTAAATGCCAGTTCTTAAGACAGGTGGCAGCTTAATGCAGGGTGAAAGCTATATGTAGAACTTCTGAAATCTCCCAAAGGAGCTTTCTGCATGACTTACATAGATCCTGCATTAAGCAGCCACCTAAAAAGTTCTAAATTCTTCTTTTACTAAAATTCCGGTTTAGAGGGTTTTTACTTTATTTCATAACGTTATATATCTAATTCTACACTGCCTTCTCTTGTTTTCATGTGCCAGAATAAACAACACTTTAAGAACTAATGGGTCAGGTTCTGTTGTTTAAATATGGAATAATATAATTCTGATTCTACAATGGCCAAAATTGCATGTGTTCACATACCATCATAAAAATAATTATCTACCATAATTGATATTCATAATGTCATTATTTCTCAATGAATATTCATGAAGTCCACCCATTCCCTCATATTGACGCTTCTTGATGCCTCTGTAACAGTCACTTTTTGAAACCATTGGGATAAATAGAGCATTTGCTCCATAGGAGCAAATGCTCTATTTATCACAATGGTTTCAAAACTACACATTTCTAAAAATGTTCCTTTTTGTACTAAATGATCCTTTTCAGTAGATTTATTCAAATTCATTTGGAAGTCCAGATAAAATTGTAACATTTTCAAGAATAACTTCTTCATTTCTCCACCAAACCCTATGTTGTGACCACTCTTTAGAATCGCTTCGAAGAGACAATTCTAAAGAGTGCTCACAACATAGCATTTGGTAGAGAAATGATGATTTTAGTATTTGCGTACAAATCTTTATTTGTTGGTTCTTGAGGTTGGGTCTTAAAACAGCCTATGAGGGAATGGGTCAAAGGTTAAGACTCAATTCTGCATTTACCTTTCTATGTTAACCTGAGTAGTTGAGGTTTCTCCAAAGTTGGACAAGTATCTTGCCAGTGAATAAACTCCTTGCCCACCACCAGATCGAGCCAAACCAAATACAAAGTTCCATGAGTCCCGTGGGTACATATCACACATTGTAATCGCAGCTACACAGAATGCATCACCTGGGACTTCGTCCAGTTTGTCTAAAATGTCTGCTGCATGTGCCTGATAAACACCTTGGTTGATGCGATCTCGGACTTTTCCAAGCATTTTGCGTACTGACAAGACCTTTACAGGCATTCCAAAAAAAGTTGTGGCATATTTAGCTAATGGCTGTAGCACTTCTTGTGGGACAGGTTCTTCCTGGAATGTGATGGGAAGTAGGTAGATAGTGTTCTTCCTCCGGCCAGGCTTTCTGTAGGAGCCTTTAAAACAAAACAAATGTAACACATGTGTTCCAACTTTATATACAGTTGAACTTCAATGGACCATAAAAATTGCTTTGAGATAACAAAAGTTTGCGTCATTTGATTTCTAAACTGGAAAATTTCTCAAGTTCACAGCTTAATGCAGGTCAAAAGTAATACTGAAAACTCGTGTGGGAGCTTTCAGTATTACTTTTGACCTGCATTAAGCAGTCACGTGTGTTTCTATATGTGCGTAGTTCCCGAAGTCATAAAGTTATCAGAGTTGATTCAAGATGTCAAAGTTCAACTGTACAAATGTTGTATGCCTCAATGATCAAAGTGGGCTCAGCCTTACATGACTTGTCAGAAAAAAAAATCAGGATTCTGAGTAAGACATCTGATCTATTCAAACTGTTTGTATTATTCAGTAAAGTTCATACACACCATGTTAGCCTTTTCCCTCACATAAACAGCTTTTCACGTACATGTACTTACAAACAGAGTAGACCCAGATCAGATGGCTACAGTTTTTGTCAATGCAAAAACAAATCTTGAAAAGTTTGCATTATAAAAATTTCAGCTGATCAGTATCAATCGTACCAATGATGTCATTATTTCTTACATGAATATTGAACCGGAAAAGGGTTAAGATTCAATTCTACTAAGTACTAAAACAGAAAAGTTAAAATTAAAACAAAAGGTACAGCTATATGACTTCACTTTTGCAAACAGTCTGGGTCCAGATGAGATGCTGTGTAACTCAGATTCAAGTTGTTTGACACTCAGTCAATGGTTTCTTAACCCTTTCCCTCATAAAAACTTGTTTTCACGCATTTGCAAACAGTAGATCCAGATCAGACAGCTCCAATAGGAGTCGTCTGATCAGGGTCTGCTCTGTTTGCTAATGGAATTTGATAGAGCTGCTTCTTTACTTTCTAAAACATCTACAAGGTTCCACCATCAACATTTCATTATAACTACTTTGTCCATGAATATTCAGTAGGTAAAGAGATTTGGAATAAACATAGAACATGGAAAGGGTTAAATGCTTGCACAAATCAAATTTTAAGGCAACAATATTTTTTTTCAGCAAGATAAGGTTCAACAATATATAGAGGATATAGTGCAAAGCAGTTGTACAAACTTCAGTAACATTTACAAGTAACCTGAAACTTTGAAACTGTTTAACACTGGGCAATCATGTAAGAAATAATGACATCAGGAATATTGATTAGATTAATTGTTCTAATAGCACATGGAAAGGGAAATATTTGGCTATGGCAGAAAACTGTAGAATCATATCTGAATCATATCAAAAGCAAACAAACCAGACCCAGATCAGACGGCTCCTATAGGAGCCAGCTGAGTCTACTCTGTTTGCAAAAGCGTAGAAAGGTGTACTGGTATTTATGGAATAAAAGGTTAATTTATCTGTGTAGAGTTTCCTTATGTTTTGGAATGGAGCTTAGTGTATAACCTTTGTTTTGCCTTAACCCTTTATTCCATAAATACGCTTTTCTACGCCTTTGCAAACAGAGTAGACCCAGATCAGATGGCTCAAGTAGGAGCCATCTGATCTAGGTCTGCTCAGTTTGCTTATGGAATAAAATAGATCTGATTCTATAGTTCTTACTTTTGCAAAACAATCATGTGTTAATATGCCATTTTAACAATTAATCTAATTAATATTCATGATGCCATCATTTCTTACATGAATATTCATGGTGTGAAGGGTTAAGCAGTCACTACCAACTTTATTCAGTAAGCGTTCATGTATACCTTTTACTCCATATACAGTAAAACCCCTCTGAATCAGATGTTCAATTTAGTGTACATATAGGTCTAAGAGACAGGTGGCAGCTTAATGCAGGGTAAAAGTCATGCAGAAAGCTCCTAGAGGAGCTTTCTGCATGACTTTCACCATGCATTAAGCAGCCACAATGTTACTGTAAGCAGGTTTCATAAAGAACATTACTTAATAGCCCCAGTTTGTGCAAAATGTATATGCATTGCACACAGTGATATTACCTCTGACAAATTGTTTGTAGGTTTGTCCAGATTCCTTATGTTCAGCCATCCAATCCCCTCTTTTTGGCTTTAGCATTGGTGTGAAACTCTCTTTATCTGCAAAGTAATTGTTACACATATAGATGGAGTGTAAGGAATACCTGTCTGAATACAAGGAGAGAAACTAATATACAGTAAAATCCCCTAAAACCCAGAATTTTAATAAAAAAGAAAGTAGATCTTGTTAGGCAAGTGGCTGCTTAATGCAGGATGATAGTCATGCAGAAAGCTCTTTTGGGAGTACCTGCCACCTGTCTTACAGGCAGTCCTAGATACTAATTTGAATGTCCAGTTTAGAGGGGGTTTACTGTGCATGTATCACTGCTGATCATTAATTAGATGATTTTTTATATTCACATATAATGTATATGTACAAACAAAGGGATTTTGGCAATAGCAGATGCTGTAGAATCCAAGCAAAATAAATATCATGGTGATTGCAAAGTCTTGCTCACTTCAGTCACATGGTTAAATAAATTTACCTGTTTTTTTTTTTTAAAGAATAAAACATTAAATTTTTAAATGATTCATACTTTCTTGTTGATAACAATTTAATTATTACTTTAACCCTTTCCCACATAAATACTTTTCCCTTTCCCTGTTCTACATTTATTTCAAATTTCAATACCAACTAAATATTCATGGATAAAATACAAGTACCGTAGTTGTAAATGCATAATTTAAAGTATGGAAGGCGGAACATTATAGCCATTTCAGATAGTAAAGAAACAGAAATACCACATTCCATTAGAAAACAGAGCAGACCCAGATCAGACGGCTCCTATAGGTGCCATCTGATATGGGTCTACTCTGTTTGCAAAGGTGTGAAAAGGCATTTATATGAAGGGGAATATTCATGCTGAAATAATGACAAGACAGGCCTGGAAAATTTCAATTGTCCGCTCGCCATGACGAGTAACTTTAAAGATTGCAGGACGAGTAGAATTTCAGAAATTTTAACAATGAATTTAAGTAAAATAGGACAAAAGCAGCTGGCAGGATGAGTAAAAGTTTTCGGATTTTTCCAGACCAGCAAGATGATTATTTAATATTTATTAACTGAATTTATATGATGGCATATGTCCACAGAAATATTTGGAACTGGTACTAAAGAAACTGTAGGGTCAAATCTATTATAATATCTTAGGCAAACAGGATCCATCTGATCTGCGTCTATTTTGTTTACAAAGATGTTGCAGGTGCTGTTTCAAAAAAGTGTTTGTATGAGGGAAAGTATTTATAAATGCCTAAATGCAAACAGAGTATATACAAAAATCACATGGCTCCTGTGAGAGCTATCTAATCAGGGTCTGCTCTGTTTGCTAATGTAATAATATAGATCTGATTCTGTCATTGTCAAATTGTCCCTTGTTCATGATGCCATTACAAAAATTCAGCTAATTCATATTCATGATGTCATTTTTACTTACATGAATATTTATTAAGTTAATTCTTTCCCTGTTCCATGTGTATTACAAAGTTCAAAACAAACTGAATATTCATGATCAAATAGATATTTCAAATTCCATTAGCAAACAGAGCAGACTCCTGATCTGGGTCTACTCTGTTTGCAAATGTGTGAAAACATGTGTATATGAAGGGAAGGGTTAAGGGTTAACCTGTTCAAATTTCCTTTCTGGATTGAGGTGTTTTGCTGTATATACACCTTGACACCAGCAACACGACATCAAGCGAGCAGCGTTACAAATTTGAAATCTCATATTTGCACATAATATACATATTAAGATTGACAAATGACATTTTACCTGGAATGAAAGGACAAATATCATCATCTCCAAGTTTGTCCCGGTACTTCAAACTTTTCTCCATGGCTGCAGAGGTATCCTGAAAAACAGTCATGGATTTGGTCATTGTAGGAGGCTGGCGATTTCACTCCCTTAAGTGTACTTAAAACTTTATCAATGTATAAAATTTACATAATATACATGTTATGCATATTGAATTATACATTATACTTTAAGCTATTTCAGATTGATGATATCCCAGACAGCAACTATAGCAAAACTAACATGCTGTCTTAACAGCTCACCGATAAGACTAATGGGCCAACAAGCACTTTGAAACCATTAAAGTGAACAGAGGAAAGGGCAACTAGAACTGGACTCAAACCTGGGACACCACACTTACAGGTTGTGTGCTCTACCAACTGCATAAACCAGTCTGCTGTGAGTTCACTACTACCCTTTGGGCAGCAGTTATATGCAGCGTTATGGTAGCTGTATTACAATTCCTTATAGGACTAAAGTAACAGGAGGAAAAGTGCAGCCTGGAGCGGGACTCGAACCCTGGACCCAGTTTTAATGCCTGTGTATTCTGTCGGATATTGTTAAAACCGAAAGTAGCATTCCAAATAATAACAGACTTTTACCGCCACTCAGACAGTCCCGCAATATGCACACTCTCGCCTACCAACTTCCATCATGCAGAACACAATCAAGACAACTTTCCTTTTTCCCTCGGACCATTAAGGACTGGAATGGCCTGCCCTTGACTGTAGTTGGGAGTGATTCTATTGAATCCTTCAAAACTGCTATCAAAAGTCACTCATACACCCATTAATTTATAATCACTGTAAATAGTTTTAACTTATATTTAGCCCCCTATTCGTGGCGCATTTCACCACCAGTGACATAAACTTCAGCCAGTGGTCACTAAAATGTAGAAGTAGAAGTAGAAGTAGCTCGATATCAACATTTAGAGTACACAAATGTGATCTAGTCACTGATATATGATTATCACTTATACTCAATTGATGATACATATCTGGTGTTATTTCAGCTAGTTTTACTTCTAGCCAAAGAAGGCCGGACCTAGATCACAAATGGGTTATCAGAGCAACAGATAAAGGTGTGTAATTCAATACTAAAGTCGTCATTCTAAGTTGTGACCAATCTTTACAATTGTTTCGAAGAGAGTGACTTAGATACGATTCTAAAATAATGGTCACAACGTAGGGTTTAGTAGGGTTAGTTAGTTAAAACTATTTTAAAATGTTTAATTAACAACTCTTATCTGAGCCCTTAAGTTATGTTCATGTAAATACGATTTGTTATTATCAGGCATAACAAGATGCCTGTTATCATGGTTATTAGTCATTGTTATGCTTTAGTTACTTGGTTTCTATGGTTTCATCTACAAACGATCGCTAAAAATAAACCATTCCCTATGATGAGAGGTCTAACATCTTTAAATCTACCTCTGGTATTGGTTGTATTCCGATAGAATCCAGCAAACGTTCATGTTTTTCTCTTTCCCTCCGTTCCATGTTGTGTTGGGATGTCATATTTCTCGAAAGCGAAAGTAAAGGGGATGGTATACTACACGGACGAGACAGGAAAACGGCCTTGTCTAAAACAGCGACCTTGTCGAAAATCATTACGAGACGACTGTGTCTGTAACCTGCATGAATGTTAAATTATTTGAAGTCGAGAATATGCTAAAACCTGAATGTAAAAAATACATTTACGTGTACTCACATGAATGAATCTTAAATTGAACACTAACATTTATGTGGACACTACTTTCCGGCACGATAATAATATTCTCTGATGTGAATCAGCTATTTTTATCATGTTCTTTTATGTAAAGCAAATCAGCATTTATTTGTAGTCGATTTGCAACATACAGTAGAACCTAGCAACCATATAATGAACAGACGTCAGAGTCTATAAGAACAGGTGGGTGTTTAAAGCGGGACGAATGTAATAAAGAAAGTTCCTATTTAAGGAGCTTTCTGGTGCATACCTTTCGTCTTGTATCAAACTCACAGATCTTGAAAAGAAAATGACTTTTAAACTGTATATAACATACTCTGTATATAGTATTTTTATCGACAGTTATCTTACTCTGTATCGTGCGCAATGATTATCAACAAGTGTCTATTTGTTGAACTGTACGACTGTACAAGGAAGAAAACTAATGAGTCAGATCAAGATATAAAATATTTAAAAAAAATCTCCACTAAACCCTGCATTATGACCATTATTTTCAACATAGAATGACGACTTTAGTATTTAATTACATACTTTTATCTGTTTCTCTGATAACCAATTTAGGTCCGAACTTTCTTTGGCTAGATCAAAAGTACCGTCAGTGTTTAACCCTTTACGCCATGCATATTCATGTAAGAAATAGCGTCAATACAAATTAATTAAGATTCATTTTTATAATGCAATATTAGTTTTCAGCTATAATTCGTAGTGCAATAGTTATGCGCAGACGTGTGTGAAGCTAATATTAACATGTGATTTCTGGCGGCTAATACATGGACCTGTAAGCCATGGCATAAGGCTCTTTGAACTTATGTTTCATTTCTGAACTTTATTAGTGAGAACGCCATATTTACCAGGACTTACCAAGTAGTCCTGGGTGCTCCGACAAGTCAACGGAGGAATCTACAAACACTACTACTACTACTACTAATGGCATTTATGAACACATGGCATTTTGATCATGACAGAAACCGCAGAATCATATCTATATTATTTCACAAACAAACAGAGCAGACCCTGATCAGACGACCGTCTGATCTGGGTCTACTTTGTTTGCAAAGGCATAGAAAGGCGTGTCTATGGAGTAAATGGTTATCTTGGTAGACGGAGAGAAAAAATAAATAGACACTCGGTATAATGAAAGGGTGCTTTTTTCTCAGGGAAAACATGTTTCATGCTTATTTATAAATGGTATCCTAGGAAATTCTGAAAACAGTGGAACACTGCGTTAAAAGTGATCCAAGTCGTAAATGTTTAATCCCTTACCTGATGAATATTCGGATTCCTTTAAGAAATAATGGCATCATGAATGTTAATTAGATTAGTTTTGTTATGACACGCGAATACGTGCAATTGTATGACTAAAAGCTGTACTCGCAGTATAGTACAAACAGTACAGGTAATGCTAATGTACTTACTCTCAAAATATTTAACCCTTTCCTCCATAAATACGCCTTTCTACGCCTCTGTAAAAGTCGCCTGTTGAAACCATCGTGATAAATAGAGCATTTGCTCACAGTGGTTTCAAACTACAAACTTCTAATTTTTTCCTTTTCTCTAGTTAATGCTCCTTTTCGGTAGATTTATTCAAAGTGATTTGATCTAATAAGTAGCCAATGAGGGAATGGGTTGAATAAATGTATCCATTCTATTTGGCTTAGTCTCAAGTGTTCAGAAGATTTATTTTAAATATTTGCATTAACTCATTGTTTGCTCCCCCGATAGAACAAATACCCTATTTATCATGTTGCAATGGTTTCAAACAGAGGCTTTTACAGAGGCGTCAATATGCGTCGGTAGGAGGGAATTCATGGGTTAATCATGATACATGACCACGGAAATCAACAATGTCCGAAGTATGAGCATGGGGAACAAAACGAGTCTATGTGTCACTGTTTGTTCTGCTCTCCTTTCGCATTTTTTTCTGCAGGCTCATGTGACATTTGAACATGAAATTCAGTAGAATGCAATGTCTCATCATGGGGAATTAGAGCGTAAATATTTGGCGATTCTGTGTGCCACGATTGGTCTGTATCGTGTTTGTATTCAAGGCATGCCTAAGTACTACGACTTAACTTCTGACATACAATATGAAATTAAAATCAACATGGTGCGTCTCATTATGTAACCATGAATTTAAGGTTTGGTGTCACGTTGTGTATCATACTTACAAGGTCTCCTCTGACCATTGACCTTCATCGATGACCTTTAAAATAGATACATTGCACAATGCCTTGCCGTGGGGAACAAACAAAATAATAATTATCCATGGTTTGTCCTGTATGGGTATCACAATGCTTTTATCAAGATCGACCTGTCTCTGTGACCTTGACCTTTGTCATGGAATATCAAAAGGGTGCAACGTTACATCATTGGGGTGTAAGCATGTCGTGTTTTGATTCTGTATTCTGTATGGCAGTTTGTTCTGTATCGGGTTCAGAGATGCTCCGCATCTTGGATATAAAATTATTGCGAGGGGGGGGGGGGGTGTAAAGCAGCACATGTATTATAGTAAATACAATAACAAATTAAACATGATATTATTTACAATGCAAATACTCCAAATATGCGGAGAAACTAAGACAATAGTACTTACATTCCTAGATCGAACTGCTCCTGAAGGAACGGTATGGTCAGGATATATATACACTATTTACTACAATTTCATTAATTGGTGGCTGATCTGTATGATTCTACGTATAGGTTAGAGCATTTTTATTTCATACTACGGAATATAGTCCTCGAGGCGCGGGACGCGCCGAGAGGACTATATTCTGTAGTATGAAATAAACATGCTCTGAGCTATTTAGCACAATGCTCTACCGTCGCCGTCAATTTTCCCGCCAAAATATAAACTGACGTTTCGGTAAATGAAATGAACAAGCTTTTTCCGCAAACCTCATTCTTCGTTGAAACATGGTGGATAAAACAGTGAATTTCGGCGTATTATTTGAAGTCGCTAAGGAAATCTTCACTACAACAATTTGGACGATATTTACATTCTAATACATGCACGAGGAAACTTCCACCTCGCCTGTTCAAAACCGGTATCAGATGCGGAATTAACAAAGTGCATAAGTGATCGTATGCCGCGCAAATCACAAAAAGGCAAAGTCGTGGATCATGCGGGACCGAGTACCGTAACATTCAATAGGAAATATGTGTACATTGTATTTAGTAATTCATTTAGAATAATAATAATCTTTAATTCCTCCAGACCAGGAGAGCATGGATATATTCCACATACAAACACAATAAACAAGCTACTGTATTTGCACTGCTTTCATGGTAAATTGTTTAAAAGTTTTGCATTGTTTAATCTTATAATTAATGATGTTAAGGATAAACTGCTCTAAAGCAGCATATCCGTTCGGGCAAATTATCTTTTGAACATAATCTTTTAAAAAAGAATTTTACCATTCAAACAAATAAAATTGTATTTAGTAATTTGTGTAGAAAGGGGTTACTGTATTTGCAATTTTCATAGTCCATCCTTTTTTTTTTCACCGATAAATTGACAGTTGCAATTCACAGCTGTCATTTATCGATGAAATGGACAGAAATTTACGCAATATAGTACTGAAGCCAACGCCCTGAAATCTCGCAACCTTATTGGTCAATAGCACAGCGACGATGTAGAGCATGTGCTAAACAAAGTGTATGTTTACATTGTTTTTAACCCTTCGCTTGCTATTCACGTCAGTTTACCTACCTGTAAATAGTGAAGACCCTGATGAGACAGCTCCTGCAGGAGCTGTCTCATCAGGGTCTGCACTATTTACAAATTGATCGTGCAACCAGTGCACTCCACAGCAGTGATTGCACAGTGAAATACGTGTACACAGTGAAGATATATGTAATTATACAACAGGGCATTGGTAAAGAAGGAGAAATGTATTTTAAAATTCAGCAAGAGAATGGTTATAGTTGGGAATCCGAGGTGTAAAAAGTCGCTTATTTTTCGAGGTCCATGGCATTTTTTAGTAGAAAACTTTGAATACCATAATTGTGTTGCCAGATACTAGTCATTTATGGTTTTGGCCCATGCCACTGCCAAAACCCTCTTTGAAGGTCAGAAACTAGGTCAAAGGTCAAATGAGTGCAAAAATGTAATAAAATATCTATATAGTATAACATGGCCGTACATTTGACAATTTCAATACTTTTTTTGCATTTAATTTCTTAGTAATGTCTCCACAGTAAGTATAGAAATATTTATGGCGCATTTCAGAAAGTTTGGAATGACCTGTGATGATTGCAAGTTCGGAAAATATCGTTTTAAATACATTTAAGTACATTATCATACAGTATATATATATATAACTTTGATGCAATCTGTGCAAGTCATAGTACCTATTCACGCAGATGTATCATTTAGAGATGATAATGAAATGCCAGAAGATTAGTCTCTTATTGCCATAATCTCAGTGTAATATTGGTATGTTTTATTGTACACTATGTCTAATGTTAGCTGTTTGTATCATTAGCGATTGAAACACTAGCTTCTGGTGAGTATAGCGATGTTTTTACATAATGATTTTAAATATTTTACCTACACCAGCAGTACCCATGACAAAACCCTTTCTACATTTGTGGGGACATGATTATCCCAGATATTGATTGGCCATTTTAACAGTTACTGGCCATAGGTACCCACTCTAACTCAACAAGGAACTCATAGGCATATTCAGTGCCGCTGGCCATGAGTAACCTTCCCTATCCGCGATGTCAACAATCTATATGTTATTGCCACAAGCAATCACTAGTTATCAGATATACCTCAATACCTAGAATAAGTGAGTATGTCATAGTTCTAACAAACATATCTTTCCTTCACGAAGGAAGCCTACCCCACATCTTGCCCACCCTTCGAAAGAGGCTAATACATGTTCTATGGCCATCAAAATGGCTGAGTTTGCAGCACACTTGGAAAATCAGTCCCTTTACGAATCTGTACTCTATGTGATATATTCAGTGGTCCCTTCTGAGTTGATATCCACCAGGTTCAGCCAGCCATGGTGCAACTCAATCACCCGCCGTTTCTCACGAAAGAAGAAATGTGCGTACAAATAGTGCTGAGGACCAAGGTACAGAAGGACTGGCGCATATACAAGGGGCTACAGAAAACTTGCAAAGAAGTGCAAGGAAGCTCAAGCTCATGATGGGTATGTGATTGACTTAGTGACAGATACCAGCTGTAAGAAGCTTAACACTTTTGTTAGGAGCAAGGCAAGAAATGTGACAGCTCGGGAATAGCACCACTGAAGAATGGTGCCATTAACAATATTGATACACAAATCAAATTTAAAATACTGAACCAGTAATTCTCTGTCTTTACACACGAGGACCTATCTCTCATTTGAGAGTATCCTTATTCGAATGCTCTTCCTATTCATGTCACGATAGCTGGGGTCTTCAAGCTTCTTAATGGCCTTAATATCCACAAAGCTACCTGTCCAGACACCATCTTATCAAGGTTCTTGACAGAGATGGCACATTCACTGACTCCTGCTCTTGTTCTGATCTTCCATGCCTTACGACCAGGATAAAGTCCCCAGTGACTGGAGGATTTCATGTTAATCCTATATACAAGACAATGGTCAAGAATAACCCCTTCAAACTATTGGCCTGTGTCCCTCAATTCTGTCACATGTAAGATTCTGGAATACATCATACACAGTAACCTGGTTTTACCATTACGTCATCAACCCATACCAGCATGGACTCCGGAAGCAGCGCTTCTGTGAGACACAACTAATCAACATGGTCAATGACCTTGGGTCAGGTCTGGACCAGTCCTATCAGATTGACACAAACGTTTGACAAAGTGTCTTACAGACACCTTCTTCGTAAGCTCCAACACTATGCAAAATGCTTGATTGTATCCCAACAGCCAACAAGTCACGCTGGAGGATGTTTCCTCTGAGTCAGTACCGATAGCACCCAGTGTTTATCAATGTGCTGTTCTCAGTCCTTTCTTTTCCCTCGCATGCAATGATGACCACACAGACCACACTCTTCATGTCGACTCTTTGCTGATGCCTCACTTTTGTGCCGAGTCATTAGAAGATGCAGACGTCTTCCAGAATGACATCGGCAGTCTGTAGAAAAGGGAAGAGACTGGGTTCAATGCAGAGAAGTGCTAGGTCCTGCTTATCACCAACAAGACACACAGAGACTAGTTATACTGTCCATAGCATGAAACGGAAGACAACAAAGAAGGCAAAATAACTTAGGACATAACTGTCTTTTAAATTGTCTTGAAAATCCCGAGTCGATATGGTCATAAAGGAGGCGAATTGATCCACATCCGTTCTAAGCAGGAACCTTGGAGCCTCCCACAAGTCAACCAAGGAGGCATGTTACACACTCCAGATCAGTCTGCAGGTTGAGTGCACATCTTTTGTTTTGGATATACACACCAAGGCCATGACAACGCATGTGGAGATGGTCCAACGTAGAGCTACCATATTTGTATTTTTGACTTATTGCAAAACAAGTGCTCAGCGTTGGTGCCATGTTCAACACGATTTGCTCAAACAGAGGCAGAAACAAGTAAAGGCCGTGATGTTCTATAGGTTTGTAAATGATTTTGTTGCAGCTGACGCCCCACCTTCTGACCCCCTAGGGTACGGTGCACCTACAAGAGGCCATTCCTTATGATTCGTTCCAAGGTTTTGCAGGACCAATTTCCTGAAGGAATATTTCTTCCACTCTGCTGTCAACATCATCTGGAACAAGCTACCATAACATCAAGTGATAGCTCCCAACTTTCCAGGTTAAGATTTTAAATGTCATGTACTCTTCTTCTGTTTGCAATGTTTTAACCTGTTATTTTAACTTGCACGTTGGACCCTCCCTCACCTATGTGCATATCACAATGGTGCGAGTATGCCTGCTTTAAAGCGGCCAAGCATGACAAAATAAGAAGCAGAAGACACAAACACAGTGTTGATGTAGTATACTAGTATTGCAGTATTCAACAGATACATTTGAATATCGTCATTCAAGACAAGTGCAGACATGAATTGTCCCATCTGCCATCAAATCATGACGAGGTGGATACATGGCTTTGATGCTGCTAGAAAGGGGCCAATGCTAAATAGTTGTCAAGTGCCAATATTTTGATGTACTGCTTGTACTGATACATGTATACCATCTTAGACCTTTAGGCACTGAAGTCTGAATAATGGCTGGGAAAAACAAAATTGTATTTTCCGCAAGTTATCTCAAGATGTCTGCCGGAACATGCCAGGGTATCATGAAATTACTGGATGCAACATAACCCTTGCTTTCACTGAATCGGAAAGAAGACCTGTTGGAAGGAATATTTTACATGTCCGATTTGCTTTCAGATATTTGAAGAGATGCACGGTCAGACAAGGCACACACGTTTGATGTTTGATGTATGGTGTCTGAATGGAGAACCCATTGATGATGCAAGAATTTCACAATATGGTTAAGGTAGAGAAAACACTTGAACTGGTTCCACCAACAAAGGATGTACTAGAACTGAAAATTTCAAGAGCAAACTATCAAGCTGCTATATGGATCTGAGCTAATGGATACAGGCATTCATGCTATTGATACTAACACATAGCACGATGGTGCTGAACCTTTATAAGTGGTTTGGAAATGTACCAACAGCACTTGATGCTTGCATTGAATAAGTTATGGGTGCAAAACCAAGTGCAAATCTATTCGCTGTAAATGCTTCAAAGCAGTTTCAAAACACACTAACATGTGCTTGCGATGGTGTTAATTGTACCAACCAAGGAAATATCCATAAAAATATAGTAAATTAATTAGTTACTTTAAACAGAACTGAAAGTTTTGTTTAGGTGTTCATTTACCCTACCCACTTTACTTTAAAAGGTATGTGTGCATGATATATAGCTGGTATGACTGCATACAGTTTTTTCAGTAGCAGTCTGTCTAACCTTTATTTTAACGTAATTTATATTTGTTAAATAGCAATAATGACGAAGACATGACATCATGTATCATCGTTTTATGTTGATTTTAATGATTTTGTACTGGTATTTTTATGTTCTCATTAATATTCATGAATATTCAAACTATATATTTTACAAAACGTAAGTGCAAATTAAAGGCCAATATTTATCCTTCATTTTGGTACCATGTTTGTTATTTTACACTTAATATTGATAAAGATATATTAATTTCTCAAATAACGTATATAAAATATGAACTTAGTTGACCTTTGACCTAATTAAGAGAAACAAGGGCAAATTTTCAGGTGGCATGGGGCAATTCCTGATTACTCAGACATCAAACATTACATATCCTTTGCGATGGTGTTAATTGTATCAACCAAGAAAATATCCATAACAATATAGTGAATTAATTAGTTACTTTAAACAGAACTGAAAGTTTTGTTTAGGTGTTTATTTACCCCACCCACTTTACTTTAAGAAGTATGTGTGCATAATATATAGCTGGTATGACTGCATAGTTTTTTTCAGTAGCAGTCTGTCTAACCTTTATTTTAACGTAATAATTTTTATTAAATAGCAATAATGACGAAGACATGACATCATGTATCATCGTTATATGTTGGTTTTAATGATTTTTTACTGGTTTTTTGATGTTCTCATTAATATTCATGAATATTCAAATAATATATTTTACACAAAGTAAGTGCAAATTAAAGGCCAATGTTTAACCTTCATTTTGGTACCATGTTTGTTATTTTACACCTAAAATTGATAAAGATATTGTAACGCGAGAGCTTCGCTCTTCTCGCCTACGTTAATATATTAATATGGGGCGAACCGATCACAAGACAGTACAGTGCAGTTTAAAAGTGGTCTTCATTTATTATTACAGAAGATCTCTAGATCTAGAACTAAATTAAATACTTATATAAATATCTTATGGAGACTGTTGTTACTATTGTTCTTATAATAGTAGATTCTATATTGTATCTTACATTTCCGCTGGACGGCACTTGCTATTTTTGGTATGTTGAATTTTGATAGTGAATTTCGGATGTTGATGGTTGGCCAAAAGATTGAAAGCTCCCATTTCCCGGTGGAACGCTTCCTTTTATATCTTCCCGGGCAGTGATACTCGGTACTCAGCCCGAGTAGTACTCAGGCTCTCTTACCAATGAGAATTCTGCCTTCAGCGTATCTGTCATTCTCATCCAATCAGCAACGGTGCGACAAAAGAGTACTGCTACGCCGTACCAAAAATAGCTCTCAGTGCGGATTTCGTACCATAGCTAAATATATGAATTTATACAAACTAACAATTCTTATAGTCATAAAATAGCTTACGCTTAGTTACTTCGACAAATACTATGCTCAATGTGAAACTACATGTACATTGTCCTGGAACAAATAACATATTCCCCAGTTCAGTCAGCGGGATGAATCAAACAGGAAAATGGCGGCTGTTCAATGTCAACATGTATCTTAGTCTTTGGAATTAATACTGACTGCTCTCATTAAAACTAGGTAAGACCCTAAGAAGCATTAAGCTTTCTCATGCATTACTACATATAACAGATCTGCATATTCATAAATATTACGATATTAGCGGTAGTAATGGGTTTTCGTGGGCAGTGAAACTTTCAATGTGAGATTCTCTTATGAACGAAATATCTAAAGGAAATCGGACATAAGGGTACCTCACATTACACTTCCCCCTCCTTTATTATATAATCCTCCTGGATTATGTTTAACATCAAACACCTTTAATATTTCAATATCACTATTCAATATCAGTGATTGGGAAACAAATTATTATTTTATGTGCCCTTAACAGACAGTTTAACAAACATTAATGGAATATTTTTACATTCCTATGTAACTTTTTTTAAATAAAACAGTTAACACAACATAACAATGACCCATGGTCATTGAAACCTGAGACATAATACACTTTAAAGTTTAAATGTAAAATGGCACATTACTCTAGGTTTCCCAGTCACTGAACAATGAACATATATTTAAAAACTGGATAAACTGGTTAAAACATATTTTGACAAAACAACTTTTAGCATTAAGCTTCTTATGTCCTTATGACACAAATTCAACAGAATTCTTTTTGCTAAACTCTCAACTTAATGTTCAATGAGTCTAATTTCTCAGTAAGAAAATCAGTGTCTGACCACCTATCCGTGTTTTCAATTGACTTCAAAATTGATCTGGATAATTTGTCAGATCCTATTATGCCCTTTGCAATGTTCCTTATATACTGGTAGTTATAATACCTCATTTTTGAGTCAATTTTGTGTTTCTTTCCCTCAGGTCTCGGATGCGCTGCTCCTTCCAGGGCTAGAAAGTTATACTTATCTAGGAGCAGTCTCCTTGTTAGATCGGGGAACTTCCCGCCTCGCTGTTCTAGGAACAGGGCTGCATACTCATGTGCCATTAGCTTCTGGTCTGCTGTCATGGCTCTCCAATTTGATGGAGGCCATGTCAGCGTTCCGTTCTCTCCCTCTACTTTCATCTCTTCTATCTTGCTCCAGTCCCTCTGTGCTGGAGGACACATGGGCATTGCTCCTCTCATTAATATTTTTGTTGCTCGTAATCTTAGGTTGTCACTTGATCCCGACTCTAACGTTTCCTCCTCTGACTCGCTATCTGACCCCTCACTCTCTGAGCTACTCTCTCCTAACTCAATGTTATCTTCATAGTCCTTAAATCCCTTCTCTTGTTCTGTCCCTTCTACTCCTAACTTTTCTCTTTTCTTTCCTTCCTCCTCCAAATTATCATCGATCTTTCTCTTTTTACCACCTACATGTACTCTCCTCTCCTGGCTGTTCCTCCTTTCCTTACATTGATCATCCCGATGCCTGTTGCAACTCTCCTCTGTTCTCTCTACACTCCTGACTCTCTCCTGTGATTTACCACCTCTCTGGTTCCTCTCCTGAACCTTTTCAACACTTTTATCTCTCTTACTTGATTGTTCCTCTGCGTTCTTATCTCTTGCCTTCTGAGATGCCTCATCTGCACTCCTTTCTCTTCTGTCAATTCTCATGCTTTCATTATTTATCCTCCCCCCATTACTTTCCTTGTCTTGTTCTCTCCGGCTGTTATCTCCTGTTTGATCTATTTGTACCTCATGACTTTCATCCTTCTTTTCACTTCTTGTCTGCTTGTCTGTCTGATGCTTCCAGCCCTTGTTAAATCTCTCCAACCACACTACTTTGTCTGTCATCTTCTCGGCCCAATCTCTCATAACTGCCCTTGCCCTACATGCCTCCTCACTTTGGTATGGTGCAATATAGTCTACTATTTTTGTATAGTCACTTGGGTATTTTGAGTAATAAAAACCCACATGCACCACGACTAAAGTGACAGTCTTGGACACCTTCATATGTGTGGCTGTTGAACGCATGGGTTTTCAAGTCTGCTACTCTTGTGAAAGTTTTCTCCCTCCTGGTGCACCGGGGGCAAATTACTGTCATCCGTGTATGGGCTGGTCCAACAAGGTGTTTCTTCAAGGCTGCCCATGATGTAAACATCGCATCGCACAACCAACAGGATTCCCTGGAGAGTACACACAGAAACACATATTTACTATTGAGATCATTTTGTACAGATGTAAGACAAAGTAATTTATTGATCGGTTCGCCCATTGATGAAAACATTTACAGCGGTCTTCTGTTACATCGGCGCGAACCTAACAATATCAGCCTCTCGCAGGATTAACAGCGTTTTTGCGAATAGGAATACAGTCTATTCAAAATAGCGTCATATATAATATTTTTTTCTTACACATTTATTCACATATATGTCAAATTTATACAGAGATGTATGTTTAATTAACACATAACAGGAAAACAGGTATCCATAGAATTGTTTCTATAGAAAACACTTCAGAAAGTATTCAGAAAGTATTTGCTACATTCTGGTCAATCTTGCTAATTCTCTTTTGATCCATGAAGGAACCACTTTCCCCTGATATGGATACAATCGGTCAATGTGATAAGCCTTTGCTTTACCAGAAGATGTCTGCTTTACCAGACATATAAGGTCATCTATTTTCCTTGTTATAACAAATGGTCCTTTCCACTTGTTGATCAGTTTCGAACTAACACCTATTTTTCTAGTTGGATTGTGGAGCCAAACTAGCTGCCCCGTTCTGTAGCATTTCCCTTTAGAAGTGCTATCATAATGTCTCTTCTGATACATGGCTGAAGCTTTTAGGTTCTTTCTTGCTAAATCATGACACTCTTTCAATTTTTCCTGCAGATTAGAAACGTAACTTTCTTGATCAGTATCCGTTTGTTCTTCTTTTGGGCGACCTATAAAAGCTTGCATTGGCAGGGTTATCTCCCTTCCCAATGTCATTTTGTTTGGTGTAACTTTTGTACTGCTCTGAAGTGATGATCTATATGCCATCATTACTTGTTGGAGATGAACATCCCACGAATTCTGGTTAGATTGACAGAAATGTTTTAACATAGAGATCAATGTACGGTTGAACCTTTCAATGAGACCATTTGCTTGGGGTCTCATAGAGGTGGCACGTATTTTCTCCATTCCTAGCAAAGTACATAATTCTACCATGAGTTTTGATTCAAAACATCTACCTTGGTCAGAGTATATTTGCAAAGGTGTACCAAATCTGCATATAAAATTGTCAATTAGCGCTTGTGCCACTGTTTTTGTCTCCACGTCTGGTATCGCCACACTTTCTGTCCATTTTGTAAACCAATCGGCAATTACCAAGATATACCGATTTCCTCTGCTAGAAACTGGTAGTGGACCTAAAATGTCCATCATAACTCTCTCCATGGGCTCTCCAACTAAATATTGTCCTAATGGTGCTTTGTTTGCTGCACGAGAAAGTTTCTGTGCTGCACACTCATTACATTGAATGCAGTGTCTGCGTACTGAATCTGCCATTCCTGGCCAGTAGAATGCTTGGCGAATTTTGCCTAATGTTTTCTCTATACCTAAATGTCCTGAACTTGGAAGATTATGGTGATAATTCATAACCTCTTCCTGGCTTTCTTTTGGTGTAACTAATTGAAACACTGTATCTCCATTTTCATCAAACTTTCGATATAACATTCCTGCTTTAACTTCTAAACGGTCCCATTGACGCCAAAGTGTTTTCAACTCTGACGTTTCTGAAGAAATTTCAGACCAATTTGGCCTTTCTTTGTTTCCTTGAAGAGCTAGTTTGACAGGCCCTATGCTATGGTGTGCATCTTGCCTTGTTTGAACTTCAATAGGATCCCAACCACTCAGTAATAGTTGGTTTTCTGTAAGTTCTGAATTATGTTTCTTCAAGGCTTCATTTCTAGTGACTGCTCTCACTTCTTCATGAGAAACAGGCACATCCTGTATCTCATTTTCAACTTCAAATTCTTCTTGGAGTTCTTGCTGGTGTTTACATGATTTACATGGTCTTCTTGAGAGTGCATCTGCATTACCATGACTTCGACCACTACGGTGTACTACCTTTATGTTGTATGTGTTTAGTTCTTGCAGCCATCGGGCAACTTGTCCAGAAGGAACCTTCAGAGATCTTATCCAGCTAACTGCTGACTTGTCAGTTCGAACTAGTATCTCTTGACCATAGAGGTAGTTATGGAAGTGTTTCAGAGCTGTTATTACAGCCAACAGTTCTTTTCTGGTTATGCAGTATGATCTCTCGTGAATATTCATAGACTTGCTCATATATGCTATAACTTTCTCGTCTCCATCTTGCACCTGCGAAAGAACTGCTCCAACCCCTTCGTTTGAAGCATCAGTGTCCAGTATGAATACCGACCCTGTTACAGGGTACGCCAAGATTGGTGTAGTTGTAAGAGCTTCTTTTAATGTGTCAAATGCATCCTGGCATTCTGTGGTCCAGTTGAACTTCTTGTTCTTTTCGCGTAGTTTGTGCAAAGGCCGGGCTATATCCGAAAAACCCTTTACAAACCTCCGGTAATACGAGGCTAGTCCTAGAAAGCTTCGAACTTCTTTTACTTTAGAAGGTTTAGGCCAGTCCTTTACGACTTTGACCTTTTCTGGATCAGTCTTTACACCATCTTCAGTGATTATATGGCCTAAGCATTTGGCTGATTTCTGAAAGAAGATACATTTGGAAGGCTTCAGTTTCAGGCGTGCCATCCTCAACCTCTGGAACACATGTTCCAAGCGTTCGAGGCATTCGTCTATCGCTTTCGCTGGTGTTATGATGTCATCCATGTACAATAATGATTCTTTCCACTGCAATCCTCTTAGCACATCTTCCATTAACCTCTGAAAAGTTGAAGGAGCATTGACGAGGCCAAATGGCATAACCCGGAAGTGGTACAGCCCCTGGCTAGTTGAGAACGCTGTCTTAGCTTTATCGGTTTCCTCCATCTCTATTTGCCAGAAACCCGAACAGAGGTCCATACAGTTAAACCACTTTGATCCAGAAACGGCATCAAAACAGTCATCTACCCTTGGGATAGGATATGCGTCTTTGACAGTGACATCATTTAGGCGTCTGTAGTCAACACAGAATCTAGTTGATCCGTCTTTCTTGGTGACAAGCACTGCAGGTGAAGACCATGGGCTTTTCGAGGGCTCTATTACGCCCTTCTCCAACATCTTTTCCACTTCTTGAGTCTCTGTGTTTCTTTTCCCATACGGTTGCCTCCTAGGAGGTAGGCGTATTGGATTTGCATTACATTACCTGTGTTTATTGTGTGCTTCACTCTGTCTGTACAGCCAAGGTCATCGGAAGATTTGGCAAAAACATCTTGATACTTTAACAGTAATTTTGCAAATCTATCTCTGTCTGTCTGACTCAGGTGACCAACGGACTTGTCAAACATTTCCTTCAAGTGATCTGGAAGAACGGCTTCTTGGTCTATATTAGTTACATTAACAGAATTAGCTGCACTACGTTCAAATTCAATTTCCTCTTGGTCATCTTCTTCTACCTCATAACAAAGTCCTAGCTCCAAGCCTTCGGTTATGGTAGTGTTCTGTTCTGAGTGATTCAGAACTCCTATAAACAAATTGTTATTATGTGGCGTGATTATGCCTGGCATTATCTTGAATTCACCACATTCTTGTGTTTCCTTTCCCTTGCTATTAATAAATGCTATTTCTGGGAGTATAATTGACTTGGGTACCTCTACTGGTACCAACATGCAGCTGTGTGATGGTATCTCTACCATTTCTTTGGCTATTACTCTGCATATTCCCTCAGAGTTGCCTGCTGTGCAACAGTGTATGCTACTTCCATCTTTAGTATAAAGATCCAGCGATTCCAAATCCCAATATTTAATATGTTTCCTAATAAAATCCTGTCCCAATATGCCTTCAAGTGAGATGTCACACACAGCAAATGTCATATCTGTCTCAAAATCGCCTAGATTTAAAAGAATATCTGCATAGCCATGCACCTTGATCTTTGTGTCATCAACACCCTGGATAGAAACTTCTCTCTGGTAGAGTGGAATATTGTCTGTTTCCCTACATCTATCATAAGTAGCTTTTGACAGAAGCGTAATAGTCGCCTCACTGTCAATTAAGAAATTTATTTCTTGTTTTTCAATAGACCCTCTGGTATAAAACCCATTATCCAGACTGCCTATGTTACTATCCACGTGTCCAAATTTCGGCTTTGTGTTTGGTGGTTTTGAAAATTTAGTCTGGCTAGGTCGATTTGAATCAAAATTCACCACATCACGACCTACTGATGTGATGGACTCCCGTTTCCCTGGTTCCTAGAGGACTTCCACCCATTTGGCTTTTTCTTGGGACAATCTCTGTACAAATGATCGCTCGATCCACATTGGTAACATGTTCTAGAAGAATTCAAATTCCTTGACTGACCCCTAGTCTCTAACTTCTGGAGACGTTGCTCTATCTTTCTAAGGCTACTTTTTATCCCCTCAATTTCATCCCCTTGCTTCCCACATTCACGCTTATCAATGTGGCTATTTCCGCCTGATGAAAATCCCGAGCTAGATACACTTCGAACTTGAGACCTAGCATTCACATCCGTCTTCCCCATCACCTCTTCATAGCGCTCAACAATCTCTACTGCCTCCCTAATGGTCCTACAGTCTCTGTCCATGAGCCTGCACCTCATCTCAGGCGAGACATTCTTATAGAATTGTTGTAAGGCCAGCATCTCTTGTGCCTCCCTGTCTAAGGTCACATATGCTTTTTGTGAATACAGACGGATCTCATCCCCGAATGCCCCTATTGTCTCGTTTTTCCCCCTAGCTCTATTCTGTAACTTAGAAATCCAGTGGCTCTGTTGCCGCTTACTCCCAAAACGCTGTCCTAAATTAAATATCAAAGACCTGTATGAATTCTTCTCCCCATGAGGCAAGGAACTATAGTGGACCCTGGCCTGCTGCTTCAAAGAAGTTGCCAAATACAGTAACTTTTCTCTTTCAGACCATTGGCACAATTCAGCGCACTCTTCAAAGTAAGAGATATATTGGTCCCAGTCCTCTTCTCCTGTGTATGGATCTGGTTTTATGTGTGGAGTCGCCTTGTGTCTTAGGTTACCGTTTCCTCTTTCCCTTCTGGCATATTCATGATCCCCAGCATCCTCCATGTCACCCCTGTCATTCTCTTGTACAGGATCTGCTTGTTGGTTATTAAAATTGAAATTGATTTCAGAGTCGGAATCTGACATTTTTATGATGGTAGTTGAGCTTTCAGTATAATATCCAAACTGATTCCAATCTCCTACTAGATCTATGTAAAACAGGTTGTGTTTTCCTAATAATTAGCTTTGAACTTTGATCTCCTTTTAGAAACAGCAGTTTTCCATCCAGAAAATAAAACACCTGTGCCTTGTAACTTAAACGTGACAATGAGTTTAATAAGTTTTCTGCAAAAGCAATCCAAAAAAATAATCTTCAACAGGTTCGCCAATCCTTTGTTCGTTGGTCCTTAAAATTCTCTTACTGTTGGCACCAATAGACCACCATATGTGAAAACGACGTTGACAACGTGTTGTTAGGATACGGCACGACAATATCCGCACACTTGCCGTACACATAAAATTCCGCACAGTACGTCAAAAATCCGTCCCCTCTATTCCGCACGCTACGGATCCGTAAAAACGACGTCCGCTACAAATCCGCATCAAACGTCAAAATTTCGTATTTTCCGGTTTCGTACAGTACGCCGCTAGATTTAATTCAATCTGGAAGAATCCGCCCAGAACGATATAAATCCGTACTCTCGGGATTCCGTACGACACTGCCTACAGTCAAGCCTTTAGTAGATCTAGAACTTTAATTAATCTCTTCAGAATGTTCCCTCGAAATTTGCCGAATTCGGAGAGAAAAAACATCAAAGTTCTATTTTCTCAATCTGTTAAAATTATACTCGTTCGTTGTGTTAAAAATATATTAACATCACCGCTTCTGACACCAATTGTAACGCGAGCTTCGCTCTTCTCGCCTACGTTAATATATTAATATGGGGCGAACCGATCACAAGACAGTACATTGCAGTTTAAAAGTGGTCTTCATTTATTATTACAGAAGATCTCTAGATCTAGAACTAAATTAAATACTTATATAAATATCTTATGGAGACTGTTGTTACTATTGTTCTTATAATAGTAGATTCTATATTGTATCTTACATTTCCGCTGGACGGCACTTGCTATTTCTGGTATGTTGAATTTTGATAGTGAATTTCGGATGTTGATGGTTGGCCAAAAGATTGAAAGCTCCCATTTCCCGGTGGAACGCTTCCTTTTATATCTTCCCGGGCAGTGATACTCGGTACTCAGCCCGAGTAGTACTCAGGCTCTCTTACCAATGAGAATTCTGCCTTCAGCGTATCTGTCATTCTCATCCAATCAGCAACGGTGCGACAAAATCCGTAAAGAGTACTGCTCCGCCGTACCAAAAATAGCTCTCAGTGCGGATTTCGTACCATAGCTAAATATATGAATTTATACAAACTAACAATTCTTATAGTCATAAAATAGCTTACGCTTAGTTACTTCGACAAATACTATGCTCAATGTGAAACTACATGTACATTGTCCTGGAACAAATAACATATTCCCCAGTTCAGTCAGCGGGATGAATCAAACAGGAAAATGGCGGCTGTTCAATGTCAACATGTATCTTAGTCTTTGGAATTAATACTGACTGCTCTCATTAAAACTAGGTAAGACCCTAAGAAGCATTAAGTTTTCTCATGCATTACTACATATAACAGATCTGCATATTCATAAATATTACGATATTAGCAGTAGTAATGGGTTTTCGTGGGCAGTGAAACTTTCAATGTGAGATTCTCTTATGAACGAAATATCTAAACGAAATCGGACATAAGGGTACCTCACATTACAATATAATGATTTCTCAAATAACGTATATACAATATGCACTTAGTTGACCTTTGACCTAATAAAGAGAAACAAGGGCAAAATTTCAGGTGGCATGGGGCAGTTTCTGATTACTCAGACATCAAACATTACATATCCAGTGCATGCCAAATTCTACTATTTAATGCTATGGCTCGACACATTTTCCGCAGTTGGATGCCCAACTATTAAAACCTGTTTGAGCAGATAAAATAATCAGAGATAAATTCATAACTTGAGCAAACAAAACGAAAACAGAAGAGGCACCTAGGACCCAAAGTATTTGAAAGTCTGGTTGAAATTTTGAAAAGAAATAAAGAGCTGCAGATAAGAGACAAATTTAGAACATAATCAACCCTTTACCTATTCAGTATGCATACTAGAAATAATGACATCATGAATATTTTATTAGCCGGATTTTCATGCCATATGCACACATGGTATTTCAGTATTAGTAGAGCTAGAAACTGTAGAGTGAAATCTATTATAATTTCATAAGCAGAGCAGACCCTGATCAGACGGATCGTCCTACAGGAGCAATCTGATCTGAGTCTACTCTGTTTGCAAAGGCGTTTACATGAAGGAAAGGGTTAAAATGTTTGATAACTTCTCAACAGAACCCTATCTTGCTGCTACTCATCAGGGTCCATGCTTATAAAGCTTTTAGTTGAGTTTGAGTTTCGTTCTCATGCTTTTGATTGGTCAGATTTGAGTTCTCAAGCTTTTGATTGGTCAGATTTGAGCCAAAGACTCAAATCTGACCAATCAAAAACTTGAGAACGATCTCAGACTCAACTAAAAGCTTTATAAGCATGGACCCTGAACCACATAGAAGAGACGATTCTAATGAGTAGCAGCAAGATGGGGTTTGGCGGAGAAGCAAGATATTTTGATAGACCAGTATGCATTTTATCCACAGCTCTTAAAATGCAAAACAATACTTTAAGAATTGTGCATGACAATACCTAGTATTACATGTGTGAACAGCACAAGCATTTGATTTCATCATTTTCATGTGGAGAGTACAAATACAGTAGCGAATGTATGGCGAAAGTTATGAAGAAATTTCCTCTGCATTACTTTTATCTTGCATTAAGCAACCACCTGCCCGTATAGTTGTACGGCGTTTTAGGGCACTTTAACAGTAGTTCAGTCATATCGCAACATCCAGTTACTTACTGGTGGAGGAAGACCCAATATATTTTGTCTGTATGGGACAAACTGCATTGTTTCGTGCACAGAACACTAAAGTAGAATCACGGACCTACTGCAAGCCAGTTGGAAAGCTTCCTATCATGAAAACTCCACAGTGGCGAGGGACTCGTACATTTATACAGTAAAAGCTCTCTATAAGGGCCACTAAATTTAAGTATTTTGTGTTAAAGGCAGATGGCTGCTTAAAGTAAGGTGAAAGTAATACAGAACGCTCCTATAGGAGCGTTCTTACTTTCACCATGCTTTAAGCCAACTAATGAACATAGTAGAGAGGTTTTACTGTATATGTTTATTCACTGTATGGTCGCTATAGGCAGGTAAACTTTAACTTAGTATAAGGGTTGTATTGAAGAGACGAACCATGGATCATTTTTATATATTTTTATGCCCCCATAGACGATAGTCGGGGGCATATTGTTTTTGCCCTGTCTGTCTGTCTGTCTGTTTGTCTGTTTGTCTGTTTGTTTGTCAGCAACTTTAACATTGGTCATAACTTTTGAGCCAGTATAGATAGAGACTTGATATTTGGCATACATATGTATCTCATAAAGCCGCACATTTTGAGGGGTGACGTGTCAAGGTCAAGGTCATCCTTCAAGGTCAGAGGTCAAATATATGGGTCAAATCGCCGACTTTAACATTGGCCATAACTTTTGGACCAGTAGAGATAGAGACTTGATATTTGGCATGCTTGTGTATCTCATGAGGCTGCACATTTTGAGGGGTGACATGTCAAGGTCAAGGTCAGAGGTCAAGGTCAGAGGTCAAATATATGAGGGGGCATAGTGTTTCACAAACACATCTTGTTCTTGTTTATTTTTCATAGAAACACTCATTTACTACATGATTTTTCTCAGCAAGCTGATTTCTATATACATGTATCATTCAAAACATTCACCATGAGTTCATTCAGATATTGATTTTCACACGATTTTAACGCACTGAATG
The DNA here is from genome assembly GCA_963576725.1 of Azorinus chamasolen. Taxonomy (NCBI): domain Eukaryota; kingdom Metazoa; phylum Mollusca; class Bivalvia; order Cardiida; family Solecurtidae; genus Azorinus; species Azorinus chamasolen. The sequence continues at coordinate 28,363,510 of OY755248.1, forward strand.
TGGGAGATGATGGGACACGAACTAACTCACAGTTGCAAACAGTGTAGGAGCCATCTGATCGGGGTCTGCACTGTTTGTGATCCAAAGACTTCAAGCCAATTCAATCTTTTCATACTGCATTGATTCTTCCATTAACCCTTTTCCTGACATACATGTAGATGCTTTTTGATGCCTTTACAAACAGAGCAGATCCAGATCAGATGGCTCCTATATGAGCTATCTAATCAAAGTCCGTTCTTTGAAATACTGTAGATCTGATTCTATGCTATTTGTTTTAGCAATGTAATGACTTATTTTATATAACAATATACAATGTTACAAAATTAGTCATTTAATATTCATAATTCCCATATATGCTATTTTCAGACCCAACCTCTTTGAATAAATGTACTGAAAAGGAGAATTTACAAGAAAAAAAAGACAATTCTAAAACTGCGTAGTTTTGAAACCATTGTGATAAATAGAGGATTTGCTCCATAAGAGCAAATGCTCTATTTATTAAGATGGTTTCAAAAAGTGAATTTTACAGTGACGTCAAAAGGCATCAATGAGGGAATGAGTTAAACAGTGATGAACCATCATACTTTGACAACATATTATTTCAACCCTTGTTCCGCTGTAAAAAAATAAGATCTGCTCAAAGTTGGATCTGCAGCACTTTTGACTACTTCCTATCAAACGTTTGAGAAACTATTGACTGAGTGTTGAATAGCTTGGATCCTGATGGGATGCCGAGTTACTTGGTTTTTCATCTGCATTCAAACTGTTTGCAAACTTATGCGAGTCTGGTCACTGATAGTGGAATAACGGGTTAGAGAAAAAAAAATATTGTTGACACATCATTTTGGATCACACACATTTCTTTTATAACTATGGATAAAAACTTCTCCAAACTAGAGTATTTGACAGAATATATGTGTCACCAGCTGAACACGTGACAAAAAAGTGTGTCAGACAGGCATGACACAGAATGAACCGAAAGATGGATGACAGAGAAGTGATCCCTTGATGTCACCCCTTCAGATGACACAAAAAACAACAACATTCACACACAATACTATAATAATTTGCATTCATTCCATCATATTTTCTACAATATTGTTAATCAAGTGATCCAACTGGTATTTCATATGAAAGCTGGTTTTATATGTAAAACCTCTGAATACAAATAGTACATACAAGTTTAAAGTACAGTAACATATCATAATCTATAAATAACTTTTATCTGAATGATAGCTTTAACCCTTTACTCAATCACTATTCATGTAAGATGTAATGACATCATGAGCATTAGTTAAATGAATTAATACTATAAATGCCCTATGAGCAAAGGGAAGTTTTATCATGAACGAAACAGTAGAATTCAATCTACAGTAAAACCTCTCTATAACAGCCACTAAATGGAGTTATTTAGTTGGTATTTAGGGCAGGTGGCTGCTTAAAAGCAAGGTGAAAGTAAAACAGAACGCTCCTATAGGAGCGTTTTGTTTTACTTTCACCTTGCTTTAAGCAGCCACCTGCCTTTAACACAAAATACTTGATGTAATTTATTGGCCGTTATAGAGAGGTTTTACTGTATATTATAAGTAAACAGAGGAGATCCTCATCAAAAGGCTCCTATAGGAGCCAGTGGATCTGGATCTACTCAATTTGCAATAGTATTAAGATAAGCATCTATGGAGTCAGGGTTACTAAAACATCTATCAACTTCTTTCTATCAATTTTCTTTTCAAATCATGTTTCCCCTATTAGAGAATGCAGGTCAAAAAGTACAGACCCTTATCAGGCACAACTTCTCCATCATGGTAACTGGGTCTGGGTCAACATTGTGCCAAAGTCCCAGGGACCTTTTCTAGTGTTACCATACACAGTCATATTCACTATCACTGCTTGTACTACAACCATGCATATATACGGTAAAACCTGTCCTAAATGGCCATTCATTTATTGAACCTAAGAGTCTTAAAAAGCAGATGGTTGTCTAAGGTAGGAAAGCTTTTTGCATTACTTTTGACCTTATATAAGCTACTACCGGCCTTACAGACCCATAATTAGACATCTTTTTGATGGCTACTTAACCCATTCCCTCATATTGACGCCTTTTGACGCATCTGCAAAAGTCACCTATTGAAACCATTGTGGTAAATAGAGCATTTGCTCCTATAGGAGCAAATGCTCTATTTATCACAATGGCTTCAAACTACAAAATTCTAAAAAAAATCCTTTTCTCTAGGTAATGCTCCTTTTCGGTAGTTTTTGGTAGATTTATTCAAAGAGGTTGTGTCTAAAAATAGCCTGAGGTAATGGGTTAAGACAGGTTCTGCTGTACAACAATGTGTATGAAAACAAACCTTTTATCAATTGCACATGAATATTGATCAGATGTGTACATATTTACATGATGGAATGTGATGGCACAATTTTGACACATGTCCTAGAGTATGACGCATATGCAAGTATTATCTTTAAGATTAACCCTTTACCGGATGAAATATTGATGTAAGAAATAAGGACATAATTAATATTTATTAGCTGAATTCTTATAATTGAATATGTAACGGAATTTGTTTTTGGCCATGGCAGAAACTATAGAATCAGGGCAGACCCTGAACAGACATCCACTGTAGGAGCCATCTGATCTAGGTCTACTCTGTTTGCAAAGGCATTTCTATCAGGTAAGGGGTTAACACATTCATTCCAAACATAACATTTTACATTTTGTTCTTTTCTACATTGTAGTACCAATAGGAAATCACACTGGAACAAGTAAAACATTCAGTGAAAGCAGGCACTACCAGTATATTCACTAAAGATGTATAATAATGCATTTATATTTTATAATGCCACAACTTCCACATTTATAAGGTCTTAATTTTAACAATGACAAGGACCATAACTTTGGTGTTACGGGTCTGATATAAAGATTAAAACCCAGGTATTTAACCCTTTCCTACATAAATGTGCCTTTCTACGCCTTTACAAACAGCGTAGACCCAGATCAGATGGCTCCTATAGGAGCCGTTTGATCAGGGTCTGCTCTGTTTGCTTATGATATAATCTAGATATGACTCTGCAGTTTCTGCCGTGGCCTAAAGTGACTGTGTCCATGTGTTGTACAAAAAAAAAATCTAATCAATATTCATGATATCATTATTTCTTACATGAATATTCATGGAGGAAAGGGTTAACTTCTAATCCCAAAAAACATTTGTATGAAGTTTGACGACTCTAGGTGTACTAGTAAAGGAGCAGTGAGCACTATGAGAATTTCGTGATGTACAGACTGATGGATGGACATGAGCCAATATATAGGCCAGTCCACAAACATAGGAAATGAACCCTTTGCTCTATCATTCATGTAAGAAATAATTACATCATGAATATCAAGTAAATTAACTGTTATAATAGCGCATGAATACAGGAATGTTTGTCCATGGCAGAAACTGGAGAATCAGATTTACATTATATCATAAGTAAACAAAGCAGACCCTGATCAAACGTCTCTAATAGGAACTGTCTGATCTGGGTCTTCTCTGTTTGCAAAGGGATAGAAAGGCGAATTTATGGAGTAAATGGTTAAAAACTATCTTTTCAAGTAAATATTAGTTCTGCTCATTGTTTAGCATGTTCATTCTGAATTTGTGAAAATCTACACAATTTTTTTTTAATCCAGATGCAGACCACAAAAGATAAACGTGTGTACTCGAGTACTAAAATCATAATTTCTCCACCAAACCCTATGCTGTGACCACTCTTTAGAATTGTCTCGAAGAGACGATTCTAAAAGAGTGGTCACAGCATAAGGACATAAGGTTTGGTGGAGAAATAAAGAATTTATTCTTGCAAATATTCTTACTTTACACATCTTATCTGGAGCTATGCAGATGGGGCATCAAGTATATATCTCTGAATCAAAAAGACTCAAAGTTTATTGCTCTGACTGTATTTCTTAACTGAGAAAATTTATAGGAGCCGTTTGATCAGGGTCTGCTCTGTTTGCTTATGATATAATCTAGATATGACTCTGCAGTTTCTGCCGTGGCCTAAAGTGACTGTGTCCATGTGTTGTTCAAAAAAAAAAATCTAATCAATATTCATGATATCATTATTTCTTACATGAATATTCATGGAGGAAAGGGTTAACTTCTAATCCCAAAAAACATTTGTATGAAGTTTGATGACTCTAGGTTTACTAGTAAAGGAGCAGTGAGCACTATGAGAATTGCGTGATGTACAGACTGATGGATGGACATGAGCCAATATATAGGCCAGTCCACAAACATAGGAAATGAACCCTTTGCTCTATCATTCATGTAAGAAATAATTACATCATGAATATCAAGTAAATTAACTGTTATAATAGCGCATGAATACAGGAATGTTTGTCCATGGCAGAAACTGGAGAATCAGATTTACATTATATCATAAGTAAACAAAGCAGACCCTGATCAAACGTCTCTAATAGGAACTGTCTGATCTGGGTCTTCTCTGTTTGCAAAGGGATAGAAAGGCGAATTTATGGAGTAAATGGTTAAAAACTATCTTTTCAAGTAAATATTAGTTCTGCTCATTGTTTAGCATGTTCATTCTGAATTTGTGAAAATCTACACAATTTTTTTTAATCCAGATGCAGACCACAAAAGATAAACGTGTGTACTCGAGTACTAAAATCATAATTTCTCCACCAAACCCTATGCTGTGACCACTCTTTAGAATTGTCTCGAAGAGACGATTCTAAAAGAGTAGTCACAGCATAAGGACATAAGGTTTGGTGGAGAAATAAAGAATTTATTCTTGCAAATATTCTTACTTTACACATCTTATCTGGAGCTATGCAGATGGGGCACCATGTATATATCTCTGATTCAAAAAGACTCAAAGTTTATTGCTCTGACTGTATTTCTTAACTGAGAAAATTTCAACAAACATCATTTTTGTGGATGGTAATTACATTATACAAATGTAGTTAATATCTGCACCATTTACAGCTCAAGAATGTCTAAATCAGATTAAGTATGTATTAGCAATTTATTAAAAAAAAGTGATGCTTTGACTGAATTTTACGTATTTTTAAAACAGAATTACTTTAACAAACTATATGAAAATGCAAAAAAGCAAATTAGCAAATTTGTTATAATAAAATACTTTAACTTCTTGTAAGTTTTGAACATTTCTGTTAATGACATCATGAATTTTTATTCACTGATTTTTTTAATGGCATGCTGACAAGAACATTTTTATTGTGACAAAATGAATGAACGAATGATGTTTTATGACCCATCGACACCGATGGTCATTTAGAGCCGAATATTGTGACAGAAACTGTAGAATCAGTTATAAATAATATGAAAAGCAAACAGAGCAGACCCTGATCAGAAGGCTCTCATAGGATCCATCTGATCTGGGTCTATTCTGTTTGCAAAGACCTAGAAAGGCATATTTATGGAGGAATATGTTAAGTCGGAAAGCTCAACATTATCAAATTGGATCAGGATTCAGTCGACATAAAGATTCCGAATAAATACATTAGATATTGTTTTCAAATGCAAATTTTTAAAATTTCCTAAATAACAAGTTTGATCAAGTTTTGCGTGGCTTATTTTTCTTTTTGCTGACAGGTGAGTCTTGAAGATCAAACTCTTGCGGCGGCACTGGCTGTTGCTGGACCATCATTGAAGGCCTCTTCTGTAAACTGGCCTGTACTTGGCTAATAAGGTTTTGTCCATAAGGCAGTAGCTACCAAAAACAAACAGAACAAAACATCATGACTGGCAAATGCATGTACAGTAAAAACTTCTTTACAATGATCACTAAAATAGAAGTCTCATTTACTGTCTTAACCCTTTACTACATGAGTATTCAAGAAAGAAAAAACTAGAATTATCACTAAAGGTGATTGAATATCCCCGCTCAGCTGCCACAAACGGACATGCTGCCACAAAAGGACATGCCACGGACAGATAGACAGACAGACCAATCAACACAGACTCCTATCTACCCCCTCTCAAACTTTGTTTGCAGGGTTATTATGACATGAATATCAATTAGATTAATTGCTATAATAGTACATGGATACATCATATATCACTAGCAAATAGAGCAGACCCTGATCAGATGGCTACTACAGGAGCCATTTAATCTGGGTCTACTCTGTTTGCAAAGGCATAGAAAAGCATTTACATGGAGTAAAGGGTTAAGAGGTTGCTATAGAGGAATTCCGCTGTATGAGTCTTTGTTGCTTAAAACCCTTTACTCCATGAATATTCATGTAAGAAATAATGACATCATGAATATTAATTAAATTAATTGTTATAACAGCACATGGACATAAAGAAATTTTGGCCATGGCAGAAAATGTAGAATAATACCAATATTATATCAGAAGCAAACAGAGTAGACCCTAATCAGTACAGGAGCCGTCTGATCTGGGTCTACTGTGTTTGAATAGGTATAACAAGGTGTATTTATGGAGTAAAGGGTTAAGCTTTATACTGCCATAAAGATTGAGATCTATGCAAACTTTGATCTGGAGAAATGTTTACTGACCTAAAGTTTGTTCAAGCTTTTGATAAACAATAGATAGAGGGGCAAACACTATATTCTGATGAGACGCCAAGTTTCTGGACCCAAGCTGTATGAAAATGCCAGTATGGTCACAGCTCGCAAGTTAACCCATTACCTCTTTGGCTATTTTTAGATACAACCTCTTTGAATAAATCTACCAAAAAGGAGCATATACTAGAGAAAATGAAATTTTTAGAATTTTGTAGTTTACTGGGGAAAAGGACACTTTTAGAATTGTGTGGTATTGTACCCATTGTGATAAATAGAGCATTTGCTCCTAAGGAGCAAATGCTCTATTTATCACAATGGTTTCAGAAAGTGACTTTTACAGAGTTGTCAAAAGTCGTCAATATGAGGGAATGGGTCTGCATCAATACTCAAGAATGTATTCATTATAAGACATGGATCAAAAGTATCCATTCAGGTCTGAAGAAGACAACTGCTAAAATAGTTTTTTAACTCTTTGCAAGTAACTGATATCTGCAATAATTAATTTTCCTTTATTTCTCTTTCCATTTCAATTGTTTAAATAGGCAATCAGAATGTGAAACAGTATGGATTATGATGAGATGTCAAATTACTTTGCGTCTCATCTGGATCCAAACTGTTTGCACAGGAAATCACAAATTTGTCTCTAGCATTCAGAGACAAATGTTTTTGCAGCAGTTTTGCACCGAGTCCTCCGTGTATGAGGGGAGATGGTAGGCGCTCTTACCTTCTGGTAGTTGTAACCTGCCATCACTATCAGTATTGTAAGAGGCAGTACCAGCACTGAACTCTGACTTAGCTCCTGCTCCAAGGACTTCCTCTGTGAAGAATGTGACAGTTACAGTGTATATATCCATATTTTTTCACAAAAAAATAATGTACTATACAAAAATGAAAATCCCCATAATGTAAAGTCATATCAATGGCAATTTGTATACTCAAAGGAATGACCGTTAACACTTTACTTCATACATACTCCTTCTATTGCCTTTGCAAACACAGTAGACCCAGATCAGATGGTTCCGCAGGAGCCTTATGATAGGGTGTGTTTGGTTTACTTATGGAATTATTGCAAATAGGTCAAAATGAACTCACAAGACACAAGCTAAGATTAAATACCCGATTTAATTTGAGAAGTGGATTACATGGAAAGTCAGTGTGGCGGATTGGTCGCGTTCGCTGGCGGAAAACCCCATGTAGACCTATGCATTGTGCTAGCTGCAACTAACTCGACTCATAACCGTTGAAGATCAAAACAGGCGTGGCAGCCACCACGCACTCCCTACAACCCCAACAGCCATTGGGGGAGGAAGACCATGATCTTCAAACCCAACCTACACCACTCACACAGTACAAACTTGTGAGAGGGTTTAGAAGCCAAGCCACCCACCGAACAGTACATACATATTCAGCAGAATGGTCGAGTCGATTTGCATGTGTATCGGTCGCAAGCTAGCACAAATCCCAAACTATATAGTGCAGCAGACAAAAACATTCATGAATAACTGGGCTTCCACGGAATTTTCCGCCACACGAACTTGTTCGCCCCAAAATTCCGCCATATACCTTATCAACAAAATTCTTTAAAACTTTAGAGCATCACAAACAATCGACATCTGATGTTACATGAAATGGCCATCCATAAAAGTTACAAAATGACAGGAGACAGTTATTTAAATGTTACGTCTTTTTCTCTATTTTCTTGTACGGAATACTGGTATTGCCTCAGAAGACCCATGGTAGTGATGCAGAAAAAGCAAAGGTAGTTTCCGATTAATTCAAAGGTCAACTCTCATTTTGTTCACAAGCTCACACCTTTAAATTGTCATAAGTAATGTAAAAACCCAAGTGGATGATCAAATCGGACCAAAGCATGCCTCCTTTGCCAAACCATTTTACCTTTGAAATTGCATCACAGCCCAAGTTCGTGCTCATACCTTGAAACTGTATTCTCTAATCAGACAATATAGGAGTTGCCTAGGACCCAACATCTGAAATTGTACTTAGCACAAAGGTAATGCATGTCGATTGAGATGCCAGAAATATGTACATCAACATCAACAGTTTAAATAGAATAATGTGAAGTGTTTATCTTTCCCCATACTACAATTTTTTCACTAAACGAAATTATCCATTTCAAATCTTGTGACTATACCATCAATATTCTTCAAACGTTCAGCATGTGGTATATTTGTTGTTCTTTTATTTACTGATTAATTGTTATTTTTATTTGCTCCGTTTGACAGAAAATAGCTATAGAGCTAATATTATTATGTTTACAGAACCGACTCTAAATAAAGCTTCTCGTATCTTGTAAGTGTTGTGCATAAATACGAACGTAGCTCCTGAAGGCATTTGAAGATCATCTGCCCATTCCTTTTATTGTGTCATAAGGAGTGCCTTGCCTAGCAAGCCAGGTGGTTACCTCTATAATAAAGGAATGTGACTTTTAAGAAGTTGATGGAATGGGCAGGGCAATAATGAGAACCACGCCAAATAGATACCTAGCCAACGGGGACCCATCCCTACTACACCGCAAATGGTCAGGCACGACTGGCTTTGCACCTTTAATAAAACTTTAACCGGACATGCCACTGATGTGGCAGGGTGCATTTTTTTCAATACCCCATGAACCTGATTAATTTTGGATTTTCTAAGATGTACACGAAGTGCTGTGAATTTTCCTACGACAGAGACAAAATGATAATCAGTTTTGTAAATGTCTATTGGGCCCTGTCCAAACTGGCTCTCCTGTCCTAATAAGCAATTTTTAAAGTGTGTCATACAGGATTGGAAAACGCAGATGTTTTATAAGGATTTGTGCGACAATTTACCTCCAAACAGTTTCTGGCATCGGAGGTGTAAACAATGATTAAGCATGTTACTTATTCTGCATACAAAGCCAGACCGATATATATTTTGATGCAGATTTAGAAGAGTAACCCCGTTGATGAAATGACCCAATCAAATATTCAAAGTGTGATATTGGGACTGGCCAAGACTCCGGAGGCCATTCTCTGACTGGAATTTATTATAAATTCTTACTACGAATTAGTGCCTTAAAGTTAACGGCTTGAGTGTTGGGTGATGCACCAGCCTTTAGCAAGCCTGATACCCCTTAATTAAGATGTTTGAAAGCTGGTGCAGCATAACCCTCATGTGCTCTACCCATAAATCTTGACATTGACATGTACTTTTAGTCAAGATTTCTTAGACTTAGATGATTTTAATAAATATGTGTTTCTGTTTTCCAACACGACGTGATAAGGGACTGTGCCAAAACCTGCTTTTACATTTTACAGAGACGGCAAGTTTCACTTTGTAAATAGACTGTTATTATTATTTATTTTTTAGGTATCTGATATTCCGGATATGTTTTATATGATATAGTATCATATCATTTTGATCTTTAAGTTTTCTTAACAGGTGTAGATTTTGGACATAGGAGTACTTTAGCTTGCTTTTGTTAATTATTCTTGTTTCATTTTATACTCTTTTTTTAGACCGTTTTGGTATATTGGATCAGTATTGCAATTTGCAGTGATCCGATTTTATTTGTGTCATATTGTGATGTTATAAACATATGTGTTATATATGGCATGCAATGTCATTTTTACCATCTCTTATAATTCCTTTATGGAATGGCTTTGCACTATTTGAAATGTTTATTGTATATGTTTTTATATTTGCTGAATGTGCATTGATGAGATGTAAATAAAGATTCTATCTATCTATCTATCTATCTGCAAACGAGATAAACTGCCAACCTGTGAGTGTCAATATTCAGCCCTGAAGATTATGTTTAATTTGAAGCAGTGGAGAGTGAATGAAAATTGTACCATAACCAACGCTTCCTCAAACTTGCTTGTCTGGCCGATTGCTATAGCAACTACTGCTTGATTGTCATACTTAAAAAGAACCTTTCTGTTTTGTTATCTATCACCCCAGATGTGGACTAGAACTAGGATAGGGTGGCAGTTGAATCGTGAATCGTGGTTCGGGGCTTTAGATACTACTTGTCGTTACCTACCCAAATGTCTGAAATTTGATGAATGTGGTTAATAGATGATAAGGCCCGGTTCATTTAGCGTACAAGTCGAACCTCTGTTCTGGGAAGGCTCTTTATGGAATTTGATATATCAATCCAATCTGAAGTTGGTGTTCAATTTTTTATTTTTATTTTTTTTATTTTTTTATTTTTTTTTTTATTTTTTTAGTATTCTGCGGAAGTTTGTGGGATTGACGTAATAAATGGTGTATTTTTATTTATTATTTTTAACCTGAATTTATCATTGGTTATTAATTGTAGGGATGGAGAATCGGACCGAAATCATAATCGATTATCGAACTGAATCGGAACGTATATTATCGAGTAAAAATCAAAAATTAATTGAAAATACTTCTAAATAGATTCTATGCATGCATATATAGCTTGATGTAACAAGTTAATACCTGTATGATATCACTGTTCAAGTCTGTCCTTAGTACTTAGTTGTTACTCATAATTATTATACCCGCAGTGTTAGAAAAGGCTTAGCGTTGTTGGTAAGCTTACAATGAGACAAAATATGACCTCCTTCTCGATTCGATTTCTGATTTCGGTTTCTGCATTGTTTACGGAATATTTTGAGCCTTACACACAGACATGAACCACTAATTAGGAGGTAAACCGCTGTTGACGAGCGTTATAATTCTGTGTTATGACACCAACTTAAGGACGGAAAGAAAAATCTACATTGTTTAAAAAGGGTAAAAATGTGATGCTTACCTTTCAGCCTCCTGTTCATCCACCATCTTGGAAAAGTCTAAACATTCGCGACCGTACAGCTTGCACCACAGTCCACAGTGTCTACTGTCTTACTTAATTCATGGCAAAGAAAAGGCTTGGCAATAATCAAACATTAATAATATGAGAGTTTCTTCCATACAAAAATGCATCTTTTGACCCAGCAAACAGTGCAGATTCAGACCAGCTGCCATGTTTGTAAACACTGGCCAGACATCTGATCAGGGTCTACACTGTTTGTCACTCTTGATAATCAACATATTTTGTGCACTAACTTAACCGACCTTTGTAAACTGTAGATCCTAATATTTGTTAACGATATATTTAGTCATGGGTACAGAGACAATGCATAAAAACAGGAATAAAGACTAAAGTAGAATATTGCAAACAGGGTAGATCCATGTTAGCCGCCTAGCTTGTAACAGGGAGATATACAATGTATAACTTTTAATTGGCTAAAGCCTTCTGGAAGTATTGAGTCATCTCACTCATTATAGCTGTTATCCTTTTGAAACTTCATGTCTGATCAGGATTTAGAAAATCATAAATACCTCATTTTTAAATAGGACATGATATTTGATGCCATTTGCCAGATAGCTCAGTTGGTAGAGCATCTCATGAGATTTGTATAATAACACTCTTAGGGAGGTCTTGGGTTCGAGTCCCAATCTGGCATAAAAATCAAATGTTAACTCTATTCTAAACTCTTTATTAATGAAATTAAATGCCAAACTTCCCCTAAGACAAATTTAAAAATAACAGAGGATGTTTGAATTATGTTGTAATAGCAAAGTACTGTTAATGGTGGTACATGTTTGCACTAGTGTCATCAGGGATGTTTACAGCCGCGACAGTTGGTACTAATTATTTAATTGGTTATTTCTTTGATGATGTATCACTCAATTTAATGGCATGTATAATCGGATTAATTTTAATTATGGATGAACATTTTTGGTTGAAAGTTATTGTTTTTTACACAAATTTTCATCCCAAATGCAAGTAAGGTTCCAAACAGTTTGTATCTTGATAAGAAACTGGGTTACTCAACATATCATCTGGACCCAAAGTGTTTGCAAAAATAATCATTCATCCGCCAGCAACAGGCTTAAGGCTAACATCTAACAACAACATTGTGTCCTTATTTTTATTGGATTCATTTCTGCGTATTCATTTCAATCATATCACAATTGCCAATTACATATGGCTCCTACTGAATCTTCTCTGTTTACTTATGAAATAATATAGACACTCCTTGGCTTTTCATTTAGACATACAATTGAACTTTGCTATCGCGAATTGGATAATATACAGTATGAAATGAATACTATTATGTCTAAAAACCTACAGGAGTTGTCAGCATTACTTTAGACCTGCAATAAGCTGTGAACTCAAGAAATTGTTCAGATTAGAAATTAAATATTTATGTGCTCGTGCCATTATAAAAGGTTGGATAATAGATATTCATGATGTCATTATTTCTTACATGAATATTTAACCTGAAAAGGGATAGGGGGTCCAGTGTGAAACTGAAAGTGTATAACTAGGGTCACCCGACTGAAATGGCTGCCGATTCAAGGCCCCTTTGTGATGAAACTGATGAATTTTGTTACTAAGGCCATATGAGTAGTCCAAAACATTTAGACATTTTTTTGACATTACTTAAATATTATTTTTAAAAATATATGACGTCACTTCCACTTTGTTATGTCCTGATGAAGATCTAAATCGAAACATGTATGATGTTGGTTGTTACTTTACCCGATATTTAAATATTAGATAAAATAGGTTTGACTATTATACAGTAATACGCGCCTTTTGATGCCTCGCATCAATGATTTTCTTGTATCTCACTCAAATAAACAGGCTTTTCATCCGCTGTCATAGAATGAAGTACATTATATTTACCCATATTATGATCTAAGGAAGGCAACTGTTTTAGTACACAACATGAATGCTCTCCCTTAGACCATAAAATGCCCAATTAAGGCCAATTTACAAACTCATGTTATTTATTTTTACATTTATTATTATTATTATTGTTATTATTATTATCAAAGGAACAGATAAAGATTAATTGAGTACTCCCCTTTGTTAAAGGTAATTGAGTATCAATGAAAACAAATTGAGTACATAAACTTCTGTATTCTCATTATGTACAATTTGAGAACATAGGAGACTGGTAAAAAACAAATTATCATAATGCAAATTAGTCTTCTGATTACTGTCATAGAAAATGCGTACAAGAACAAAATAGTCACATACATAAATAACCTATTTGATATTCGTAGGAGGCATATTTTTTCATAAATATTCATGGAGGAAAGGGCTAACCTCGGCCTAAAAGCTGTTACAGTCAAAATGTCTTATGTGTCATACTCACAATGTTAGGAGCACTTGCCTGAAACATTCTCAGATGTTTCGCCTTCATGTGCATCTTGAATGATGATTATGGCCCTTACTTAGAAAATTCTAAAAACTTCGTTTTCAATAGTTAATGTTCCTTTTCAGTAGATGCATACAAAGTGGATGGATCTAAAAATAGCCTATGGGGGATGGGTTAAGAAGTATCCATCTTCGTTTACCAGATCTGCAATATCCATGATTTGTTGTTGCTTGTAATGTTTGTTTGTTTATTCAATAAAATGTGTTGCCTCTGACCTTCACATGAGTTGTGTCAAATAGTTCATATCAATTTGTTACTGTATAAAATCCCAAGTATCTAGAACTTCTTTCCAAAATTGTTTTTATTTTGTGATTTTTTTTCTTTCTTTAAGACATCGGTTTATTGTATTATTTTTTTGGTTAAAAATGTGTGTAATCTGGAATATATTCTTCAAGAGTGCTAATCCATTTGTCATTATATTTTTCAAAGCTCTTCTTATCCATATAGTCCTTGAATTCTTGAAAAACCCTTAACCCTTTCCCTCATATAAATGTGTTTTACGCATTTGCAAGCAGAGTAGACGGCTCCTATTGCAGCCGTCTGATCAGGGTCTGCTCTGCTTGCTCATGAAATTTGAAAGATCTTTATCTTTACTTTCCAAAATAACTACAATGTTCCAGCTTCCATTATCTAATTATAACTATTTAGTCCATGAGTATTCAGTAGGTATTAAAATTTGGAAGAAACATGGAACAGGGAAAGGGTCAACCCTTACAATGCTGAACTTTCAAATAGACTATTCCAAATTTCAAACAGGTCAACCTTATGGTGAATAATTGGGGATTTTTCAAAAGAAAAGTGTAACATGACAAACGGTGCAGACCCCAGAGGAGCCCTTTCATCTGGGTCTACACTGTTTGCATAGAACATTAATGACTCGTTTCCTGCATTATAAGGGTAACATTTTTGCATTGAAAACATTAAAATTTTATGAGCCATGTTTACAGTGTCTTTTCTTATACACTTTTATGCTTTTGCTTTCCACCATAAATTTATACGCCTTTCTACGCCTATAATGACCACTTCTTGAAACCATTGTGATAAATAGAGCTTCAATAGGAGCAAATGCTCTATTTATCACAATACAGTATTTCGTGGGCTTGGTGCAAAACTATTCTAACCCCTTCACTTTGTGAAGGAGTTAGAATAGTTTTGCGCCAAGCCCTCGATTTGCTCCCATAGGAGCAAATGCTCTATTTATCACAATGGTTTCAAACTACATATACAAAATTCTAAAGTTTTACATTTCTCTAGTAAATGCTCCTTTTGGGTAGATTCATTCAAAGAGGTTGAGTCTAAAAATAGCCTAAATACACACTGTCTCTGTGACAAGTACACCTGTACTGAACACATGTATTACAGGTACAGAGAACTAGAGACAAGGGAAATTGGACAAACTGGTAGAGGTGAATTTTGAACTAGAGCACTCTTAGTCTGCTGGTATTAGTAAGTTTAAGTAACCCTTCGTAAATGCGCCTTTCTATGCCTTCGCAAACAGAGTAGACCTAGATCAGACGGCTTCTAAAGGACCAATGCTTATGAAATAATATAGATATGATTCTACAGTGTCTGCCATTGCTAAAAAATTCATGTGTCTTGTGTGGGATTATAAAAATGTTTTTAATCTAATTAATATTCATGACATCATTGTAGTAAAAACTTTAAAATCTTCTGGTCCGAGACAGAAAAGCTTAGAGCTGTGATATTTGGTATGTAGCATCATCTGGTGAATCTTTACTAAGATTGTTTAAATTATGTCCCTGGGGTGGAACACGGCCACACCCTGGGGGTCACATGTTTTACATAGGATTATGTAGTAAAGACTTTAAAAATCTTCTTGTCTGAAACTAAAAGTCTTAGAACTGTGATGTTTGGTGTGTAGCATCATCTAGTAAATCTTTACCAAGATTGTTCAAATTTAGCCCCTAGGATCAAAAAAGGCTCTGCCTCGGGGTCACAAATTTTATTGAAAACTAAAAATATTGTCAAATTCCGTAAGGTCTAGAGCTACCAAATTTGGTATGTTACTAAGCATCATCTGATGGACCTGTACTAAGATTGCTTGAAAATTGCCCCTGGGGTCAAACTGGCTCTACCCAGGAGGTCAAAAGTTTTACATAGTAAAACCTTAAAAAGCCTCTTGTCTGAGACCCATAGGCATAGCTATGTGGTATTTGTTTTGTAGTATTATCTAGTAGACCTCCTCAAAGATTATTCAAATTTTGCCCCAGAGTAAAAGGTGACCCAGTCCTTTGGGTTGTCAGTTTACATAGAGTTATGTAGTGAGGTTAATATGGTTGACGAGCTTTAATATAGAAAACATAGCAAACCAGGTGAGCGATACAGGGCCATCATGGCCATCTTGTTACATAGAAATACAGTGTATGCATAAGCCTATAGTAACCAGGTGAGCGATTTAGGGCCATCATGACCCTCTTGTTTATAGAGTGCCCATCCAATTGAAAGAAACGTAAGGGTTTGTGTTAAATTACATGGGTTGTTTTTTTAATCGATGAAAATGAAAGTAGGTTTAAATATAGAGAAAAACGAAGTAGGTTTAAATATAGAGACTGTGAGTGTTTATTTCTACATTTTCTTTCCTCTTCAGCGATGATTTTTTAGGGACAGTGCTCATCCCGCTTCTGCTTCCAAGAGACACCTAAATCCATTGTTTGATATCAAGAGGCGCATGCGCGAGGTGTTTGCTTATCTATAGTACTCTGTCATATTTTTTTGACCGCAGGAACAAGAAGTACAGCGCGATATATTTTAGAGTTTTGTTGTTGTTTCTCAACAGAAAATGATCACATAAAAAGCAAGACTGTTTAAATGGCATACTGAAGGGTACATTCAGTATTTTTTTTAATGCAAAGGCATTAAGGGACTTTATGAAGTTATGTCCCGGACAAAAAAATTATTCTGAAAAGGACTAAGGGGAATAACACCCTCAGAAATTAATTTAGAGTTACAACCCTTGTTGACTGCACATCACCCTCATAATGTGTATCAAGTCAATATCTTAACCCTTTCCCTCATATAAACACATTGTCACACATTTGCAAACAGAGTAGACCCAGTTTGAACGGCTCCTATAGGAGCCGTCTAATCAAGGTCTGCTCAGTTTGCTAATGGAATTTGAGTAGAATTACTCTGCTTATCAGATTTCTATCCATTTATGTATTTCCAAAATGGCTTCGGATCTCCTTTAACCCTTTCCCTTATATAATTAAGCGCCTTTTCCCACATCTGCAAACAGAGTAGACCAAGATCAGACGGCTCCTATAGGAGCCGTCTGATCAGGGTCTGCTCCGTTTGATTATGGTTTAATATAGGTCTGATTCTACAGCTTGTGCCTGAGACAACATGTCCTGTGTTCATTTGCCATTGTAAAAAAATAATCTCATTAATATTCATGCTGTCATTATTTATTACATGAATATACAACAGGGAAAGATTTAATGTCCCCTATCATTGTATTTACATAGTTGTTATGAGTCATTTTTACCTATTTTCTTATTGTTGATCTAAGCATCTTCCATTTTGATTTTAATTTACTATTCCCAGTTTTCTTATAGAGTGAATGTGTTTTATTTCTACGCTTTATCAACTTCTGTATTGTTTTGGTGATTCATGGCAGAGATTGGTGAGTTCTCGATAGTTTAGATGGGATATTTTTGGCAACAGATTGTTCCAAAATATTCTTCAACAAACTCCAGTTTTCATCAATAGACCTGCAATTTTGGTTGCCATTAAAATATTTCTCTTTCCTGAAGTCTGATGTTTCTGACCTCATGGCTTCGTAATTTCCTTTAGAGAAAAGACAAACTCTTCTTCTATGAAGTTTCTTTCAGGATGCAAAGATATTTAGTGTGGCAGATATTATTTCGTGATCACTAATTTTATCAAGGGAGTGAACATCTGCAAATTGGTTAGGAGTGTTGGTAATAATTAAATCCAGTGTATTTTGCTCCCTTGTAGGGAAATGTACAAGTTGCTCAGCGCTGTGTTCATTTTGTCCATCATTTTCTGTCAGGCTGTTTCCAGTTTCCTTGTTTAGGAGGGATTCCCAATCAATCCCAATCAATCGTTCTATAGTTTATATCACCTAACACATGTATACAAGGTTGTTTTTTAAGGCTATGTAATGACTTCAATTTCTTTAACTGGTCTCCAAGTAAAAGTATATGTTCTTGTCTGGGGCCCTGTACCAGGATGAGATGTAATGGGATTTGCCATTTATTGATAACTTTGCACATACAGATTCTGACCCATCCTTGAAACAAGCAATAGGAGATGCCTCCATGTCTGATTTAACTAGCAACATTGAGCCACCCCCACCCATAACCCTATCATTTCTTAAAATGTCATATCCTAAGGAGTTCGGTATTAATTCGTTATTTGTTACTGTACTGTCAATCTTTGTTCTTGAATGGCAACCACATCTGGCTTTTCATTTTCCAGAAGTGTTTGCAGTTCCAGTTTATTCTATATTTATGCTCTATTTATCACAATGATTTCACAATGTGACTTTTACAGTCATCAACATGAGGGAATTTCATGTTCAGCAAAAACACAAATCATGTATGATATTTTACAGAGGCGTAGAAAGGCGTATTTATGGAGGAAAGGGTTAAAAAGCAAAAGTAGGAGGTTGCATGATGCAGGGCATGAGTAATGCAAAAAGCTTCTGCATTACTTAAACCTGTATTAAGCTACAACTTGCTTTTGAGACCAATAATTAGACATCTTTGATGGCCGCTTAACCCTTTCCCTGTCCCTATGTTTATTCCAAATTTCAGTACCTACTGAATATTCATGGACAAAATAGTTAAAGTGAAATATAGAAGGTGGAAAATTGTAGCCATTTTAGAAAGTAAAGACACAGATCTTTGAAGTTCTATTAGCAAAAAGAGTAGACCCTGATCAGATGGCTCCTCTAGGAGCCGTCTGATCTGGTTCTACTCTGTTTGCAAATGCATGAAAACACGTTTATATGAGGGAAAGGGTTAAGACGAGTTCTACTGAGAAACCCTCATACATTTTCATGCCTTTGCAAACATCTTTGATGGCTGCTTAAGACATGTTCTACTGAGAAACCCTTTCCCTCATATAAACGCATTTTAATGCCTTTGCAAACAGGGAAATGAGGTAAAAACTGTCAAGCAGGATATCCTGATGAGATGCCAAGTTATATGGACCCTGACTGCTGGCATTGCTAGCACGCAAAGAGTTTACCTTGATTAACCTATTCCCACTTAGGCTATTTTTAGACCTAACCTCTTTAAATCTACCAAAAAGGAGCATTAACTGGAGAAAAGGAAATTTTCAAAATTGTGTAAGTTTGAAACCATGTGGATCAAATGCTCTATTTATCACAATGGTTTCATAAAATGACTTTTACAGAGGCGTCAATATGCAGGAATGGGTTAATTGTCATCTATATAAAATTGTCACCTTCAATTATTACAGTACAAATAAAACCCCTTTAAACTGGAATTCTAGTAGAGAAGAATTTAGTAAGATGGCTGCATGCTTATTGCAGGGTGAAAGTCATGCAGAAAGCTCCTAAAGAAGCCTGCATTAAGCTGCCACCTGTCTCCAAGACCAATATTTATACTAACTTGGGAGCTCCGGTTAAAAAAAATAGAGGGTTTTACTGTACACATTTCTTCACTTTCACACAATGAAACAGGTTGGATTCTAATCACATTCAGTTACTAAGCTTAAGATAACACAAACATGGTAACATAAGACAAGACAAGGTTGTGGCACAGCATGCCAAAAGTTTGTTCTTTTATTAACCCTTTCCTTGTTCTATGTTTATTTCAAATTTTAATACCTACTGAATATTCATGGACAGAAGAGTTATAATAAAATGTAGACGGTGAAACATTGTAGCCACTTTAGCAAGTAAAGAAACAGACCTTTTCAGTTCACTTACCAAACAGAGCAGACCCTGATCAGACGGCTCCTATAGCAGCCATCTGATCTGGGTCTACTCTGTTTGCAAATGCGTGAAAACACATTTATATGAGGGGAAAGAGTTAATCCTTTCTTTGTTCAGTATTCATGTAAGAAATAATGGCATCAATGAATAATCATTAGCTGGGGTTTTAGGTGATGTAGAATCAGATCTATCTCATGTTACAAGCAAACAGAGCACACCCTGATCAGATGGCTCTTATAGGAGTCATCTGATCTGAGTCTATTATGTTTGCAAATGTGTGAGGGAAAGGGTAAGCTCTTGGCCTACCATAAGAATTGCCTGACCACTTAGTGCTAAACAGCTTGGATCCTGATTAGGTTATTCAGATTCTCATCTTCATCCAAGCTGTTTGCAAATGTACAAGTCAGTTGCACTTAGCATGCAAAGGGTTATTGTTAATTTATTTATTTATTGTTAATTTTTATGCCCCCAAAGGCGGGCATATAGTAATCGCATTGTCTGTCCTTCCATCCGTCCCAAATTTGTGTCCGGTCTGTAACTTCATCTATCAGTGGATTTCAATATAACTTGCCACACATGTTCACCAGACAGAGACGATGTGTCACGTTCAACTCTCTGGTCCATGGGTCAAAGGTCAAGGTCAGAGGGTACAATTTTTGGGGGCATTTGCCACGTGACATCTCTTGTTTGATTATACAAAAAAATTCATTAAACTCACACAATAATTATACATGTTTTAATCACAATCACAATGTTCAATTCATCATTAACCCATATAAAATATTCATATAAACCCTTTACCCAATAGACTGTTTCTAGTTATGGAGACAGGTGGCCACTTAAAGCAGGTTGAAAGTAAAGCAGAATGCGCCTTAAGGCGCATTCTGCTTTACTTTCAGCCTGCTTTAAGCTACCAACTGCTAGGATATAGAAAATATTTCCTATGGTATTTGTTCATGACTATATAAAATTGAACTATTTTCTTCAGTGGAGGAATAAATTTAACACGCTAAAAGCCGCTTCTATCAGGTAAAGGGTTAACATTACACAATATCAATACCAGGGTTCTGGCGAGGATTGAAAATATTTGAGACATGTATCCCATTGACAGTTAAAAAGTAGGGACATTTTTAAAATCTGTGAGACACCGACAAGTGTGAAAATATTTTTTCAACCATCATTCATTATGAAAATGCTATGTTTATGAATCATCAATCTGTGGATCTATGACTGATTTCTTTAATATGTAAATGTTTTCTCTGATCAATTCACAGTTTGATTTGATCTAAATCTGATTTGGTTACTTTGGACTTTATCTGGTAAGAACTGACATTTTTGAGACATTTGTCCCAGTGACAGTAAAAAAATGGGGACATTTCTCATTTTGATGGGGAAAATGTCCCAATTTCTCACCCTCGCAAGAACCCTGCAATACTTACACCAAACCTTACACAATATCAATACTAACATCATACATTACACAATACTAACATCCTACATTACATAATATCAATACTAACATCCTACATTACACAATATCAATACTAACATCCTACATTACACAATATCAATACTAACATCATACAATACACAATATCAATACTAACACCATACTGTAATTTATTACAAGATTCATATTAACTCTTTCGCTGCCAAATATTATCGTCTGCATAATTTGTCATCTGCTCACATTTCTGCTTTTTAAAATTTCTTCCATGCTGTTTCAAAAACATTATCATAACACCCAACAGTTTGGATCCTGATGAGACGCAAAGTTACTTGGTGTCTCATCTGGATCCAAACTGTTTATATAGGTAATTAAAAATGCAACATTGGCAGTGAAACAGTTAATACCACTATAAAAAACATCACACATTATTACCAGTCAGAGTAAATCCTTGGAATTTGATTGGTCAGTTTGCCAAAAACTGCCGAGGTGTACGGAACCGTATTCAGTGGCTTCCATGGAGAATACAGAATTCAAATTTGACGTTATTCGTTTTGTTTTTGTTTTTATCGTTGATTCGAAATTTCATATCGTCCTTACTCCATTAATTCTGGATGGATTACAACCAAATAATCGATAATAAACCGTTAAAACGTAAAAACTGTTCCTCATATGTTCCTCAATTTGACACTATCATCTACTCAGTACTACGTGTAATCGTTTAAACTCAAATGTCTATAAGTTAAGTTTGAATTATTCTTTCGGAATTGCTCTGAGACGACGTCGTATTTGCTCTATGATGACGTCATGTTTTCCTTATCATGCCGTCATATAATCAGAGATCTAATGTCAACAAAAATAAGAGTTGTTTGTTTCTAAATTAGGTAAATCGAATCTCTGACGGGTAATAAATTCATTACACGGTAATTTAGCAGGTTGTATGACTGGGTCATAACCCGGTCATACCAGCCCATACACCCTGCCAAATTTCTGTGTAACTAATAACATTCAAATCAACATCACAAAACATCATATTAATGTCACACAATATTTATCATTAACCCATATAAAATATTCATATTAACATGACACACAATATCCATACTAAAATCATACAAAATTCATATTAACCCTTTCCCTGTTAAATGTTTAGTCCAAATTTTAATACTCATTGAATATTCATGTACAAAACAGTTATAATCAAACATGGAAGGTGGTACATTGTAGCTATTTTAGAAAGTAAAGACACAGACCTATCAAATTCCATAAGCAAACAGAGCAGACCCTGATCAGACAGCTCCTCTAGAGGAGCCTTCTGATCTGGGCCTACTCTGTTTGCAAATGCGTGAAAACACGTTTATATGAGGGAAAGGGTTAACACCACAATACTCATGGACATTACACAATATTCATATTAACATCACACAATATTTATATGAACATCACACATGAATAACAATTTCACACAATATTTATATCAACATCACACAATATTCATATTAATGTCACACAATATTCAAATTAACATCACACAATATCCATATTGACATCTATTTGCAGGTATATTTAATATAAGTGTCTTTATGAGATAAAGTGTTTAAAGCCTTTAACCCATTACCTCATAGGTTAGTTTTAGAACACTTTGAATAAATCTACCGAAAAGGAGCATTAACTAGAGAAAAGGAAAATTTTACAATCTTGTAGTTATAACCATTGTGATTTATTCTACAGGAGCAATGCTCTATTTATCACAATGGTTTCAACGGGTGATTTTTACATAGGCGTAGAAAGGCTTATTTATGGAGGAACTTCTTGAAACCATTGTGATAAATAGACCATTTGCTCCATAGGAGCAAATGCTCTATTTATCACAATGGTTTCTATACAACACAATTATAAAATTTTCCTTTTCTCTAGCAAATGCTGTTTTTCGATAAATTCATTCAAAGAGGTTGGGTCTTAGGTCTAAAAATAGCCTATGGAGGAAAGGGTTAAACAATTTGACCTTTTCACCTGTTCCTTTTTTTTCTCACAAGACAAACAACTACAGTAAAACCCCGTTAATGCGACCACCAAAAACGGACATAATTCTGGGTGGCAGCGGCAGGTGGTTGCTTAATGCAGTACAAAAGTTATGCAGAAAGCTCCTGTAGGAGCTTTCTGCATAACTTTTGTGCTGCATTAAGCAACCACCTGCTTTAAACGACACCAGTGGCTGTTTATTAAGTGGTCGCATTAGTGGGGTTTCACTGTAGTTTGCATAATTTATCTTATGGCCCTGTCACACTATAGCATATGAGAGGAACGTATCGATTGCATATGAAAGTTTTTAAAAAATGGTCATATGCACAATTTTTGAGCATATAAACCCAATTTTTTCACCACTATCTTCAATGAACGTATTAGCAGCACATGAATAGCGTATGTGTAACCTATATCTGGTGTATGGGCAGCGCATGAGAAACATTTACAAGCATGTGTCAATTTATGTCACCGTCAGTGTAGCGAATATCAGCATCTAGCGTTTATGCGAGCATACGACTAACATATGCTTAGTACATGAGTAGTGTATGAATAGCCAGGAATACAATAAATATGTTAGTCATTCTGACGAATGACTTACTGATGTGCTATCAATTTGATAGCTTTACTGGCTGCCTTCATGCCACCGTATGTGAAGCGTATTTGACCTAACAGTAACATACCTTTACCGACACTTGTGTATTCAACGTAAGCTTAGTGTATAATGAGCGTATGCATAATGTACAATTCATACGCTGTTATACACTACACATTTTTGAACACGTTAAAAATATTTTTGGCCTCTGCGTATCAGAATGTACACCGATGTATGGCAGCTTACTTGAAACATATACGATGTATGCCTAACCTACCCCTAGCATATATCTGCATATGCAAGTGTATAAGCATTTTTGCTCACACGCTCACATACGTTCGTGCCATTTTCTGTAATGTGACGTCCCCTTTAGGAAGTTATCATGCCTACAGGTTTTAACCCTTAACTATTCATGTAAGAAATGAAACATCATGAAAATCAATTAGATTATTTTTTTTACAATAACACATGGACATAGTTTTACCATTGCTGAAACTGAAAAACCATATCTGTATTATAGCATAAGCAAACAGCAGACACTGATCAGACTGCTCCTGTAGGAGCAGTCTGATCAGGATCTACTCTGACGCAAAGGCATTACTATAAGTGAAAGGGTTACATGTAATTCACAAAAGTTTTACCACAACATGAGACTGTTTTTACCAATTTACTCCATCTTTACTTTCGTTTAATATTGAACAAAATCTCTAATACTGACCTGGGTCTATGCTTATAAAACTTTTAGTTGAGTCTGAGTTCGTTCTCAAGTTTTTGATTGGTCAGATTTGAGCCTCTGGCTCAAATCTGACCAATCAAAAGCTTGAGAACTCAAATCTGACCAATCAAAAGCTTTAACTCTTTACTCCATGAATACTCATGTAAGAAATAACACCATGAATATTAATGAGATTCAGTCTTATCATAGCATATCAACACCATGCCATAGTTTGGGCCATGGCAGAAACCTGTAGTCATATCTGTACTATTTCATAAGCAAACAGAGCAGACCCAGATCAGACAGCTACTATAGGATCTGTGTGATCTTGGTTTACTCTGTTTGTAATGGCATAGACATGCATATTTATGGAGTAAAGTATTAAGAAACTTTGCTAGCTGGAGAAACACATCTTTTGCAGATCATCAGTATGAAATACATGCAGTTTTGGATCAGCTGATGCTTTTAAACCTTTACTCCATGAATATTCATGTAAGAAATAATGACACTATGAATATTAATTAGATCATTTTTTACAATAGCTCCTACAGTCGTGAACACAATGGTAAAAACAGCAGCATCATATCTATATTATATCATAACCAAAGAGAGCAGACACAATCAGATGGCTTCTACAGGAGCTGTCAGATCTCTGTCTACTCTGTTTGCAAAGGCATAGCAAGTAAAGGGTTAAGGAGTATATTGAAACTAGTGGTTTTCAAACAGTATTGACTCAACTGAGCAAATATCATACATGATTTGTGTTTTTGCTGAACATGAAGATATTTAACCCATTCCCTCAGATTGACGACTTTTGACTCTAAAAGTCACATTGTGAAACCATTGTGATAAGTAGAGCATTTTCTCCTAAAGAAACAAATGCTCTATTTATCACAATGGTTTCAAATTACAAAATTCTAAAAGTTTCCATTTCTCTAGTTAATGCTCCTTTTCGGTAGATTTATTCAAATAGATTGGGTCCTAAAATAGCCTATGAGGGAACGGTTAAGCATCTCACTTTTAACACTTATAAATCCTACTTTTAAACGAATCAAACTCAAAGTCTGAACTAGAACAATTTCTACAAACATATACAGTTACCCTCTACACGGATGTTCAATTCCATATAAATAAGAGCCTTGGAGAGAGGTGGCAGCTTAATGCAGGGTGAAAGTCATGTAGAAAGCACATCTAGGAGCTTTCAGCATGACTTTCTCCCTGCATTAAGCACAACCTGCCTAAAAATATCTCAATTTTTCTCTACTATAATTACGGTTTAGAGGGTTTTTAATCACCCTGCATTAAGCTGCTACCTGCTAAAACATCTAAATTCTTCTCTACTAGAATTCCAGTTTAGAGGGGTTCTAACTTACAAGTCAGTAGAAAGGAAAACTAATTTTTAGCTCGTCTGTACGAGCTTTTGTCGTAACTCCGGGGTCCACGTTGTCAACATGAGAGGTATCAACATGAAACTTCATAGGTTAGTAGATCTCATTGAAGGGAAGGCCCCTACATAAGAACTATGACTCTTGATTTCAAAATTTTGGAGTTAAAGCCTTTTACAGTTTTCAAAAATGTTTAATTTAGCTGGACAAGCACCAAGTCAGACGAGCGTTAGCGCCGCACGCGTCTTTTGTAAAGATACGTTTTAAACCTTTACTCCATGAATATTCATAAATATTAATAAGCTGATTTTTTATAATGGCATTTACCCATGTCTTTACCAAGTTTTTACCCATGTCGGAAACTACTGAATCAGATCTATATTATTTCATAAGCAAACAGAGCTAACCTTGATCAGACAGCTCCTACAGGTCTACTCTGTTTGCAAACGCATTGAAAGGCATATCTAAGGAGTAAATGGATAAAACTCTTTTCAGAAACTCCATGAAGATGAAATATAGGCAGAATACATATCCAGACACAGATTTGGAATTGGCTCTTATTGTAACTTCTGTCAACTCTTTGTATGCTTGTCCCTTTCCCTGTTTTGTATTTATTCAAAATTTCTTCACCTCATGAATATTCATGCTCAGAATCAGTAAAATGGATCATGAATGAATGAAATACTTTACTTAATAAGGGTAGCTCATTTAGTCATAATGACTAATCTACCTTGAGGCCCTCATGGACAAAGGCTTTTTACTCTGTTATGGAAGCTGCATAACCAGATCTATAAATTTCCTTAAGTAAACAGAGCAGACCCTGATCAGATGGCTCCTTTAGGAGTCATCTGATCTGGGTCTACTGTGTTTGCAAATTCATGAAAAGATGTTTATATAAGGGACATCTGCAGACATTGTTGACTGGTACAATTATCCATCTCAATCTCAAGGGCTCAGCACAAAAATTCTTTAACATTATTTAGCATTTACAAAATAATTTGTTTTTAGTTAAAATTGCAAGACAATGTTTCTTTCATTTCTACTAGATCTTCACTGCTTACATAGCCACAAAGACATCAAGTACACATGTATATGTAAAACTAAAACAATATAACATTACATGCCTTCTATAAATCTAATTTATTAAAATATCAAACATGTTTCGCCAGATCGGCTCATCAGTGATATAGATATATACAGTAAAACCCCTCTAATGCGACCACTTAATAAACATGGATGTCTTTATAAGCAGGTTGTTGCTTAATTCAGGACAAAAGTAATGCAGACTGCATTACTTTTGTCCTGCATTAAGCTAGCACCCAGAATTATACCTCTTTTAGGTGGTCACATTAGCGGGGTTTTACTGTATATAGACTTAACCTTCTGCACTCTGGGCAAGATTCGTCTGAAAATATAATTCTAAAAATACACGTTTCCTTTTCAAAAATAATTTCAGAGTGTCAAACAATTTGGATCGTGATCAGACGCCAAGTTATTTTGGCATACCTGTTGTAGAGGACCTGAACATGATGCTATGTGGCAAATATTAAAGCTGAGAATCTTCCAGTTTTCAAGAAAAAGATATTTTCAACTTTTATTATATGTTTCTATAGAAAAGAGGGCCAGAATGGCCCTGACATTGCTCACCAGACAATCAGGAGAAGATTTTTCACTATATGTTTCTATTGAAAACTGACCACCCCAGGGGCGGTGCCAATTTTGACCCCAGGGACACAATTTATATAACTTATGTAGAGGACCTGAACATGATGCTGAAAGAATGTAGTGAAAGAATGGGTAGAGCATAGACCACTCAAACTTGTATTAATTCTTTGGATGCTAGAGGCATATTCTCCCACCACTAATGACCTATGCAAACAGTTGGGATCCAGATCAGGCCCCACATAATGTACGTCAATGAGGCTGAACTTCTGAAGAAAGTTTGTGGTTATGGTAACTTATGAATAGGCTGCAGACAACATTTTAGCAGATGACAAAATTACCAAGCATGCAAAGAGTTAAGCTGAACTTCACAATAGATACACTGATTATTAGGTTCTATGTTGATAGCTGGCAGCTTAATGCAGGGCATAAGTATAAAAAAGCTCTAAGAGTTTCCTGCATTTTGAGAATTATCCACAGTTTTCTCAATCTAAAATGAGTGTGTGTTATTTGTGTAAACACAATTTCTACTCTACTGATCAGGCTAAGGGTGATTACATGAGCACTCACACTGGCAGAACTATGATACTTATAATGACTCATAAAGGTATGCTAAGTAATCTATACACCAAATATCTAAGCTCTTGGGCATGTAGTTTATGACAAGAACATTTTTAAAGTTTTTCGTATGCGTAACTAGTGACCCCATGGGCTGTTTAAGCAGTCAGCTACAAAAAACTGGCAATCCCTGGGGTGGGACCAATTTTGACCCTAGGGGCATAACTAATATAACTTTTGTAGATGTCCTGAAGTTGAAGCTATGTGCCAAATATGAAAGCTGAGAACCTTCTAGTTTTAGAGGAGAAGATGTTCAAAGTTTTCACTATATGTTTCTATTGAAAACTGAAAACCCCAGGGGCAGGGCAAATTTTGACCCAAGGGGCATAATTTATATAACTTTTGTAGAGGACCTGAACATGATGCTATGTACCAAAGATGAAAGCTGAGAACCCTGTAGATTCAGAGCCCTGGGGCGGGGCCAATTCTGACCCCAGGGCCATAATTTATATAACTTTTATAGAGGACCTGAACATGATGCTATGTGTCAAATGTGAGAGCTTAGAACCTTCCAGTTTCAGAGGATAATATTTTCAAAGTTTTACTACAAATGTACATATATATGTTTCTCCTATTTCCTATAGGAACAAATGCTCTATTTATCACATTTGTTTCGACAAGTGACTTTTGCAGAGGCGTCAAAAGGCATCAATATGAGGGAATGGGTTAGGGACTTGTTTCCTGCATTGTAAGGGTTAACTGATTCTGTCATAAGCCATTTTTAGATCCAACCTGTTTGAATAAATCTACCGAAAAGGAGCATTTACTACAGAAAAGGCAAAAAGTTAGAATTGTGCAGTTTTGAAACCATTGTTACCCTCAAAAGGCATCAATATGAGTGAATGGGTTAAACTTTCAAAGCTGAATTTTCAATATATAATGATCCATCATCGCATATTGGAAGAAAAAATAAAATTTGAAGGAGGATTTGAATGACTAACAGTGTTGACTCTGATCAGAGAGAGCTCTTTAGGAGCATCTGATCTAGGTCTACACCATCTGCAAATGATAGTGTACTCATTTTGCGCATTCAACGGGTTTAATTGGTAATGTTTTGCACAATAAGGAACATGACTTGCAGGTGAAGCAGATAGGACAGAATGGTTGTAAACTTGCTATTTTCAAAAGATCAGCCCATCAGACGTAAGCAACACTGTCCGCGATTTGTTTGAAAAGACATTCTTTTTTAATTCAAAAAAGACATTCGTCTTCTGTGATTACTTTTACATGTATAATTCATTCACTTCAAAACCCTTGGACATTGGTATAGGAATACATGTGTTTTTCATTTTTAGCTCTCTGGCATTTATAAGCCACAAAATATCAAAACTTGTGACTTAATTACTTGCTTCCCATGATTCAGAGTCAAAAGAAGCATTCCTATTGCCAAAATTTCACTGCAGAAGATAGTTAGACACGGGGTAACATCTTACAACTTCAACCAGTGAACCTACTTTGCCTTTGGGTGGTCTCTAAGCCAAATGCATTTAGTTTACATGTATACAATATACACACATATGAGTCATTTTGGCACTTTAAATTCCCAATGTTCTCTAATTCAAATGTGTTTCTGAATCACATGATTGATCTAACTAAATTATCATATTGCAACATGGCTTAGATTCCCAAAGTTTGCCAATGGAAAAGTAAAATGAATAAAGTTTTTCATACCAGTCCTGATGGGTTTGTTAACTCTAAAATAAGGAATTTTCCAAAATTTAAGCTTTCTTACACCCTATACTTTATGAATATTTAAATTTAAGAAATAATGATATCAGTAGTATTGGATCTACCAGTACGCTGTATATCATTCTGTAAGCAAACAGAGCATATCCATATCAGACGGCTTAACCCTTTACTCCATAAATACCCTTTTCTAAGCCTTTGCAAACAGAGTAGACCCAGATCAGATCCGGATCCGCTCTGGTTGCTAATAGAATGTTATAGTTCTGTTTCTTTACTTTCTAAAATGGCTACAATGTTCCACCTTCCATATTTTATTATAACTATTTCGTCCATGAATATTCAGTAGGTATTGAAATTTAGAATAAATATAGAACAGGGACAGGGTTAAGCTTGACATAGGAGATGTCTGATCTGTGTCTACCATGCTTGCAAAAGCGTTACAAAAACAGAAATGATGGTGGACAAGTGTGTGACGTTTGATGGGCAAAGGCATAAAGTTTAAAAGACATATGCATGTGAAGACACTTGTAGACCGTGTGTTCCCTTGATGAAACAGACAAGCTACCAATATATTTTTGTATAGGTAATGTTCTGAATGCAATAACCAAACATGCCCTCACTGTGTCTACTTCCACTGTTAGAGTCAATTGTTCTTCCATTTCTCTTTCAACAAAACAGTGTGTCAAACAGTTTGGAACTTGAAAAGATGTTAAGTTATTTTGTTTGTACTAAAACAGGACAAGACCTAATTGTAATGGAATGTGTTACAGAATGCCCTCCAAACGAAATGAACAACAGGCATTGATGAGCAATTTATCTAACTATTCACCAATTACAGGCCATCAGTGTCGCCATTACAACGGACACTTTTGAAACATTTGCCATTAAGTTTGGAGTACCAATATACCCCTACTAACCTATTTACCAATTTTCGGCAAAATCTAATAATATCTTAATTTCAACCAATCAGAGGCCATCACTCCGTTACCATGATAACCAACTCTTTTGAAACACCTATAATTCATGGTTCCGCGAGAAAAGATAAGCTCCGCCCACATTGGTTACTGTTGCTAATCACCCCAAGCTTTCGCACAAAATGGCGGATACAGATAGAGAAGAGACCGGTGTCAGATTCTCTGGCCAAAAAAACCTGATAATATATCTGTATCTTTTCTGCCGATTGCTTAACCCTTATAAAAAAAAGTCCTGGAGAAGGATTTTAAATATTACACGCAAGGTTACATTCACGATGTTAAAGTGTCGGACGGAAATGAAGACATTTGTTTAATGATTTTATGCTGGCCTTCTATGCGATAAAAAAAAAACCACAGCATAAACTACACCTCCTTATAAAAGGAGACACTGTGGACGACTCATGTTGTTCATGTACTGTAGGGTATGAGTATAAAATTTACATTTGAATTTACTTTTTATTGCAGTCATATCTTAACTTCTTAAGTGTACCTTTCATTACCTCGATTTGAACTAAGTTCGTGGATCGCAAATGGCTGCAAGTTTTGCAGGTCGCTATAAGTACCATTATTTTTGCGATCAGTTAAGAGATAAGCCATTTATCTATATACATGTATTATGCTTTTATTTAACACCCCGAGCTGTACAAAAAGTGACCATGGGTGTCATAAAATATTACGTAATTTTATGCAATCGTGTGACTTACGGTTCGCACATGTTTAATCTGTGTTCATTGATGTGTAAATCAGCGTCCTTTTGGCTATATAGCTGTACATGCACGGTTGGGGTGCTAATCCCCACTGATGTGTCAAAGCATACTTTATTACAGGAGTTACATACGCATTAAAATAACTGAACAGAACATGAAAAATGATGATATATATATTTTTATAGTTAAATTCATTTGAATTGAACAAATTAGACATTTGGTTTATTTTAAAGTCATTCAAAACACTTTAGAAGATCCATCTTGTTCATACTGAATGGACTTTACTAGAACCATTTAACCCATTTCCTATTATTGACGCCCCTGAAAAAGTCAATTTTTGAAACCATTGTGATAAATAGGGTATACGTATTTGCTCACGAGACAATGGTTTCAAAACTACACGATTCTAAACTTTCCCTCAATTTTCTCTAGTAAATTCTTCTATTCGGTAGATTTATTCAAAATGGTTGGATCTAAAATTAGCCTATGAGGGAATGGGTTGACAATGATGGATTATTTGTTTTATATAGATGATTCACCATTCAAAGGGTTAAGCTAGTTTCTCAATAAACTAGTAAAACATTTACATACTTCCGTCTCAACAAAATTGTTTGTACATAATACATGTTTCACAATTTGGGCTATTTATTTTTTTCTTATTAACACTAGGCCTATGCATGACACGATCACTAAAAGAATATTCGTTATGCCATTTTTCACGGGAAGACAAATGCTATAGAATCAGGTCCAGATCTATTTTCATATGGAAACAGAGCAGACTCTCATTAGACAGCTTCTACAGATAACATCAGCTGTCTGATCTGGGTCTACTCTATTTGCAAAATCGTGAAAAGTGTTTATAATTTTAAATAATTTTAAATGAATAGACTGGAATGTCATGTATCACAAAATATCTATTGTGCGGAAATAACTGTTATCCTGCTTTAACCAGTTCCCTTTTCAATATTCCTGTAAGAAATACTGACATTGTGAATGTTTATTAGCTGGGTTTTTATGTTTGACAAAAACTGTAGAATCATATCTATATCACATTAAAAGCAAACAGAGCAAACCCTGATCAGACGGCTCCTAATGTCTGATCTGGGACTACTCTGTTTGCAAATGCGTGAAAATGCGTTTATATGAAGGAAAAGGTTAAAACTGATGTCTGCTTAAACTCTGATATGTTGCAATTGTTTCTGTAGATCTACTCCCGGTTTGAGTAGATATTGACCGAGGGTAGACACCAAGTTAAATCAGAATCCAAGCTGTTAATACAGGAAAGCTAGGCTCTTCTAAAGGCAAGATTAGCCCTTTACTCCATGAATATACATGTGAAAAATTATGACATCGGGAATTATAATTGTATTTTTATAAAAGCATATGGATTTATATGTGTTATTATGTTATGAATATCCGACGTTTAATAAAACTTGTCTTATGTCTAACTCAGTTACGAAGGTAGTTACGAATGTTTGTGGTTAAATATGGCGGATAGTGACACGGTGGTACGGACAGAATTTAATGCCGTTCTCTGATTGGTCAAAAATAACCGATCGCGGAACCATGAATTGAGTTCAGGTTGCCTAAGTTCCTAATCATACCAACTTTCAGCAAAGTCAGAGCCCACCATTCGCCACCATTCGGTTACCACAGCAACATTTTACAAAACCAAAAGTTGAATGCGCATAAGCACATAACCAGCAGTGTCCATGTGAAGTTTCATTAGAAGTGGCCTATTACTTACCTAGAAATATGTTGGACAAGTTCAAGGCAGAAGTAGAATCGAAAGAAAGAAAAATAATAGTATAAGAATAGGAAACGGAGTAAACACAATATGTGGATATAAATATATGAATGAGTAATTATGTCTAAACATTTTGCACAAATGTTCATTACAATACATGTATTGTGGTAATTTCTACAATATCATTTGAAATTATATCACAGTCACAAGATGTATTTATGAAAGACTTGCTGGAAATATTGTTGATTGGCCTAAAAAAATTGGCATGACATATCATGACAAGAACCCTACAGTGTATAGTAGAACTCCTCTAAACCGGAAGTTCAACTTAGTACATGTATAAGTATCGGTTTTGGAGACTAACTGCAGGGTGAAAGTCATACAGAAAGCTCCTCTAGGAGCTTTCTGTATGACTTTCACCCTGCATTGAGCAGCCACCTAAAAGTATCTAAATTCTTCTCTACTAGAATTCATGTTGAAAGGGGTTTTACTGTATAAAAAAACTGATCTACATTTTAATATACAAGTCTATTAGCAAGGAAGAGTGACATGTCGTTTTTATTTATACATGTAGATAACCTGTAGATTGGGATAATACCACTATTGTATTAGCTGAGCTCAGCATTGCACTATTTGGTTTAATCACTACAATGTATAGGCAATCAGACTTTGGGTTTAACCAACTGCATGAGCTTCACGAGAAACTGGCTCGTCAATTTAAGCAAAACCCTTTTGTATAAAATGGAATAGTTTGGAAAAAACCAAATCTATAAATAAACACGACAGGTCACTCCTACTTGCTAATATTTCAATTCTAACAATCAATCTAACTTTACACAGACTTTATTTCTATAACAAAAATAAATCACCTGTCATTATTGATGTTTACAAGATTTATCTCATATTCTATAAATAGCTACAGTAACATCATTCTACAGTAATCACTCAACGGAAGTCATATTCCAGATCTTTCAGACAGGTGGTAGTTTCATCCTTTATTCCATAAATATGCTTTTTGGTGCCTTTGCAAACAGAGCAGACCAAGATCAGACAGCTCCTGAAGAAATAATGAAATAATATAGATATGATTCTACAGTTTCTACTATGGCAAACATTCCTGTGCCCATGTGCCCTTATAAATTGTAATCTAATTAACATTCAAGATGCCATTATTTTTTCATTGATATTTATGGAGTAAAGAAGTAAAACAGGATCGAAGTTTGTAGGAGCTCCCAGGGGAGCTTTATGCATTACTTGTGTTCTACATCAGTCCTGTTTTTAAGAATGCACCTGATAGTTCATTACATGGTTGCTTTAGAGAGGTTCTACTGTATTTGACACTGGTGCAATGCTTAATGCTAACAGATGCTTGTGATTGACATCAATGTGAAAGGCTTGCAAGAATTTATCTTCAATGAATTTATAAATTCTCAAAACAAGAGAGCAGCAAACATCAGTACAATTCAGTTGATTAACCCTCTGAATGAAGGACACACTTGCAACGGTACACTTGAACTTCGATATCTCGAACTCAGATAACTCAAACGTTGGGATAACTCAAACTAAAAGTGCGGTCCTTCCAATTTTACAATACAGAATTGTTCTGAAATGTATCACTACACACATCTAGAAACACATGTGACAGCTTAATACAGGTCGAAAGAAATGCTGAACAGGAGCTTTCAGCATTACTTTACCTGCATTAAGCTGTAAACTTGAACTATTGGTCATATTATAAATTGGATGACTTAAACATCTTTTATCTCGAACTAATTTGTATGGTCCCTTGAAGTTTGAGATATCCAAGTTCTACCGCATTTACAAACAGTGCAGATCCAGATCAGAGGGTTCCAAGAGGAGTCATGTGACCAGGGTATACACTGTTTGTCATTCAGAATCATCAAACAAGTTTCAGCCTCTCACATAGATGGGTTATTCTACTCTGACAAAATTCAGCATTGAAATAGATAATAAATCTATGAATAAAATCTACAGTTAAATTGGAAATAAACAAGTTCCCTTCTTATATGCATACTGCACAATGTCAATAACTAGATATAGCTAGCCTTATAATATTTCTCTTAAAAACACACTTAAAGTTTCAATACAAACAGTTAACGCCTTACCGTGTAGGGAACGATTCACTGATGTCCTTTGCAGGCATGAGTCACTAATGTCCTTTGCAAACCGTGTAGATACAGATGAGAGGGCTCCTAGAGTATCTGCACTGTTTGTCATGTTATACTTTTCTTTAAAACATCCATTAATGCCTAGGTCACACATTCACGGATCACCTTGCCGGTTCCACTATGAATTAATTCTCATGGATGACACTGGAAATGCCAACTTCCGTGGTGCGATACGGATGACCACAATGGTGGGACAATTTAACAGGCTTTGATATTCAAGTACAGAAAGCTAATGACCAATACAGATTGCCATGAATGATGCCAGATTGTTTCTGTAGCTAATCCATTGTCAACTCCATGAATGTGTGACCTAGGCATAATAATCACCATAAGCTTGACCTGTTTGATTTTTTTAAAATTCAGCATTGTAAGGGTTAACCCTTTCCTCCATAAATACACCTTTCTATGCCTCTGTAATAACCACTACTTGAAACTATTGTGATAAATAGAGCATTTGCTCCTACAGGATCAAAATTTTAATGTTCTATCACAATGGTTTCAAGCTTACAAAATTCTTAAATTTTACTTTTGTCTATCCCTTTCCCTGTTCTGTATTTAGTCCAACTTTCAATACCTGCTGAATATTCATGGAAAATTATAATGAAATATGGAAGGCGTAACATTGAAGACATTTTGGAAAGTAAAGAATCAGATCTTTCAAATTTTACAAGCAAACAGAGCAGACCCTGATTAGACGGCTCCTCTAGGAGCCGTCTGATCTGGGTCTTCTCTGTTTGCAATTGTGTGAAAACACTTTTATATGAGGGAAAGGGCTATAGTAAATTCTCCTTTCGAGTAGATTTCAAACAGATTGGGTCTGGAAGCCTATGGAAGAAAGGGTTAAGATCCTAATGAGAAGCAATTTGGCATCTCATTTGGAGGGTTTCTAACTATTTCTAACTTTGTGAAGGAGTTAGAATAGTTTTGCACCAAGCCCTCGAAATTTTGGAGTTAACCCGTTTGCTGAGGCAGTCATGGATTCACCTTCAGCATGTTTATGCAGAGCTACAGATCAGGGTGTGTACTCAAATACTACAATTGTCATTTCTCCACCAAACCCTAGTGGTCACAGTACATGACTGTATAGTGCTTGGTGAAGCAATAAAGCAGCTATTCTTAAAATTGTTTTTAAAAAAAATTGCTAAAAAATTTTTGCGTCTTATCTGGACCTCTGCTTCTGTATTAACCCTTTCCCTGTTCTATGTTTATTCCAAATTTCAATACCTACTGAATATCCATGGACAAAATATTTATAATGGCATATGGAGGCTGGAACACTGCAGCCATTTTAGAAAGCAAAGAAAAAATTCTTTCAAATTCTATTAGCATACAGAGCAGACCCTGATCAGACAGCTCCTCTAGGAGCCGTCTGATCTGGGTCTACTCTGTTTGCAAATGCGTGAAAACACGTTTATATGAGGGAAAGGGTTAACCCTCCCATCAAATAACAATGTTCTCAGTTTCTCCTCTGGATCCAAATTGTTTGAAATCACAACAATCTTCCCCTCCCTAAATAACCCTTTACTCCAAAATTACACATTTCTAGGCCTTTGCAAACAGAGTAGACACACATCAGACGACTCCTGTAGAATTGTCTGATCAGGGTCTGCTCTGTCCTTATGAAATAATAAGATACAATTCTACAGTTTCTGCCATCGTGAAAAATTCTTGTGTCTATGTGATTTTGTAAAAAACAATCTATTTATCATTCATGAAATCATTATTTCTTACATGAATATTCATGGGGTAAAGGATTAACACTATCCTATAGCTCGAACAATTTGACCTAGACTCTGACCTACTTAATTTGCATAAATAAAAATTTGTAACATTGCACGGGTTTATCCTCCACACGTGTCCCGGTAGGCAACTATGCAATTGCATGGACATACTCGTGATTGTGTGGTTTACATAATTATGCATGGGCTAATTTCAGTGAATAGACTTCACTATTTACCGGTGGAGTTTTATTTATACAGCATCATCACTCTCATTATGTATCCTGAATAAAGGCGAGGGTCCAGGTCAAATTATTCGAGCTATACCACTATAAACAGTGGTAACACTCATATACAACCCTTAGATAGGCCATTACAATCACTGCAATCTGAATTAATATTATTATTATGTACTGAAAACTTTTACCCTTCTTTTACTCTTGCTTTTCATTACAATTCAGTTTGGATCCAGAACAGGTGCACAGTAAATCTGTTTCTGATAAGAATCCAAGGTTTTGTTACTTAGCTAACAATATCGAAAAACCATTATGCAGTGATTGAAAGTTGCACTTATAATTGTAAGAGTAAAAGAGCCCTTTATTCAATAAATACAATTTTGAACACCTATAATGCAAATGGAGTAGACCCAGATCAGATCAGGGTCTGCAATGTTTGCTTTTGAAATTAAATAGATCTGATTCTACAGTTTCCGACATGGCCAAACCTTCCTGCCTTCATTTGTTATCATAAAAACTAAGAGATTAAAATTCATATCAATATATCTTGCATGAATATTCATGGAATAAAGGGTTAAATCACCATTAACCCTTGACCTTATAAATAAACGGGTTTTCACGCATTTGCAAACAGAGTAGACACAGATCAGACGGCTCCTAGAGGAGCTGTCTGGTCAGGGTCTGCTCTGTTTGCTGATAGAATCTGATAGATCTGTTTATTTGCTCTCTAAAATGTCTGCTATGTTCCCCCTTCCATATTTCTTTATAACTATTATGAATATTCAGTAGGTATTGATATTTGGACTAAATATAGAACAGGGAAAGGATTAAACCATTTCCCTCATAAATATTCATTTAACGAATATTTACTGTGTGAATATTGGTAGGTGAATTTTCAAAATGCAACAACAAAAACGGATTTTTTACTATGGCAGAAAATGTAGATCCATTTATTTTCACAAGCAAAATCTGATCTGGGTTTACTCTATTTGCAAAGGTGTCCAGATTTGCCTTTATGAGGGAAAGGGTTATGTTACAGAGATCAGTTCTATAAAGAATACAAGCACTTCTTGTAAAGTGTCAAACACAGCTAACACCTTCTACACACTGGAACAAGTATATATAGAGTACAAGGTTGATATACAGTAAAACCCCGCTAATGCGACCACCAAAAAGGGGCATAATTCTGCGTGACAGAGACAGGTGGTAGCTTAATGCAGGACGAAAGTTATGCAGAAAGCTCCTACAGGAGCTTTCTGCATAACTTTCATCCTGCATTAAGCAACCACCTGCTTTCAACTACACCAATGGCTGTTTATTGAGTGGTCGCATTAGCGGG
This sequence comes from Azorinus chamasolen, assembly GCA_963576725.1. Taxonomy (NCBI): domain Eukaryota; kingdom Metazoa; phylum Mollusca; class Bivalvia; order Cardiida; family Solecurtidae; genus Azorinus; species Azorinus chamasolen. Next base: position 28,402,278 of record OY755248.1, read on the forward strand.
GTTTCACTGTAAATCATTTCCATCGTCTCACAGACTACTGCCCTTTATAATGGAACAATATTGCACATCAGAATGATGGTAGGCAAACATCTTGTATTTTTAGCTTCACACGTCCATTTCGTTCTGTATACTGGAGCAATGAACAATTGTGCATATCAGAAGGCAGGCAAAAAGCCTGTATGAGTATCTTTTAGCTTTACACATCCAATTCCTTCAGTATATCGGTGCACTCATAATAAACACATGTACATCAGACAGTACATAACAATCTTGTATTATAGCTTCACACATCCAATCCCTGTATCTGTAGCTTCACACATCCAATTCCTTGTATCTGTAGCTTCACACATCCAACCCCTTGTATCTGTAGCTTCTCACATCCAATCCCTTGTATCTGTAGCTTCACACATCCAACCCCTTGTATCTGTAGCTTCACACATCCAACCCCTTGTATCTGTAGCTTCTCACATCCAACCCCTTGTATCTGTAGCTTCCCACATCCAACCCCTTGTATCTGTAGCTTCACACATCCAACCCCTTGTATCTGTAGCTGCACACATCCAATCCCTTGTATCTGTAGCTGCACACACCCAACCCCTTGTATCTGTAGCTTCACACATACAATCCCTTGTATCTGTAGCTTCACACATACAATCCCTTGTATCTGTTGCTTCACACATACAATTCCTTCTGTATATTGGAGCAATAAATGCATACATATCAGAAGACAGCCAAAAAACATGTATCTTTAGCTTTACACATCCAATCCATTTTGTATACTGGAACAAGGCATACAGTGACACTGGGACAGTGATTAAATGAATTTCTCACTGTGCAGACACTTGAATATTCAATTCATTCCTTACAATATGCAAATAATACAAACATTTGATACAAATTGTTTACAGAAACCCTGTAAAGCACCAAACATCCATTTCTTTTTTACAGTTCACTCAGGCATTTGTCACTGTGTAGACTCAAGTCCTATAAAATCTCTGAACAAGGACACCATGCATTTCTCAAGATGTAGACAACAATCTTTCATAGTCTGCTATATGCAGTTGCTGTGCCCACCTGGACAAGGGAGGTCAATTACTCTTTTACATCAGGACAATGGACCACAGCATGGCTCCCTGAAACATAAGACAGACAGACAGTACACTATTTTGTTTTCTCTCATACCTTCCCTTATCTCCGAGTTAGAACAACGGGTTAAGATTTCCTTATCTGTAACACATGTAAGATCACTTTAGAAACTATATGACATCATACATCATATATATGACGTCAAACCATAGAAACCGATGTTTACATGTCATTTAAACGGCGAAATGCACTTTTTTGGATATGTGAGAAAAAGAATCCGATGCTTGTTGTCTTTTAAGATCACATGTTCCTAAACTCACCAAGAAAATGTTATTAAGCTCGCCAAGGCTCGCTTAACAACATTTTCTAAGGCTTGTTTAGGAACATGTGATCTTAAAAGACAATTTGCAACAGATCCCCTATTTCCAGGTTAGGAGTGGACTGAGCATAAATTGAATATACAGTAAAACCGCTCTAATGCCGCCATGAAGAAGAGGTCCAATTCCTTGTTCTATATTTAGTCCAAATTTCAATACCTGCTGAATATTTATAGACAATAATTAAATATGGAAGGTGGAACATTTTAGCCATTTTAGAAACTAAAGAAACAGTCCTATCAAATTCCATTAGCAAAAACAGCATGCCTTGGTGTCAGACAGCTCTGATCTGGGTCTACTCTATTTGCAGACATGTGACAAGGTGTTATATGTAGGGAAGGTTTAAACCCTTTCCCTCATGCAATTCTATACCAGCATTCATGACTTCATGCATATTCATTCACAAAATAGATACAATGACATCTGTACAACCTTAACCCATTACCTTATAGGCTACTTTTAGACCCAACCTCTTTGAATAAATCTACCGAAAAGGAGCATTAACTACAGAAATTAATTACTAGAGAAAAGGAAAAATTTAGAATTTTGTCTATTTATCACAATGGTTTCAAAAAGTGACTTTTTCAGAAAGGCCTAGAAAAGCATATTTATGGAGGAAAGGGTTAATGTTTTGTACTTGCAGAAACTGTTCAATCAGATATACATTATGCCATAAGCATTTAGAGCAGACCCAGATCTGACAGCTCCTACAGATATCTGATCCGAGTTAATCTGTTTGCAGATGTGCCAAAACTTGTCTCTATATAAGGGGAAAATATTACCCCATTCCCTGTTCTATGTTTATTACAAATTTCTTTCAATACCTACTGAATATTCATGGAGAAAAAAGTAACAATGATATATTGAATGTGAAATATTGTAGCAACTTTAGGAAGTTAACCCTTTCCCTATTGTATGTTTATTCCAAATTTCAATGCCTACTGAATATTAATGGTCAAAATAGTTATACTGAAATATGGAAGGTGGAACAGTGTAGTGATTTTAGAAAATAAAGATATAGACCTTTTAAATTCTATTAGCAAGCAGAGTAGACCCTGATCAGACGGCTCCTCAAGGAGCCGTCTGATCAGGGTCTACTCTGTTTGCAAATGCGTGAAAACACGTTTATATGAGGGAAAGGGTTAAGAAACAGACCTATCGAATTCCAATAGTAAACAGAGCAGACCCCGATCAGACGGCTCCTCTAGGAGCCGTCTGATCTAGGTCTACACTGTTTGCAAATGCGTGAAAACACGTTTATATGAGGGAAAGGGTTAAAGGCATATGGTTGGCTTAAGTCAGGATGACAGGTTTGCAGAAAGCTCCAGCATTACTGTCACCATGCATTCAGCAACCATCCCCTTTTAAAGCCTTTATTGGTTAGTTTTTGGGTTTTATGTTGCTTTAACAGTATTTCAGTAATATCACTATATCCAGCTAATTACACATGGAGGAAAATCACAGAGGTTTTCCACGGATGGAATCAAATACATGTACATTTCATGCCCAAAAGAAGACACGAAAGAACCATCAACCTACTGCAAGCCAGCTTGTAGATTTCCTTACAAGATGAATATGAATTCCCAGGCCAGAGTTCGAACCACAAGGGTGAGGGGCAAGGTGATTGTCATTTGAAGATTGACCTTAACCATTCAATGGAGGCCTCCCTTTTTAGAAATTTATTTTAAAGATATCTATGTTGATTGAAAAATTTATTCACAAAGTGGTGGCTTTTTAGAGAGGATCTACGGGTTTCCTGTTAAGTGTTGTTTTCAGAAAACATGAATATTCAGGTAAGTACTAATGATACTGTTTTATAATAGCATATGATCATAGGAATGTTTGGCACTGTAAAAACTTTAGAAACATATCTACATCATATCATTTGCAAACACACTGGCCTAGTACAGGCACGTAGCTAGCAATACGCACTTACGCATGTGCGTAACATTAATTTGAAAAGTGAAAACATTAATATGGCCAAAATGGAAAAAAATGGAATGCGAAGGGGGTATACTTTGATAACGCCATCTTATTGACGCCTTTTGACGCCTCTGTAAAAGCCATCTTTTGAAACCATTGTGATAAATAGAGCATTTGCTCCTATAGGAAGGTTTCAAAGGTTTCAAAACTACACAATTCTAAATTGTCCCCAGGGGAGAATGCCCCCGGAGCCCTATAGCCGCGGTGCGTACATTACATTTTGATTCAGCTACGCTGCTGCAGCAGACCATGACCAGACGGCTCCTATAGAAGCTGTCTGATCTGGGTCTACTCTATTTGCAAAGGCATAGAAAGGCATATTTATGGAGTAAAGGGTTAATAACTCTTTTCACGATAACTTATGCATACATTTTTTATCAATACAAGACACTGAGACAGCTGACATCTCATAAACATATACATTGTTTGACACTGTAATATATTTCAAGAGAAATGGCGAAAAATATGGAAACTGTTGCAGATAATGTCAGATAATGCAGACAGATGATGTCATACAAAAAGTTAACATGTTACTCCATGAATATTCATGAAATAAATAATGACATCATGAATGTTTATTAGTTGATTATGTACACAGCCTGTTTTAAGTATTAGTAGAAACTGTAGTCAGATCAATTATAATTTCATAAGCAAACAGAGCAGATTCTGTAGGAGCCATCTGATCGGAGTTTTCTCTGCATGGAAATGCATGAAAAAGAGTTCATATGAATGAAAGTGTTTAAAGCTGGTCATAGCTTATGAAGAATAAGTAATGTAGAAAGCTCCTTTGGGAATTCCTTTCTGTTTGTTTGCAATAAGCTACCACTTGTCTGACGTACTGACACTTAGATTTCTTTTAGGTTGTTGCTTATCCCTGTACCTCGTAGAAATGCATTTTCATGCCTGTTCAAACAGAGTAGCCTTGGATCAGAAGTCTCTTGTAAATATTCATGAGCTACAATAGATTTGTGCTTGATCTGGCAGTTACAGACAGGCTTTAAGATTTCTGCAGAAAGCTCTCAAAAGTCATCGTCATCTTCAAAAGTTGTTGTTTGCAACAATTTTAATTTTAATTTTTCTTCAGATATTTTTCATAAATTCTATTAGAAGGTCAAACAATTTGGATCCTGATGAGACACAGAGTTACTTAGTAAATACAAATCACCACTAGCATGCAATTCTATACCTGCACTGTATCAGTATATTTCAAAGTTAACCTTTTCCCTCATAGGCTATTTAAGGCCCAACCTCTTTGAATAAAACTACTGAAAAGGAGCATTTACTAGAGAAAAGGAAAATGTTTGAATTATGTAGTTTAGAAATCATTGTGATAAATAGAGCATTTGTTCCATAGGAGCAAATGCTCTATTTATCACAATGGTTTCAAAAAAAAGATGTCTACTGAGACTTAGTTATGGAGGAAAGGGTTAAATTGGAATTGATTCAATTCAGAAAAAAATGTTTGGCTGTATGGAAATTGTTTCTATCGATGGCAGCTAAAAAAGTACACCACAAAGTAAAGAATATAAATACCTTTATTTTGTTGATTGTCAATGCCAAGGTCTACATCTGCCCTTTCCAGACTGAGTTAAGTAGATAACTGTACAACAGAGTATGGACATGGCCGTTACATTCCCTGCATACTCAACAATGATGAACTAGCTGCGTGCTGAGGTCCCTCGGGCTGCATTTCCCAATGCATGTTACATTCATGTCAGAATCTTCTTTTCCTACAACAGAAAAAAAGTCAGTTATAAACCTCTAATTATATTTACCATTATCTTGCTAAAAATATCTTTGGCAAATAGCTTTAATCTCAATCAGATGCCATGTAAGTTAGTCAGGGTTCTTGCCAAATGACACTGGGCCAGTAGTTTCTTACCCTTTCCTTCATATATGCACATTTTCATCCATTTGCAAACAGAGCAGACCCTGATCAGATGGCTCCTATAAATGCAGATGATCCGTTTTTTAGTTTCTAAATTGGCTACAATGTTCCACTGTCCAACTATTTTAATTTAACAATTTTGTTCATGAATATTTAGAAGATAATGAAATACAGAACTGGGAAAGAGATAATATTGAGTCCAACTAGCTTTACCATTTACCTAATGGATACATCATTTAATGCTTTTGCAAATGGAGCAGATGGTTCCTATCAGATCAGTTTGATCAGGATCTGCTCCATCTTCTTAACCCTTTCCTCCATAAATAAGCCTTTCTACATCTCTGTAAGAGTCACATTTTAAAACCATTGTGATAAATAGAGCATTTGCTCCTATAGGAGCAAATGCTCTTTTATCACAATGATTTCAAACTATACAATTCTATTTTTTTCCATTTCTCTAGTTAATGCTCTTTTTTGGTAGATTTATTTAAAGAGATTGTATCTAAAAATAGCCTATGAGGTAATGGGTTAAACTATATAGAACCCGTTGTAACCCTTACAACACTGAATTTTTAAATGGACTATTCAAAACTTCAGACAGATCAAACTTATGGTGAATATTTAGGAACTTTATGTATAAAGAAAAGTGTAACATGACAAACAATGCAGACCCTGGCAAGAGGGCTCCTCTATGAGCCCTCTCATCTGGATCTACACTGTTTGCAAAGGACATTAGTGACTCATGTCCCACACTCTAAGGGTTAAGGTTTATTTTTGATATGGAAAAAAAATAATGTGCTTATATTCCATAATGCAGTAAATGAATACATGTATATATATATTCCATGTACATGTATAATATAAAACATAGATTCTTGAATAATTATTCACGAGGTAAATGGTTACTCTATGGATGCTAAATGATTGTTATCTGTGAATAATGTCTTCTGCTAAAATTACTTAACTTTCAGGTTATTCCATCTCTCTTAATCCTTTACTCCATAAATACACCTTTCTATGCATTTGCAAACAGTGTAGACCAAGATTAAATGGCTCCTATAAGAGCTGTCTGATCAGGGTTTGCTAAAAATTAGTCTGTTTGGGCAAAAAAATCCATAAGTTAACATTTATTTTGAAAATGGTTCTATTTGATATTCATGATATCATTATTTCTTTCATGAATATTCATGGAGTAAAGGGTTAAAAGAAATGCAATCCACACCAAACAGTTTGTATCCTATTGAGATTCCAACTACATGTAGTGTGTTAACCCTCCCCTTCAAAAATACACCTTTCTACACCTCTGTAGTAGTCACCTATTGAAACCATTGTGACAAATAGTGTATTTTCACCTATAGGAGCAAATGCTCTATTTATCTCAATGGATTCAAACTACAAAATTGTAAACTTTTCCTTTTCTCTAGTTAATGCTCCTTTTTGGTAGATTTGTTCAAAGTGGTTGGATCTAAAAATAGCTTATGAGGGAATGGGTTAATGTAATTACAAATCTGACATTCAAACATTGACCCTGTTGCTGAATATTCAGATGATATCCATTGACTACTACATACCTTGCTCTTATTTACTGAATTTGACCAATGGCTTAGTCTGACATGTTTGAAAAAAGATGATCATCATAATCTAGCAAAATCTCTCACTGTTACATGCATCCTATGTGCTTTCACTGTTTCTGTACTTTTATATTCTGCTAGGTTGGTTTTGATAGGCAATGCGAGGCATATTGTAGTAGTCTACGGGTAGGATTAGTAACCCATGATTTAGTGAGGCCTTTTTCACTCCTTGCAAACACAGTGGACTGTTATTTATGTTAACTATATCAAAGTCCATCATGACCTTAAATAGCTGAACCATATATGATCTATTTCTTCTGTAATACAGGGTTGAAATACCAAGAGTTTTGTTCCTGTCCTCATCCTGGTAATGAGCAAGGTAAATCACACCACCGTCGATCTCGACATAACCCTTTCCCTGTTCTATGTTTATTTCAAATTTCAATAATGAATATTAATTAACAAAACAAAGAAATAAGAAATATGCAAGGTAGACCATTGTAGACATTCTAGAAAGCAAAGAAACAGATCTATCAAATTTTATTAGCAAACAGAGTAGACCTTGACCAGACGACTCCTCTAGGAGCCATCTGATCATGGTCTACTCTGTTTGCAAATGCGTGAAAACACGTTTATATGAGGGAAAGGGTTAAATATACATTTCTTTCTGTTGCCATGCAAACATATTGAATTAGATAAAACAATTAATCCTGATTAATTGTTTAAAATCCTGATAAGTACATAAACGCCATTAGAAATACTAGATATGCACAACCCCATAGTTATGCAGTGCAAACATCAAGAACAGATTCTAGGAAATGGTCATTCTTCTACCAAACTACTAAAGACTGGAATGCACTACCACCAAATATCGCAGAAGCCAAGTCGCTTGAGATATTCAAATCTCAGGTGATCTAGCAAATCTGACAAAATAGTTATTCCAAAATATCAATGGGGACGGGGGTGTTACTGCTCACAAACTGGCAGAGTATTCGGCACGACGACGGCGGCCAGTCAAAGGAAGAAGAAGAATTAAACAAAAAGAAACATAAATGACCGTACCTTAATTATTTCCATTGCTCGTACCTCTTTCCAACGAAGAACTGTAATTTTTTAAATGCAACATGTTACACAGATATACATCTCTGTTCCCGCTCTTTCAGTATGTACACGTCCTCTACCAGACATGGTATATGGTCACGTGATCATATGTTGGGCGATAGACAAACAATGCTAGGGTTATTTCGTTTGTGATTTGTTGTCACTAGACAAAACATAGACCGTCCCCCTGTAGGCACTATCACACCTGCATTATTCGAACATTCATGCTATGGACTGTTAAATCCTATACAGTATAGATACGCATTTTAACCCATTGGAAAACAGAGAAGACTTAGATCAGACGTCTGGTCAGGATCTGCTCTCTTTGCTTAAGAAATGATGAAGATTGTATTATCTCTTTCCCTCATACAAACGTGTTTTCACGCATTTGCAAACAGAGTAGACCAAGATCAGACGGCTCCTATCAGGGTCTGCTCTGTTTGCTAATATAATTTGATTGATATGTTTCCATGCTTTCTAAAATGTCTACACTTTTCCACCTTCGATATTTCTTTATAACTACAGTAAAACCTCTCTATAACGGTCGCTAAATTGTGTAAATTAGTTGTTATTTAGGACAGGTGGCTGCTATAACACTCATCGTTAACCTTTTATCCCCTATGCCTTTGCAGGTTAACCAAGATCAGACGGCTCCTATAGGAACCGTCTGACCAGCCTGTCTGCTCTGTACGCTTATGGTATGATATGTTTATTTCTACAGTTTCTACCTGAGTGATTTCAAGTATCCTCTTTTCATATGCCATTATAGAAATAGTCTAATTAATATTATAATGTCATATTTTCTCACACGAAAATCATGGAGTCCTATATATATCATAGTAAATATACATGTATTCATATTGTGACAAGAAATATCCTTTAAAAAAGCGGCATTCAAATATTGACACAATGTACAAAACAATCTCTGCAATATTTATTTCAATGTTTGGAGATTCTACTAGTACAGAGAACTAGATCTATGAAGGGTTGCTTGTTATTATACAATCGGAGAAGCATGCAATGAAAATGACTTGGAGTAGAAGAAGCAGTTATTGAAATATTTCAAGTTGCTTTTATACGAATTAAATCACTTTTAAAATGTACGATGTCAAAGTAATATTTTAAAACCATCTAAAGTTAGTTCTTTAGTTTACCTATTATAAAATGTACATGAAAGCCTTATATTTGTATTGATATGAAGATAAAAAATTGAATACACTTTAAAGCATAAAGTTTTTGTTTGTGCAGAGTCTGTAATTCCTTAAAGAACGGTATTTATTTAGCCTAGATCAACGCTTTAATCAGCTTGTGTGCATCATCAATAATGTCATCATTAACTGAATCTACATGTACTTTTAAAACAATATAAAGTTAGCTACTTCAACCTACGTCTATGAGCCCAAGCCCCATGTGATAGAGCCGTAGCTATAACCTTCAGTAAGTAGCTTTATATCAAAGAGAGCAAACAACCAGAGCCTCGGTGCTGTGGTCGGGGATAGTAACTAATACTATTAATACCACTACTCTAATATACTAAACAATCCTTCTTCTTTAATTCCTATAGCACTGTCTGTGAATTATGGTGGTTTCGGCAAACAACCTGTTCGTCAAAGTGGACTTTATTATCAAATGTAGTATTAATTAATAGCAAAATGATAATAAAAGTTTGAAAGTTTAATAGTGGTTTCGACAAACTGGTAATATTGCTCAGCAACCATTACAATGAGGTGATAAATATCAGTACATCAGTACTTTGATTTGATGGGACTTTCCAGGTCTTAAAATCTATTTTAAGAACAGAAATTTCGACAGTCGACCGTCTGCGGTCCCATGACGTTTTGACTGAACTCTAAGAAGTTTATAGAACATGTCTGTGTAACATGATGCCTTACATGTGTTGTGATTATGTTAATTATTGCATTGAATTCAATTTGCGAGGCTGAATCAGCTATTTATCAAATTGCCCCCAGGAAATTCGACACGTTAGTAGACTGTATATCAGAATTTTACATAGTTTGGTAATGTGTAGAGGCATATAAAAATGTTGTATGCCAGTCAAGGTATTTACTAATGAAAATACAGTTTACTACTAAATACTCGTAGGTCATATGCAAATTACAATGTAACATAGTTTCTCATTGGTGGAAAACTAGAACAAAAGTGAAAATAGACAGCTAGCCGCTGAAAAAGGTACCTAGTTATAGTCTACTTTCAGTCCGAGGGACCGCTCAGCCGACTATACATTTACTCCCCTGCATCATTCGCCTACAATATTGAGCACTGCTAACACATGACGCAATCATGCAGCCGCAGCACCGGCTAATGACCCTCACAGGTACCCATTTTAATCACTAGGTGGAGAGGAGGTGCCGGTGGGAGACACTGAAAAGCGCCTCTGAAATTTCCGGGAGGGACCGGGATTTGAACCCCGGACCTCCGGATTGGTAGTCAGGCGCGTTAACACTAGACCATCGCACACCACATATTGTCATTATTTCTTAACCTTTAGCCTGCTATGGGCGGATAAGTGAATATCTATGTAAACAGTTTGGATCCAGATGTGACGCCGAGTAACTCTGCGTCTCATCAGATCGACAACATGCCATGAGCAAACAGAGCAGACCCTTGTCAAAAGATCTGGATCTATTCATTTTGCAATGTCGTGAAAAGCGTTAAGGGAATGGTTTATTAACCATTTCTTTCATATTCACGTGTTTTCACGCATTTACAAACAAAACAGACCGAGATCAGGGTCTGCTCTTTTTGCTTATTGATTTTGAAAGACCCGTTTCTTTGGTTTCTAATACGCCCAATCCACTGTGCGGCGGTTCCATTGTGCTCATGGCGATCATGGCGCTTCTCCCAAATCTTCCAAATAACCTCAAAAGCACCGTCATGTGCCTAATTTTGGGTCTTGTGTGTTTCCAGTATGCTTATAATACGTTTCAATAACGATCTCCCTGCGCTGTTTACAATCCTGTCGAGACATTTTGCTGCGCTTCTGCGCTTTTCCGTGTTCAATATGTACGACATAGTGACCTTATGAATACTTATTAGCTGCATTTTTACAATTTAACCTTTTTAAGAAATGTTTTTGCTTTCTCAAAAACTGTAGAATCATATCAATATCATGTTATAAGCAAACAGGGCAGACCCTGATCAAACGGCTCCAATAGGAGCTGTCTGATCTGGGTCTGCTGTTTGCAATTGTGTGAAAAGGCATTTATATGCGGACAGATTTGTTGCGATGAGCTTGCGCTTACTCACGCTGCGACTACGATACTCCTGCGTTCGTGAATTTCTTACTACGCGTTTCGGCGTTTCGAGTCCACGGCGATGTCGCTACGATTGTTTTGAGCAAGGTCAAAACAATCGCCGTGAAGTGGCGATCAAGAAGCTTCTGTTATAGGCTTACAGCGCTTCTACTACGACCAGGGCGTGTCTACTGCGCTGTTGCCGTTCCTGCTACGATTCGCGGCGTTTGTACCCAAATTTCGAAGCGTAGAATAGAGCTACGTTATCGTATCTAGGGGAATCGCCGCTCAGTGGAATGGGGGTTTAAAAGGCTACAATGTTCCACCTTCCATATTCCGTTATACATGTAACTATTTTCTCCATGAATATTCAGTAGGCGTCGAAATTCGATATACCCCAAGAGCAGGGAAAGGGTTAAGCTTACTTGGTATTCATAGGGACTATAGCATAGCATTTAGCTGTCACCTGACTCTCTCTCTTTCTCTCTCTCTCTCTCTCTCTCTCTCTCTCTCTCTCTCTCTCTCTCTCTCTCTTAGCAAACCAAATTAATGGATGCAGTCATCAAGTTTACCGTTGATGTAATGGAAGCTAGAGTAGTCAACAGATGTTAATGATTAGGTAAATACAAGAGAATATAATAAAACAAAAGCAGAGAAAAGTACATGTACATAAAACCATGGAAAATCCTATCAACAAACATACAATGATATGCAATAACGTCAACTTTTTACGCAAACATGTCTTTCTTTTATACAAAAAAATTACATCATTCTGATTAATATCAGCAAATGCATGCATTGCATGTATGCATGAGCTACGGACGGTCGAGTGGGACGGCTTACAGAAGGACGGATAGAAACACCAGTAGCCTATATATATATTCGCAAGATAATCACCTTTTAACGAACTTGCTAAATAAGTGTGAACACGTGAACGCTGTCAAAAGGAACTTCGCTTACATGTCCCGTTACCCATTGAAAGGTGCGAAATAACGTGGGTTGTATTTGGATGTGTGGTCAGAGGTTTCTTGATAGTTATAATGTAAACACGTTGATTTGGATGCTTACATATTCCCAAGCTAAATTGATATCTACCATTAGATAAGTCAGAATCTAAGGTAAGCGTATACTATCATTTTATATAAAGCTGCTATAACATTTTGATAATAAAATATAACTCTTATAAGTTGCATGGGGATCAAAATCAAAACTACGTGACCGCGCGAAGAATTTGCGCGGGAGATTCGAGGGAATGAGTGGGTGGGGCGATGTTATATTAACCACAGGACACACACGTGCACGACATATTTTCTAACCCTTTACCCCCCTTACCTCCTTTAGACGCATGTCATACTTTCGCATTTCAGAGTAGACCCAGATCAGACCGTTGGTTTCTATAGGATCTGTGTTCGCTCTGTGTTTACTTATGAAATCATATAGGTCTGATTCTACATTTTCTGCTATTAGGCAATACAAAATACTGGTAAATTCCGTATTCATCATGATGCCACTATATTAAAGGTAGCCTAATAAATATTCAGGTTATTTTGATTAGTTTGTTACATGTTTACAAAACATGGCCAGTCCGGTGGCATTCAGTTGTGATATCATAGTAGTAGGTCGTGTAGAAAACGGTCCAATTCCAAATTGCACACAGTATAAATGCTTTACTTTACCCTACCAGAGTGGAATAGCACAATTTAACTATAAGATCCACTCAGTATGATGAGTCAAAACTTGCTGGTGATTTTTTTTGACAAACAGGTAGAGACCCTGATCCAAGGGGTTCCTTTAGGAACCATCTGATCTGAGTCTACACTGTTTGCAAATGACAGTGCATGCATGTCCCAGGATGAAAGAGTTAGTAAGAAATAATGACATCATGCCTATTTGTAATGGCATACATCACATCTGTATTATATAAACCAACAACAACCGAAGCCATTTTGAACATATTCATACATTATGCCTAGTTTACATTTGCCCTGCGATGAGTAGACTCGTCTTAAGGGCAAAACCGCACGGTCTCTGTACTGAGGCATACGGTTGCGGTACGATTTTCTTACGGATTCCCGGGCGCCGTAGCCCCTACGATTTGTCATAAAAAAAGGTATATACATATTTTCAAAAATCTCAAGCCCGCAGTCCGTAAACACTTGGTTGCAGACATCGTACGACCTCCGCATGGGCATCATATGGAGGCTGCACGAGGATCGTGCAGAAAACGACCTGCAGCAAAAAAATCGTCCAGTCAATCACAAGATCATCGCAAGGCTGCCGCACGGTGTCCGTGCAATACCTGCAAAATGTGTGATTTGAGATATTTATTTTACATTTCTTGCATTATCAACCCCGTTGGTCTTCGTTACTAGAACCAGCACATGCTCCATACAGGCTCCGTATGATTGTCGTATCCAAGCAGAGACAGCATGATGATTACACGGAGATTGCAAGATCTCCGTATGGTTGCCGCTCAGGCCTTTCGCATCCCAGTAAACTGTAGGAGCCATCTTATCTGATTCTGCTCTGTTTGCAAATGTGTGAAAATGGGCTTAAATGAGTTACTTCTTATGCCTTCTAAATAGAGAATGCTGTTGCACAGATAGCTGTGTCCAAGTGACTTAATTTGTCTGAAAATTGCCCAATCAGATGCCTGAGAAGGATCTCAGACCCAAGCATAACCTTGGGGCCTGACTGAAATTGTGTGTTACAGTTGTTTTAGGTTCAATTAACCCTTTCATCCATAAATATGCCTTTCAACGCCTCTGTAATAGTCACTTCTTGACACCATTGTGATAAATAGAGCACTTGCTGCTATATAGGAGCATATGCTCTATTTATCACAATGGTTTCAAAAGTGACTATTACAGAGGTGTAGAAATGGTTTCAAACCACAAAGTTCTAAAAAAAATCATTTTCTCTAGTAAATGCTCCTTTTTGGAAGAGGTTTGATCTAAAATAGCCTATTGAGGAATGGGTTAACTTCAATGTCTACTGTACAGGTCTATACGGTACTGTGATAACTCGCACATGCAGTGCAGATCCAGAGAAGACCAGTACTATGTTGATCTCATCTGAATATAAATGTTTGACCATGCTCCTACTTTAACCCTTTCATTGTTGAATATTCTTTTATGAAATAATGACATCATGAATATTTATTATAATGGCATATGTACAGCAAAACGCCTCTAAACTGGTGTTTTAATAAAAAAAAAGTAATGTCTTTTTAGGAAGGTGGCTGTTTTAATGCAGAGTGAAAGTCATGCAGTCATGCAGAAAGCTCCCAATTGCAAGAGAACTTTCTCAATGAATTTCAACCTTTGTAAGATGCCACCTGTCTGAAAGATCTATACATATTGATACTGATTTAAATGTCCAGTTTAGATGTTTTACTGTACAGGGTATTGGATTGGTGATGGTAGAAACTGTAGAGTCAGAGCTATTATTAATACTTATGCATAAGATCTCGGAAACCCTAACCAGATGACTCTAACAGAAGTCATCTTATCTGGATCTACTCTGTTTTCAAAGGTGTGTCAATAATGGTTAGGGTTGAAAATGTATTGAAAATGTTTTTAGCTCACCAGAGCACAAAGTGCTCAGGGTGAGCTTTTGTGATCACCTGATGTCCGTCGTCCGTCGGCGTGTGTCATGCATCCTCCGTCGTCAAGTGTTCTATGCTGTAGCATTCTTTATCAGTATTATAGTTGTCTGCTTTAGAATTGTTATCTGCTTGTCTAAGATGGTTCACATTGTTTTTTAATACATTTCAATCTTACAATTAACTCTCTTGTACAAAACAATAATGAAGTACAATATTGGATTCTGATCTGACACGTATGTAACTTGAAGTTACATATGCGTCAGATCAGAATCCAAACTGTGCTAGGTCTCCCTTTGCACTTTTGATAACAACTGGGTTGCCTCCCTTCTGGGTAGACAACTGATATTTTTAGATCTGGCCCATTGCACAGACAATTAACAATCTACTCCATAATTATGCATTTCTACACCATTGCAAACAGAGTAGAACAAGATTAGATGGCTCATTTAGTAGCCATATGATCAATCTGCTGTTTACTTATGATATTATATAGTGCAAATTGCATTAAATTATTTCCATTTTGTGTACAATATGCAATGTACTTATAATATGTTTACTTAACCCTTTCCCTCATATAAATGCCTTTTCATGCATTTGCAAGCAGAGCAGACCCAGATCAGGCGGCTCCTTTAGCAGCTGTCTAATTAGGGCCTACTCTGTTTGTTTATGGAATTTGAAAGATGTTTTTCATTATTTTCTAAAATGGCTACACTTGGTATTATGAATAAACATAGAACAGGGGAAGGGTTAAAAATAAGTGAAGATATGAATAATAATATGAACTCATGTAGAAGGTATAATGAAAATATCTGAAATTTGAACATAAGTATAGATTAATTTATTCTTTCTGAAATTCAACCATTTTGCCCAGGGAGATGCTATACATACTTTTTTGTATGTTTACATTTACATTTTTCTTTAATTTCTATTCACTTGAGGTCCTCTACAAAAGCTATATAAATTATGCCCTTGGGGTCAAAATTGGCACACCCCAGGGCCGGCTTAAGTTTTCTATAGAAACATAATAGTGAAAACTTTGAAAATCTTCTCCTCTGATTGTCTGGTGAGCGATGTCAGGGCCATTCTGGCCCTTTTGTTTCAAACTAATTGAAGATGGTAATGTCTGCTCATAAATTAAAGGAACGTTTAATCTAAAAAGCATCAGATTCTTTTTCTCACATAACCAAAACTGTATTTTTGCCGTTTTATTAACTTCGGCATATAAACATTGGTAAACACTCTGATTTCAAATTTGATCATCATAATGGAGGCCACTTAGATTAGTTGTTTTCATGCAGAATTGTTTCTTGATAAAAGTCAAGTGACCAGTAATTCGATGATCATAATGAAGGCCACTTAGTATTTATCATTATTACACACTTATGATTAGCAATTTAGGTATTTACAAGATTATGTTAACATTGGTTTCCCAAGTTTGACATCATACTATATGACGTATGACGTCTGCATATACATGTTCTAAAGTGTTCTTTCACATGTTACTGTTCAGGGAATCTTCACCCATTGTTTTAACTCGAAGATAAGGGAAGTTATGTGAGAAAACTGTTTCCCACATGAATAATTGTTGAATGTATGAATATTAAATAGCTGAATTTTATAACGGTTATTAACATAGCATTTTTTAAAGGAGCATCTTGCATTTTGTACATAGATGGTTGCTTAATGAATAATGAAAGCATTGCAGAAAGCTCCCTGAGTCTGCATTAAGCTGTCACATGTATTTTGATGGATATAATATAGAGTTAAATAGCAATGTTTTATTGATTGTTAGTCCCCCTTGAAAATACAATGTACTAGCATCGTCCAGGTCCCACTCATTCCCCTGAGTATATAATTATGGTATGACTACAGCAATGAGCTAATATGTGATAATTTGGTATCCAATATAAAACATGAACCAATTAATCCTTTTCACCGTGAATATTCATGTAAGAAAACTTGACATCTGGGATAGATTTTAAATTATGTTTTATAATGATACGAACATACGAGTAACATATTTTTATTCAGTCTGAAAATGTAGAATTAGATCATAAGCAAACAAAGCAGACCCTGATCATATTGTTCGTATTTATGAAGTAAAGGGTTAAGGTTCCTCGGTATGTTAGAATCACAAAAAAATTCATTTTTAGCTTATCTGTTTCGAGGAAATCACGAGCTATTGTCGTAACTCTGGTGTTACAGTGTGTCGTCGTCATCCAAAATCTTAACATTGACCATAACTTCTTCAATTTTTCATTTACAACCTTCATTTTTGGTATGCATGTTCATCTTGACAATGATGACAGACTAGCATTGCACCCGCTTGCGGTGCTCTTGTTTATATTTTTGCCTTAATGAATAGAAATTTAAGTCTCTTTTATCAATCGCATTAACCAAATACCATAAAATATACCACAAAAGCTGTATAAACCCCTTTTACAATATAACAATCAAGCTTTTTCCGACTTATCTGACTTGTCAGGGGCACCAAGGGGGGAACTGATAATTACGACACACACCTGATAAAGCAATGGGCGACTATTAGCAGCGTTTCCCTCTCAGTAACCTCAAGCTATGTACACCACATGACTAGATAAGCTTTCTAATGGTTGATTTATGGCAAACCTACAATAAAATCAGCTTTTTCAATTGACCAGATGGAAGAAAGGGGGAGGACCTTAGTGGAAATATCATACATATCATATTAGCTCTCCATTGGATATAATATGGTTGAAAGCTATAAATAATTATAAGATTACACAACACAATGGGACTCTTTTGCATGTTTTTGACAGATGCAAATTGAAAGGTGTAAACTTTTTCAAACAAGCATAACTTCTGTAATTTGTGCTTGAATCATACGTGGTTGGAGGCAAATCAAAGAACATTATCTCAGCGAGGGATCAGTGTCACAGTTTTTCAATATCTTGCTTCAATAGTCTAAAATCAAAAGAAACATAGTGGGAGTCAGAATTTTAGGGGTCTTAAAACTAAAATATTGCATAACTCCTAAAACAGAGAATTTTGTCAAAAATCTGTGACACAGTTCCCAGAACATGCTAATGATTTACATATTGGTCAATTGTAACAATAAGTTTAATCCAAAAGATAACTTTGTAACCGCTGTTTGAAAAAATTCAAACTGGCACATTTAAATGGATTTCAAATGATAAGATTATCAAAGTTTCTGATAGATAGTCAAATAAATTAATATAACTAACCAACTAGGCTCAGAAAAAATAGCTCTAGGTAATTTAATATATGATTTGTCGATATCTATAGAGCTAAACTGTCTTGCCACCTTAAGTCTGTATTTCTTCCATATTTAATACTGTTCACATATTCTGAAAGGTATGAAATAAATATCCATTTTTAGAATATTTTCAGGTGTAAAATGTGTTAATAATAAAGCATCTAATCCTGATTATTACCCTAAGTATTCGGAAACAGACTAACTTCTTACCATGACCAAACAGCTCCTTAACAACACTACATATATTTGTAACTATGTCAGTCTAATTTCAAAGTTAACAGATACAGCAAACCCCCTCTAATGGGACCACTTAATGAATAAACATGGCTGTTTTTATTAGCAGATGGTTCATCAATGCAGCACAAAAATTATGCAGAAAGCTCCTTGAGGAGCTTTCTGCATAACTTTCTTCCTGCATTAAGCTACCACCTGCCCCTGGCACCCAGAATTATGCTCCTTATTGGTGGTCACATTAGAGAAGTTTTACTGTACTGCCAATTTGAATTATTCATCTTTACAAATTTGATGGAGACTGGAGATTTTGTGTCATGCAATGTAGCACAATTTAGTGATTGAGTTAATTGTTATTACCAGAATGGTTTATGGTTAATTCTTGCAATTCTTTCTTTTCTGTTATACACTGCTAAAACACTGCATTTGAAAGAAAACCAAGGGTGTAACACTTTCACAAAAAAATCTTAGATAATTAACCTTTCCTTTATACTAACTCTTTTTCATGCCTATGCAAACACAGTAGTCTCAGATCAGATGGCTCCATATGAAGAAGAACAAGAGCTCTCTTTTAACCCTTTACCTGATAGGGACTGATCAGACAGCTTGTGTTACAGAGCCATCTTATCAAGGTCTGCTCCATTTGCTTATGAAATGACATAGATATAATTCTACAGTTTCTGCCTTGGACAATAATTTTGTTTGTCCTATGTACATATACCGTACATGTACAGTATATACCCCCTCTAATGTGACCAGCTAAAAGAGGTATAATTATGGGTGCTAGATGCAGATGGTAGCTTAATGCAAGATGAAAATTATGCGAACTCTCCTATAGCTAGGAGCATTCTGCATAACTTTTGTCCTGCATTAAGCAGCCACCTGCTTATAAAGACAGAAATAGTTTATTCATTCAGTGGTCACATTAGAGGGGTTCTACTGTACTAATATGTAATCAATACATAATTATTTCTTTAATAAATATTCATGAGGTATAGAATTAACCCTTTATTCCATAGATACGCCTTATAAACAGAGTAGACCCGATCATACAGCTCCTGTAAGAGCCATCTGATCAGGGTCTACTCTGTTTGCTTATAGAATTATACAGATCTGATTCTACAGTTTCTGCCATGGCCAAATTTTCCTATGTCCATAATTATGCTATTGTTAATGTTCATCTTATTAATATTCATGATGTCATTATTTCTTCCTTGAATATTCATAGAGGAAAGGGTTAAAACAATATTGTATAATAAATAAAGGACTCTTGTTCAACTATTAACCCATTCCCTCATAGGCTATTTTAGACCCAACCTCTTTAGATAAATCTACCTAAAAGGAGCATTAACTAGAGAAATGGAAAATCTTATAATTTTGTAGTTCTGAAACCTTTGTGATAAATAGAGCATTTGCTCCTTGAGAGAAGCAATGGTTTTAAAAAGTGACTTTACAGAGGGGAAGCAAGGCGTATTTATGGAGAAAAAGGGTAAATTGAAACTGATTAGCCCTTTCCTTGTTGAATATTTATTTAAGAAATAAAGACGTCACAAAATTGATATTAACCCTTCGCTTGCTATTCACATCAATACATGTATACCTACCTGCAAATAGTGAAGACCCAGATGAGGCAGCTCCTGCAGGAGTTGTCTCATCAGGGTCTGCACTATTTACAAGTTGATTGTGCAACCAGTGAACTCCACAGCAGTGATTTCACAGCGAAATACTTGTACACAGTGAATATATATGTTAAAATATACAACAGGGCATTGGTAAAGAAGGAGAAATGTATTTTTAAATTGAGCAAGAGAAGGGTTAATTAGCTGAAGTTTTATAATGGTCTATGAACATAGGATTTACTGGAACACATATAGGTTTTGACCAGTGTTAGTAGAAATTATGGAGTCAGAAACTACCGATAGCTCATAAGCAAACAAAGCTGACTGGTCATTAGACAGCTCTCACAGGAGCCATCTGATCTGGGTCTACTCCATTAGCAAAGAGAAAAAGAGAGTTGTTCACTTTCAACAGTCTTAATTTCTCCATTGACCCCTCTGTATATACAGTAAAACCTCTCTATAACGTCCACTAAATTACATGAAGTATTTTGTATATTAGGGCAGTTGGATGCTTAAAGCAAAGTGAAAGTAAAACAGAACGCTCCTACAGGAGCGCTCTCTTTTACTAAAAATTCACGTTGCTTAAAGCAACCACCTGCCCTAATATACCAACTAATTAACACGATTTAGTGGCCATTACATAGAGGTTTTACTGTATAATGGTCACCATGGTCACAACATAGGGTAGAAATTATTAATCATTGCTGCAAACTGTTTAGCTTAAATTTTCACTTGAAAAAGATGAAGTTTTATTCTTTTTCAAACAGAGTAGACCAAGATCAGACAGCTCTTCTCTGCTTTCTTATGAACTAATATAGATCTGATTCTACACTTTTAGCCATGGTCAAAAACTGTCATTCATTATAATTAAAATGCTATTATAAAAAATCAGCTCGTTGAAATTTGGAATAAATGCAGAACAGGGAAAGAGATAACCCTTTACTACATAAAAAGCCTCTCTAAGCCTTTGCAAACAGAGTAGATCCAGATCAGACTGCTCCAAGAGGAGCCATCTGAACATAGTCTGCTCTATTTCCTTATAATATGATATAGATCTGATTCTACAGTTTCTGTAATAACCATCATAAAAATGAATCTAATTAATATTCATGACGTCATTATTTCTTGTATAAATTCATGGAGTAATTAAGGGTAAAAAATACCATACTATCTCTAATAACCACTTCTTGGGCTATAGCTTTTTAGCTCACCTGAGCCAAAGACTCAGGATGAGCTATTGTGACCGCGATGTGTCCGTCATCAAGCCACATTTTCAAACGACATCTCCTCTGAAACCGCTAACCTGGTTTTAACCAAATTTTGTCAGAAGCATCAGTGGCTAGGGGAAAAAAATCAGTTTTAAGCTCACCAGAGCACAAAGTTCTCAGGGTGAGCTTTTGTGATTGCCTGATGTCCGTCACCTGTCGGCGTGCGTCGTCAACAATTTGAACCTTTAAAAATCTTCTCCTGAATCTACAGGGGTCTCAGCTTTCATCTTTGGCACATAGTATCATCTTTAGGTCCTCTACAAAAGTTATATAAATTATGGCCCTTGGGTCAAAATTGGCCCCGCCCCTGGGTGGGCAGTTTTCAGTAGAAACAGATACTTAAATCTTTGAAAATCTTCTCGTCTGAAACTGGAAAGCTCTCAGCTTTCATATTTTGCACATAGCATCATGTTCAAGTCTTCTACAAAAGTTATATAAATTATGGCCCCAGGGTCAAAATTGGCCCAGCCCCAGGGGTGGGCAGTTTTCAATAGAAACAAATAGCGAAATCTTTGAAAATCTTCTCGTCTGAAACTAGAAGGCTCTCAGCTTTCATATTTTGCACATAGCATCATGTTCAGGTCCTCTATAAAATTTCTATAAATTATGCCCCTGGGGCCAAAATTGGCCCCGCCCCAGGGGTAGCCAGTTTTCAATAGAAACATATAGTGAAATCTTTGAAAAATCTTCTTCTGAACTGGAAGGTTCTCAGCTGTCATATTTGGCAAATAGCATCATGTTCTAGAGGTCCTCTACAAAAGTTATATAAATTATGGCCCTGGGGTCAAAATTGGCCCGCCCCAGGGATGGGCAGTTTTCAATAGAAACAAATACTGAAATCTTTGAAAATCTTCTTCTGAAACTGGAAGAATTTCATATTTGGCAATTAGCATCATGTTCAGGTCCACTACAAAAGGTATATAAATTATGGTCCTAGGTTCAAAATTGGCCCAGCCCCAGGGGTGGGCAGTTTTCAATAGAAACAAATAATGAAATCTTTGAATATTTTCTTCTGAAACTGGAAGGTTCTCAGCTTTCATATGTTGCACATAGCATCATGTTCAGGTCTTCTACAAAAGTTATATAAATTATGCCCCTCAGGTCAAAATTGGCCCTACCCCAGGGTAAGCCAGTTTTCAATAGAAACATATAGTGAAAACTTTGAAAAACTTCTAGTCTGAAACTGGAAGGTTCTCAGCTTTCATATTTGGCACATAGCATCATATTCATGTTCACTACAAAATTTCTATAAATTGTGCCACTTGGGTCAAAATTAGCCCTGCCCCAGGGCAGACTAGTTTTCTATAGAAACATATAGTGAAAACTTTGAAAATCTTCTCCTCTGATTGTCTGGTGAGCTCTTCAGGACCATTCTGGCCCTCTTGTTCATATAAAATCTTTAAAAATCATTTTCTCTGAAATTGTAAGGCCTATACCTTTGATATTTGGTATAATTATACAGGGTGTCCAAAAAGAAAGTTTACAGTTTCATCCCCTTATAAGTTTGTCAAATATTGAACTTTATTGGTAGCATGATCTAATGGTTCTATACAAAGATTGTGACCCCTAGCCCAAAAATGGCCCAGCCCAAGGGCTTATTAGTTTTTCATAGGAAAATCTTTAAAAATCTTCTCGGAAACTGTAAGGCCTAGACCTTTGATATTTGGTTTGTAGTATGATCTAATGATTCTCTACAAAGATTATTCAAATTATGTCCCTCGGACCAAAACTGGCCCGCCCAAGGGCTTATCAGTTTTTCATAGGAAAATCTTTAAAAAATCTTCTCTGAATCTGTAAGACTTAGATCTCTTGATGTTTTGTATGTAGCATCATCTAATGGTCCTCTACAAAAGATTGTTTAAATTATGATGCCTGGACCAAAATTGCTCTGCCTAAGGGCTTATCAGTTTTTCATAGGAAATTCTTTAAACAGTAAAATCTCTGAAACTTTAATGCCTAGACCTTTGATGTTTGGTATGTAATTAGCATGATCTATTATGGTCCTCTACAAATTTTGCCCAAATTATGACCCCTAGGCCAAAAATGGCCCTGCCCCAGGGCTTATTAGTTTTTCATAGGAAAATCTTTAAAAATCTTCTTCTCTGAAAGTGTTGAAGGCCTAAACCTTGTCATATTTGGTATGTAGCATCATCTAATGGTCCTCTACAAAGATTGTTCAAATCATAACCCCTAGGTCGAAAATGGCCCTGCCCCAAGGCTTATTAGTTTTTCATAGGAAAATCTTCTTCTCTGAAAATGTAAAGCCTGGAGCGTTGATATTTTGTGTGTAGCATGACCTAATGGTCCTCTTCAAAGATTGTTCAAATTATGATGACTGGGTTGAAAATGGCCCCGCCCCAGGCTCTTTAAACATCTTCTTCTCTTAAACTAAAATACCCAGACCATTGATATTTGGTATATATCATTATTTGGTATACCGGTATATCATTATTTAATTGTCATCTACCATGATTGTTCAAATTATGATCCCGGCCAGGCCAAAATGGCCCCACCCTGGGGTTTATCAGTTTTGCATAATCCTTCAAAACTCTTGCTGCTTTGCCTTGTGAATCTCTACCAGGGTTGTAGAAATGATGACTTCTGGGTCACAAATGGCCTCGCCCTAGAGGTTATCTCAGGTGATCCCTTCAGAGCCTCATGGCCCTCTTGTTTGAAAAGTCGCTTCAGATCTTCATGATAGCATGCTAGCATGAATTCAAAAATACACAACTCAATGAGCTATTGGAGATACTTCTAGTTGGCATTTTTTTGGGGAGGGGGTACAGAGCTACCGCTAAAGGTGCACAGCTAAATACTAAAACTTTCTTCGAAATGATTCTAAACTCTAAAAAGTGGTCACAGTATGGGAAGTAGAAATGGAGGAGTTATTTTTGACAATGTTTAAATTTATACATCATATCTGGACCTATGGTTACATTTTATTTATTTTCTTTTGCAGTCCTGAATCAGTACCCACAGTAGTGTTACGAAGCGTTACGACGTTATCAAAGGGAAAGAGTGATAAGAAGAAGGTAACTTATTTGCTATTTGTATTGTCATTAGAAACTGGCCTATTTTAAATATGGAGTGAATTGGATTGATAATTGATAAGGTATAATGTCATATGGCCTTTTGTGATATTAAATAAACATCATATACCGTTAGTAGAAGGTTTATTAGGTTAGTAGATAGGCGTTATGATTCTATAACCATGGAACTATTTTAATTTTCTGTAAATATGCATAAAATCGTGTTGACGAAATAGATCTAACAGAAAATTCACCAAAAGAATTATTCATATGAGAAAAAATAAAAATAACTGGCTATAGCTGGATTCGAACCTGCGCCTGATCCTACAAAAACCAATTCTAATCACTCTTGAGACGTCGTCCGTACCGACTGCGACACTGAGGCCACATACAAAGTGACGTTGATTTATCAGTTTTATTTATTTAATCCACCGCTGGCGAAGCACCTTTTTGATAAAATCAAGCCTGGAAGCAAAGATTGACAGCTAAATAGTAAATATTTTCTTTTCACTCCCATGATAATTTGATTGATAAACTCTTACAGGGGCGGTGATAGTCATTGACCTAAATATAGCCTGTTTAGTTCCATCGATTTATGAGTGACGTTCTAGGTCTATCTAAAAATAGAAACCGAGACTACGGAACTCGGAATTTGACCAGAGAATATAACCATATCTGTTTGAAATAACTTATTGACCCTCGATTGAAATCATCTTATTTTTCAAATTCAACCAAGTTTTCCCCTCTTGTAATGCAAGTATCGAAACTATTTTCCTCTGCGGTAGCTCGTTAGATCTATTTACATCTAAATGGAAATAAAAGGGAGGGATCTGTGGATCGAAAAACCGCATTTTCAATGTAAATTATTTCAAGATTGTTGAAGGGCTTATCAGTTTTTCATTGGAAATTCTTTAAATAGTAAAATCTCTGAAACTTAAATGCCTAGACCTTTGATGTTTGGTATGTAATTAGCATGATCTATTATGGTCCTCTACAAATTTTGCCCAAATTATGACCCCTAGGCCAAAAATGGCCCTGCCCCAGGGCTTATTAGTTTTTCATAGGAAAATCTTTAAAAATCTTCTTCTCTGGAAGTGTTGAAGGCCTAAACCTTGTCATATTTGGTATGTAGCATCATCTAATGGTCCTCTACAAAGATTGTTCAAATCATAACCCCTAGGTCAAAAATGCCCCTACCCCAGGGCTTATTAGTTTTTCATAGGAAAATCTTCTTCTCTGAAAATGTAAAGCCTGGAGCATTGATATTTTGTATGTAGCATGACCTAATGGTCCTCTTCAAAGATTGTTCAAATTATGACCACTGGGTTGAAAATGGCCCCGCCCCAGGCTCTTTAAACATCTTCTTCTCTTAAACTAAAATACCCAGACCTTTGATATTTGGTATATATATATATCATTATTTGGTATACCGGTATATAATTATTTAATAGTCATCTACCAAGATTGTTCAAATTATAATCCCGGCCGGGCCAAAATGGCCCCACCCTGGGGTTTATCAGTTTTGCATAATCCTTCAAAAATCTTGCTGCTTTGCCATGTGGATCTCTACCAGAGTTGTAGAAATGATGACTTTTGGGTCACAAATGGCCTCGCCCTAGAGGTTATCTCAGGTGAACCCTTCAGAGCCTCAGATGGCCCTCTTGTTTGAAAAGTCGCTTCAGATCATCATGATAGCATGCTAGCATGAATTCAAAAATACACAACTCAATGAGCTATTAGATATACTTTCTAGTTGGCAATTTTTTTTTTTGGTACAGAGCTACCGTTAAAGGTGCACAGCTAAATACTAAAACTTTCTTCGAAATGATTCTAAACTCTAAAAAGTGGTCACAGTATGGGTAGTAGAAATGGAGGAGTTATTTTTGACAATGTTTAAATTTATGCATCATATCTGGACCTATGGTTACATTTCATTTATTTTCTTTTGCAGTCCTGAAGCAGTACCTACAGTAGTTTAACGAAGCGTTACGACGTTATCAAAGGGAAAGAGTGATAAGCAGAAGGTAACTTATTTGCTATTTGTATTGTTATTAGAAACTGGTCTAGTTTAAATATGGAGTGAAATGGAATGATAATTGATAAGGTATAATGTCATATGGCCTTTTGTGATATTAAATAAACATCATATACTGTATTATCCTCCTAATTTGACCTGAGACTTGATTAAATTTCGGCGTGATTATCGGGATTGTTCGTAATACACTGTGGCAAAAAATAGCAAACCAAGAGCCGGTAATAATCATGTTCCACGAGGATTGTACAGTAAAACCCCATCTAATGCGACCACTGAATGAATAAACATGGCTGTCTTTATAAGCAGGTGGTTCCTTAATACATGACCAAAGTTATGCAGAAAGCTCCTACAGGAGCTTTCTGCATAACTTTTGTCCTGTATTAAGCTACCACCTGCCTTTGTCATTATGAATTATGCCTCCATTAGGTTGTCGCACTAGAAGGGTGTTACTGTATTCTTTTAGCGCATTCTTATATAATCATTTTTAAAATAAGTTGCCAAAAATTGCAGACAATCGCCGGTTTCAGAGGTCACCTGTGGTCTTTAGCCATTGCAAGCCTAATGATCAAAACCGATGAACAGGTCTAGATTGACGAGCCCTTCGTTTATCAAAAATTATAATATTTTATCAAGTTGAAACTCTAATATTTTTATATTTTCTCACTTATTGACCATAATTATACTGTCAGATAAAATGTGTACATGTATTACTACAACCTTTTACTCCATGAATATGCATCAGAGCTACAGATAATGGTGCGTACTCAATCACTAAAATCTTCATTTCTCCACCAAACCAATACTGTGACCACTCTTTAGAATCGTCTCATCGGGCCGATTCTTTAGAGTGGTCACAGTAAGGGGTTTGATGGAGAAATAAAGGAGCTTTTGTTGAAAATGTTCAAATTTATGCATCTTATTTGGAGCTCTGATGCATGTAAGAAATAATGAGATCATGAAATTTGCAATTAGATACTGGTCAAGTGTGAGTATTGGTTGAATAAAATTGATAGGTATAATCTAGTATAAAGTTATATGGCCATGAGTGATTAACCCTTTCCCTGTTGTATATTCCTGTAAAAAATAATGAGGCCATGAATATTGATTAGATTATTATACCCCCACCAACAAAGTTTTGGGGGTATGCTGGAGTCACCATGTCCGTCAAGTTGTCCGTCCGTTCGTCTGTCTGGCATGTCCGCATCATAACTTCCAAAGTATAATAGCCATTAGCAATTGTCGTCTGCAAATTTTATAGTCTGCTTCAATTCTAAATATACACTTTCCTTCCATATCGTTTTTGAAAAAAATGTTAGGGTGACAAACAGTTTGGATTCTGATGAGACACCGAGTTACTCGGCGTCTCATCTAGATCCAAACTGTTTAATAATGTTACCATAAAGTAGCCGGTAGAGTGCCAAAAGTTAATTGACTTCAAACTTCATATATAGATAGATCACGATCACATTGACTGCATGTGCAGTGCACAAGGTTTGTAACTGTGTCTTAAGTATTTTTGGAGTTATTGCCCTTTGTTATTTTTCAGGCTTTATTATAATGAGTTACAGATCAAATTTGAATTTCGTTATGCTTCATCTCTGAATCTCTGAAACTTTAATGCCTAGACCTTTGATGTTTGGTACATGTATGTAATTAGCATGATCTATTATGGTCCTCTACAAATTTTGCCCAAATTATGACCCCTAGGCCAAAAATGGCCCTGCCCCAGGGCTTATTTTTAGTTTTTCATAGGAAAATCTTTAAAAATCTTCTTCTCTGAAAGTGTTGAAGGCCTAAACCTTTTGATATTTGGTATGTAGCATCATCTAATGGTCCTCTACAAAGATTGTTCAAATCATAACCCCTAGGTCGAAAATGGCCCTGCCCCAGGGCTTATTAGTTTTTCATAGGAAAATCTTCTCTGAAAATGTAAAGCCTGGAGCGTTGATATTTTGTGTGTAGCATGACCTAATGGTCCTCTTCAAAGATTGTTCAAATTATGATGACTGGATTGAAAATGGCCCTGCCCCAGGCTCTTTAAACATCTTCTTCTCTTAAACTAAAATACCCAGACCTTTGATATTTATATCATTATTTGGTATACTGGTATATCATTATTTAATTGTCATCTACCAAGATTGTTCAAATTATGATCCCGGCCAGGCCAAAATGGCCCCACCCTGGGGTTTATCAGTTTTGCATAGTCCTTCAAAAATCTTGCTGCTTTGCCTTGTGGATCTCTACCAGGGTTGTAGAAATGATGACTTCTGGGTCACAAATGGCCTCGCCCTAGAGGTTATCTCAGGTGATCCCTTCAGAGCCTCAGGCCATCTTGTTTGAAAAGTCGCATCAGATCGTCATGATAGCATGCTAGCATGAATTCAAAAATACATAACTCAATGAGCTATTAGATATACTTTCTAGTTGGCATTTTTTTTTTTTTGGTACAGAGCTACCGTTAAAGGTGCACAGCTAAATACTAGAACTTTCTTCGAAATGATTCTAAACTCTAAAAAGTGGTCACAGTATGGGTAGTAGAAATGGAGGAGTTATTCTTGACAATGTTTAAATTTATGCATCATATCTGGACCTATGGTTTCATTTTATTTATTGTCTTTTGCAGTCCTGAATCAGTACAGTACCTATAGTGTCCTGCCAAATATACTTGAAGCGTTACGACGGTATCAAAGGGAAAGAGTGAAAAGATAAAAGGTAAATTATTTGCTATTTGTATTGTTATTAGATACTGGTCTAGTTTAAATATGGAGTGAATTGGATTGATAATTGATAAGGTATAATGTCATATGGCCTTTTGTGATATTAAATGAACATCATATACTGTATTATCCTCCTAATTTGACCTGAGACTCGATTAAATTTCGGCGTGATTATCGGGATTGTTCATAATACACTGTGGCAAAAAATAGCAAACCAAGAGCCGGTAATAATCATGTTCCACGCGGATTGTACAGTAAAACCCCATCTAATGCGACCACTGAATGAATAAACATGGCTGTCTTTATAAGCAGGTGGTTCCTTAATACATGACCAAAGTTATGCAGAAAGCTCCTACAGGAGCTTTCTGCATAACTTTCATCCTGTATTAAGCTACCACCTGCCTTTGTCATTATGAATTATGCCTCCATTAGGTTGTCGCACTAGAAGGGTGTTACTGTATTCTTTTAGCGCATTCTTATATAATTATTTTTAAAATAAGTTGCCAAAAATTGCAGACAATCGCCGGTTTCAGAGGTCACCTGTGGTCTTTAGCCATTGCAAGCCTAATGATCAAAACCGATGAACAGGTCTAGATTGACGAGCCCTTCGTTTATCAAAAATTATAATATTTTATCAAGTTGAAACTCTAATATTTTTATATTTTCTCACTTATTGACCATAATTATACTGTCAGATAAAATGTGTACATGTATTACTACAACCTTTTACTCCATGAATATGCATCAGAGCAACAGATAATGGTGTGTACCCAATAACTAAAATCTTCATTTCTCCACCAAACCAATACTGTGACCACTCTTTAGAATCGTCTCATCGGCCGATTCTAAAGAGTGGTCACAGTAAAGGTTTTGATGGGGAAATAAAGGAACTTCTGTTGAAAACGTTCAAATTTATGCATCTTATTTGGAGCTCTGATGCATGTAAGAAATAATGAGATCATGAAATTTGCAATTAGATACTGGTCAAGTGTGAGTATTGGTTGAATCAAATTGATAGGTATAATCTAGTATAAAGTTATATGGCCTTGAGTGATTAACCCTTTCCCTGTTGTATATTCCTGTAAAAAATAATGAGGCCATGAATATTGATTAGATTATTATACTCCCACAAACAAAGTTTTGGGGGTATACTGGAGTCACCATGTCCGTCAAGTTGTCCGTCCGTTCGTCTGTCTGGCATGTCCGCATCATAACTTCCAAAGTATAATAGCTATTAACCTTTTGCACTCTGAGCAATTGTCGTCTGCAAATTTTATTGTCTGCTTCAATTCTAAATATACACTTTTCTTCCATATCGTTTTTAAAAAAAATGTTAGGGTGACAAACAGTTTGGATTCTGATGAGACGCCGAGTAACTCATCTGGATCCCAACTGTTTGCAAATGTTACCATAAAGTAGTCGGTAGAGTGCCAAAAGTTAATTGACTTCAAACTTCATATATAGATAGATCACGATCACATTGACTGCAAGTGCAGTGCACAAGGTTTGTAACTGTGTCTTCAGTATTTTTGGAGTTATTGCCCTTTGTAATTTTTCAGGCTTTATTATAATGAGTTACAGATCAAATTTGAATTCCGTTATGCTTCATTGATTTTTAAAGGAATGACAGCATATTGACTTCGAAATTTTTAGGAAATTTCAGGTTTTCCAGGTTTTTTTTCTAAACTGTAGCACTGATATTGTAGTGATTTATTTCTATAACCTCCATCTCTGTGTCAAATGTGCTAGTGGGTGATTCTTCAAAAATTGGTAATTTTGCCTACAAATTTTTCAAAAACATTTTGCTTATAAAACCGTTTGCTTAACACGTATACCATAACTATGAACTGTCTTTGACTTATAAAGAGTAATGTCCGTGCTGATTGTTCAATAGAAAAAATATTTTTTACATTTTATAAATTGCCAATGACCTGAAAATGTCATTACCGCAACGATGTAAAATTGGACCTCGTTTTATCTAAATATTTGGTTAAAGGGTGTTTATCGTTCAAGATGTGTGTTTAATTATGAATATGAATAACGTAATTCTGTTTCTTTTAGTAATACATCTTGCAAAATCAAAAATTGTCTCTCAAGGTGATGGAAACAGCTAATTTTTAAGATTTTGATGTATCGAAGTTGTCTCCGAAGTGTTGCTAAATTTCTTTTGATTAATTAAAAGCATGCTTTATACTAGCTTTAGGACTAATTTATCGTAAAAGTATACAGTTCAAAGATTTCCATTGCTCAACTTTTAAAAAATGGCAAAAAATGCCAAAAAAATGAATGAAAATCGTTTCGGTAATGACGTTGCGGTAATGACGTTGCTGTAATGACAGCAAAAAGTAAAGCCAAATGGTACTGAATTTATTCAGAAATATCATTTATTTTGTTTTTGGATGCAAGTTAAAGTCGTATTTTCACAAAATAGTTGTTCAGATACCAAAATAATTAAGGGTTATGTCAGTACCGAAACACAGGCCGTTTCGGTAATGACCGTTTCGGTAATGACAATTTTGTTTATTTTTCATAATTTCAGGCATTTACCCAGTACATGTTTCAATTATTTTATGCATTTAAGCATCGTGTACACACAGCGTATACAACAAGGTCTGTTAACATGAATTTATAGTTCAGCTTGCCTGGTTTGAAGGCGTTTCGGTGCTGACAGCCTAAAAACATAATCAATAGAAATCCATGTTTGGGAGACCATTTCTTATAATAGAACCGGGATCGCTAAATCGAAGTGTACCCTATAATGACTGCATGGGGAAAACCTTCTGATGACGTCAGAAGGGATTTCCCTCAATTTCAAGATAAAATAGGTACAGGCTATAACACCATACCGTTTCGGTACTTACAGGAAAACGAGGGACAAAAATCAGCAGCTGAAAAAAGCCACTAAAGATTAAACTAACAGCTATATTTTGTATTCATTCATTCTATGATAATATAATGACATTATCAATAGAGAAAAATTATCAAATTTAAGATGATTTAAGGTCAAGATATCTCATTTTATTATGTGTTGTATGATGAGGGACATGGGAATTTTGCACCCCCTTTCATACTTGAAAGTCGATTCCAAGAAAATGAACATAAATTCTCACTGGTTATCACTATATTCTCACTAAGGTATGTCATATTAACTAGGCAAAGATAAAATATTCTTTTAAAAGTAAATTTTTATGACTTTTAAATCATGTGAAAGGTGAGGGACAGCATATTACAAACTTTTGAAGAATCACCCATGTGGGGGTATTCATCACCTTTAGTGGTAGTTCTAGTTCTTTATAACGGCAACTGATCACAGGACATTTTTAGCTCAGGCAGAAGCTGTAGAATCAGATTTATATTACACCATAAGCAAACAGAGCAGATACTGATCAGATGGCTCCTATAAGAGCCATCTGATCTGGGTCTACTGTTTGCAGATGCGTAAAAATGCGCTTACATAAGGGAATAGATCAATTAACACTTTCCCTCATATAAACATGTTTTCACACATTTGCAAACAGAGTGGACCCAGTTCAGATGGTTGCTATAGGTTGGAGCTGTCTGATCAGGGTCTGCTCTGTTTGCTACTGGAAATTGAAAGACTTGTTTCATTACTTTCTAAAATGATTATGTAACAGTTTTACACAATCCATATTTCATTATAAATGTTTTGTCCATGAATATTCAGTAGGTATTGAAATTTGAAATAAATACAGAACAGGGAAAGGGATAACCCTTTACTACATAAATAAGCCTCTCTATGCCTTTGCAAACAGAGTAGACCCAGATCAGACTGCTCCTAGAGGAGCCATCTGATCATAGTCTGCTCTATTTCCTTATAATATGATATAGATCTGATTCTACAGTTTCTGTGGTAACCATCATAAAAATGAATGTAATTAATAATCATGACGTCATTATTTCTTGCATAAATTCATGAGTAAAGGGTTAAAAATACCATACTGTCTCTAATAACCACTTCTGGGGCTTCAGCTTTGTAGCTCAGTGAGCTATTGTGACTGCGATGTGTCCGTCATCTGGCCACAGTTTCAAACAACATCTCCTCTGAACGGCTAACCTGATTTTAACCAAATTTTGTCAGAAGCATCAGTGGCCATGGGGAACGAATTATTGTTCACATTAAGTCCCCCCGGCCCAAAAATGGCCCGCCCAAGGGCTTATCAGTTTTTAAAGAAAATCTTTTTCTCTAAAACTGTAAGGCCTAGACCTTTGATATTTGATATGTAGCATGATCTAATGATCCTCTACAAAGTTTGTTCAAATTATGACCCCCGGACCAAAAATAGCCCCGCCCAAGGGCTTATCAGTTTTTCAAAGAAAATATTTTTCTCAGAAACTGTATGGCCTAGACCTGTGATATTTGGTATGTAGCATGATCTAATAGTCCTCTACAAAGATTGTTCAATTTGTGACTCCCAGACCAAAAGTGGCCCCGCCCAATGGCTTATTAGTTTTTCATTGGAAAATCCTTAAAAATCTTTTCTGAAACTTTAAGGCCTAGACCTTTGATATTTGGTTTGTAGCATGATCTAATGAGCCTCTACAAAGTTTGTT
Source organism: Azorinus chamasolen (assembly GCA_963576725.1). Classification (NCBI taxonomy): domain Eukaryota; kingdom Metazoa; phylum Mollusca; class Bivalvia; order Cardiida; family Solecurtidae; genus Azorinus; species Azorinus chamasolen. The sequence goes on from OY755248.1 coordinate 28,435,872, forward strand.
CAAATTTTGACCTCCGTACCAAAAATGGCCCGCCCAAGGGCTTATCAGTTTTTCATAGGAAATTTTTTAAAAATCTTCTTCTCTGAAACTTTAAGGCCTTAACCTTTGATATTTGGTATGTAGCATGATCTAATGATTTTCTACAAAGATTGTTCAAATTATGACCCCTGGGCCAAAAATGGCCCCGCCCTAGGGCTTATCAGTTTTTCATAGGAAAATCTTTAAAAAGCGTCTCTGAATCTGTAAGGCCTAGATCTTTGATGTTTGGTATGTAGCATCATCTAATGGTCCTCTACAAATATTGTTCAAATTATGATGCCCGGACCAAAATTGGATCTGCCTAAGGGCTTATCAGTTTTTCATAAGAAATTCTTTAAACAAAAAAATCGCTGAAACTTCAAGACCTAGACATTTGATGTTTGGTATGTTACATGATCTATTGTGGTCCTCTACAAATTTTGCTCAAATTATGACCCCCAGGCCAAAAATGGCCCTGCCCCAGGGCTTATTAGTTTTTCATAGGAAAATCTTTAGAAATCTTCTTCTCTGAAAGTGTAAGGCCTAAACCTTTGATATTTGGTACGTAACATCATCTAATGGTCCTCTACAAAGATTGTCGAATCATAACCCCTGGGTCGAAAATGGCCCTGTCCCAGGGCTTACCAGTTTTCCATAAGAAAATCTTTAGAAATCTTATTCTCTGAAAGTGTCAGGCCTAAACCTTTGATATTTGGTATGTAACATCATCTAATGGTCCTCTACAAAGATTGTCTAATCATAACCCCTGGGTCGAAAATGGCCCTGCCCCAAGATTTATCAGTTTTCCATTATAAGGAAAATCTTCTTCTCTGAAAATGTAAAGCCTATGGTAGAGCTTTGATATTTTGTATGTAGCATGATCTAATGATCCTCTTCAAAGATTGTTCAAATTATGACCACTGGATTGAAAATGGCCCCACCCCCAGGCTCTTAAACATCTTCTTCTTAAACTTAAATGCCCAGATCTATGTAATTTCACAAGCAAACAGAACAGATCCTGATCCGAGACAGTTCCTATATCTGTTTGCAAAGGTGTTCAAAGGCGTATTTAATACTATTTATGGAGTAAAGGGTTAACATATAGGTAACCAATGTAGACCATAATCAATTCTTCCTACAGTTATGAAATATGATGCCCAATTAAGTCATACAAACCTAATGGGGGTAAGGGAATAACTTATGTCATAGCATTTAGGGTAAATAGGTCAATACAGGCTCATTAACCCTTTCCTCCATGAATATTTATCTAGAAATAATGATGTCATGAATATTGATTTGATTAATTGTTATAGTAGTACATGTACACAGGAAGGTTTTGTCCGTGTCAGAAACTGTAGAATCATATCTATATCATATCATATAAGCAAACCGAGTAGACCCTGATCAAATGGCTTCTTATAGGAGCTGTCTAATCTGGGTCTACTCAGTTTGCAAAGGCGTAGAAATGCGTATTTATGAATGAAAAGGTTAATCTGCTTTACCTTTTCCCTGTTGAACATTTCATGTAAGAAGTAATGACATCATGAATATTTATAAGCTGAATTTTTTTTCAATAGAATGTTTTGCTTTCACAAAAACTGTACAATCAGATCTATGTCATGCCATAAGCCAACAGAACAGACCGTTTAGATGACCCATACAGGAGCTGTCTGATCTGGGTCTACTCTGTTTGCAAATGTGTAAAACATGTTAGTATGTCGCGGGAATGATTTAATGAATTTCAAATGTTTTGGATCGACTCGGTTGCAAAGTCTTTAAAGTACATGTACTTGTTTTATTACATAATTATTTAGAGGGAACTGTGAGTTGACCCCTTTGTCTGTCCTATCTGTCTGTCTGTCTGTCTGTAGACATGATTTTGTCTGGACAACTGTATCTTGCAATATTGAAATTATTTTCTTGTATGATTCTTCTAAAACTAGTAGGGGTCCAATGAAATGGCCAAACCTGTGTGTGATCTATTGAATGGAGTCATTCGGCATTGTGATATGTACATTGTATTGCAATACACAGATATAGTAAAAAACGGAGTAAAACTATAGCTACCTTTTATTTTGAAGTGTTTGGTGTCCAAGTGAAAAATACAAATTTAAGTTGCAACAACCTAAACAACATTGAAAACATATTAATGATTTAGAAAACCTTCAAATCTTTCAATAGAATCTCATGTAAAAATGTTCAATTCTTAACCCTTCCTTGGGCCCCATGAATATTCATGAACGAAATAATGACATCATGAATATTAGATTAATTTTTATAATAGCACATGAACACATGAAGTTTTGGTCTTGGCAAAAACTCTAGACTCATCTATATTATATCATAAGCAAAGAGAGCAGACAGACCCTGATCAGATGACTCCTATAGGGACCAATAATTTATCTGTAAACCAGTACATGTACATTGTGATTCAGCATCCCTCCGAAAGATACTGTGCAGTTACGTACAAAGTCTCTGTATCACAATATTTTCTTCAATATCAGAGCACTCAATATCAATACTGTATAGGAGCCATCTGATCTGGGTGTACTCTGTTTGCAATGACATAGAAAGGTGTATTTATGGATGAAAGGGTTAAGTGCTGGTAGCTTGAGGGACAGAAAATAAAATGTTCTTATTCATTGCAGTATTGATATTGAGTGCTCTGATATTTAAGAAAATATTGTGATACACAGACTTTGTACGTAACTGCACAGTATCTTTCAGAGTGATGCTGAATCACAATAGACATGTACTGGTTTACAGATAAATCATTGCACCACTAGAAACTAGGAGTATTCCTTAGTTGATGACTTGCAGTTGTAGTTGACATAGGATAATTGTCACATTTATATCATCATGAATATTAATAAGATAAATTTTAATCATGGTATCTGGGTTCAAACTTTTTTTTACCACTGGCAATGTTTCACCAAAGCCCAACTTTACTACTGGCATTATCAATTTATAACTGGCAATTTTATCTAGTTTCTAAACCAAATTTGAGAATACAGCAGACCCTCTCAGTAGAGGTCACTTGTTTAAATGGAATATAAAGGCAGTTGAAAGCTCCCAAATGAACTTTCTGCATTGCCTAATGTGGATTAAGCAACCGCCTACCCTTACAGTAAGCCTCAATCTAATAAAGATTGACCGCTGTTGGCAGGTTTCACTGTACATGTATTTGCACCCTGCTATGAGGTTTCCAACAAGCATGTCTGTGTATGTATTGACAGCTGTATTACTTATACAAGTTGGATTGGATCAGGGTTTACACTGACAGTAAGAAATAATCATTACTAGTCGAGAATAATATCAATTCATGATGATGATCCAATGTGGAGAGTTCGAAATAGATCTACTTTCGTTTTCAATGTGGCAGCTGTCCTGATCTTATCTGGGTTAGCATTGCTTGCATTTAAAACCCCACTGCAGGGCTCATTTAAGTAACCCAAAATATATACTCACAGTTTTAGCTCACCAGAGCACAAAGTGCTCAGGGTGAGCTTTTGTGATCGCCTGATGTCCGTCGGCATTCATCGTCCGTCATTCGTCGTATGTCTTTTGGCGTTCTGCGTCCGTCGTCAACAATTTGACCCATTAAAAATCTTCTCCTCTGAATTTACAGGGTTCTCAGCTTTCATATTTGGCATATAGCATCAATATTCAGGACCTCTACAAAATTTGTATAAATTATGCCCCTGGGGTCAAAATTAGCCCCGCCCAAGGGTGCCTTATTATACCCCCACCACCTGTGGTGGGGGCTATATTGGAAACACCTTGTCCGTCCGTCGGTCCGTCGGTCCGTCGGTCTGTCGGTCCGTCCGTCCGTCTGTCGCGCGAGATCGGGACATTGACTATAACTTTTGAACCACTACAGATAAACACTTGATATTTGGCATGCATGTGTGTCTAATGAATCTGCACATTTTGACATGTTGCATGCCAAGGTCAAGGTCACTGTTCAAGGTCAAAGGTCGAATATATAGGTCAAATTACTAACTTTAACATTGGCTATAACTTTTGAACCACTACAGATAAACACTTGATATTTGGCATGCATGTGTGTCTCATGAAGCTGCACATTTTGACATGTCGCATGCCAAGGTCAAGGTCACTGTTCAAGGTCAAAGGTCGAATATATAGGTCAAATTACCAACTTTAACATTGGCTATAACTTTTGAACCACTACAGATAAACACTTGATATTTGGCATGCATGTGTGTCTCATGAAGCTGCACATTTTGACATGTCGCATGCCAAGGTCAAGGTCACTGTTCAAGGTCAAAGGTCGAATATATAGGTCAAATTACCAACTTTAACATTGGCTATAACTTTTGAACCACTACAGATAAACACTTGATATTTGGCATGCATTTGTGTCTCATGAAGCTACACATTTTGACATGTCGCATGCCAAGGTCAAGGTCACTGTTCAAGGTCAAAGGTCAAATATATAGGTATAAACACTTGATATTTGGCATGCATGTGTGTTTAATGAAGCTGCACATTTTGACATGTTGCATGCCAAGGTCAAGGTCACTGTTCAAGGTCAAAGGTCAAATACATATGTAAAATTAACAACTTTAACATTGGCTATAACTTTTGAACACTGCAGGTAAACACTTGATATTTGACATGTCGCATGCCAAGGTCAAGGTCACTGTTCAAGGTCAAAGGTCAAATATATAGGTATAAACACTTGATATTTGGCATGCATGTGTGTCTAATGAAGCTGCACATTTTGACATGTCACATGCCAAGGTCAAGGTCACTGTTCAAGGTCAAAAGTCAAATATATAGGTATCGACACTTGATATTTGGCATGCATGTGTGTCTCATGAAGCTGCACATTTTGACATGTCGCATGCCAAGGTCAAGGTCACTGTTCAAGGTCAAAGGTCAAATATATAGGTCAACTTACCAACTTTAACATTGGCTATAACTTTTGAACCACTACAGATAAACACACCTAAAACAATAATATATTTTTAAAAAAAATCTCATTCAAAACCACAAAGCCTAGAGCTTTGTTATTTGGTATGCATCATCACCTAACGAAAACTTTAACCTTGGTCATAACTTCTTTAGCATTGAAGATAATCTAATGAAACTTCACACACCTGTTCACCTCACAAGGGCTATAATCTCACCAAGGGCCGATATTATGCCTTTTCCAACAAGGATGCCAGGTGGGGGTATGAATCACGTTCAGTGATAGGTCTAGTTTTCAATAGAAACATAATTATACATGTAGTAAAACTTTGAAAATCTTCTCCTCTGAAACTGGAAGGTTCTCAGCTTTCATATTTGGCATAATAGCATCATGTTCAGGTCCTCTAAAAATGTTATAATGAATTATGCCCCTGGGATCAAAATTGGCCCGCCCCAGGGGTCACTAATTTTCAATAGAAACAAATAAGGAAAACTTTGGAAATCTTCTCCTCTGAAACTGGAAGATTCTCATCTTTCATATTTGGCACATAGCATCATGTTCAGGTCCTTTACAAAAGTTATATAAATTATGCCCCTCAGGTCAAAATTGGCCCCGCCCCAGGGGTGGCCATTTTTCAATAAAGACATATAGTGAAAACTTTGAAAATCTTCTCCTGAAACTGGAAGGTTCTTAGCTTTCATATTTGGCACATAGCATCATGATCAGGTCCTCCACAAAAGTTATATAAATTATACCCTTGGGGTCAAAATTGGCCCCGCCCAAGGGGTGCCTTGTTTTCTATAGAAACATAGTGAAAACTTTGAAAATCTTCTCCTGATTGTCTGGTGAGCGATATCAGGGCCATTCTGGCCCTCTTGTTTTTTTATGTGCCTATATATATGTCAAGCCTGTTTCTCAAATGTAAGCATCATAGTGATCATATATTTATGTCAAGCTTATTGGATCTCAAAGAAAATTAAATATCTCAAATGTAAGCATAATAATTATCATATATTTATGTCAAGCTTGTTGGAATTCAAAAGTTTTAAATATCTCAAATGTAAGTATCATAATGATCACATACTTATGTCAAGCTTGATGGATCTCTAAAGTTTTAAATACCTTATTAATGTAAGCATGTTAATGATCAAATGTTTATGTGAAGCTTGATGCATCTCAAAAGTTTTAAACATCTCAAATGTAAGCATCATAATGATCATATACTTATATCAAGCTTGTTGGATCTCTAAAGTTTTAAAATACATTATTAATGTAAACATCATAATGATCATATATTAATGTCAAGCTTGTGGGATCTTAAAGGTTTTAAATATCTCAAATGTAAGCATCTTAATGATCATATATTTATGTCAAGCTTGCTGGATCTTAAAAGTTTTAAATATCTCAAATGTAAGCATCTTAATGATCATATATTTATGTGAAGCTTGTTGGATCTCAAAAGTTTTAAATATCTCAAATGTAAGCATCATAATGATCATATATTTATGTCAAGTGTGTTTCATAAATATATGAAATGTAAGCATCTTAATGATCATATATTTATGTCAAGCTTTTTGCATCTCAAAAGTTTTAGATATCTCAATGTAAGCATCATAATGATCATACCTATTTATGTCAGCCTTGATGTTGAACTCTTTGCCTAATGTAAACCCTTTCATCCGTACATATACTTATTGATGCCTTTGCAAACAGGGCAGACCCAGGTCAGACAGCTCCTGCAGGAGTCATCAGGGTCTGCTCTGTTTGCTTATAGAATTAGACATCTGATTCTACAGTTTCTTCCATAGAAAAAAATCCTGTGTTCATAAACCATATGATAATATAATGATGTCATCATTTCGTATATGAATATTCATTAGGTTAAGGGTTAACTCTTTGCACACTAAGTAAATGAAATCTACAATTTCACCTTTGTATTGAACCCTTTCCCTGTTCCATGTTTATTCCAAATTTTAGTACTTACTTAATATTCATGGACACAATATTTAAAATGAAATATGGAAGGTGGAATATTGTATGCATTTTAGAAAGTAAAGAAACAGATATTTCCAATTTCATTAGCAAACAGAGCAGACCCAGATCAGAATACTCCTATAGGTGCCCTCTGATCTGGGTTTACTCTGTCTGCAAATGCGTGAATTTATTTGAAGGAAAGGGTTAAAAACACATGATCTAAGTATCAATCAGTTTGGATCCTGATAAGACACCAAGTGACTCTGCTTTTGACCTGGAACCAAATCATTTTCATAGATTAGCATACAAACCTGCTGAAATAATCAGCTGCTAAATTTTCATCTCACCTGAACCCTTTCCTCCATAAGGCAATTTTTAGACCCAACCCCTTTGAATGAATCTACCCAAAAGGACCATTAACTAGGGAAAAGTAAAATTTTAGAATTTTGTAGTTTGAAACCATTGTGATCAATAGATCATTTTCTCCTATAGGAGCAAATTCTGTATTTATCACAATGGTTTCAAGAAGTGATTATTACAGAGGCTTAAAAATGTCTATACAGAGTAATACCGGTAGATAATCATGTCTATTTAAATACTGAAATTGTCATCTCTCCTACAAACATTGCACAGTAAAACTCCTCTAAACAGGAATTTTAATAAAGAATAAATCAGGCCTTTTTAGGCAGGTGGTTCCTTAATACAGGGTGAAAATCATGCAGAAAGCTCCTTTGGGAGCTTTCTGCATGACTTTTTACCTGCTTCTAGCTGCCACATGTCTGAAACACTGACAAGTTTACTGATTTTAACATCTGGTTTAGAGGGGGTTATACTGTATTGTGATCACTGGCTAACCCTTTCCCTGTTCTATGTTTAGTACCTACTGTCTGACTCAATATTCAAAGACAAAATAGTTACAACAAAATATGAAATGATTTAGCATGGAAAAAAAGCATGTCTGCAAGTTAGAGGTGTCATTGATAGGAACGATATCAATATATCATAGATTCATGTCAGTCGATAATTGTTTCAAAATGTCGATACAAATGGAGTACAAATAAACGCGTTTCCACAGGCTATATTTCTAACAGGTTGATAACTTCTTATGTACATACTTGCAGTGAAATTCTTGATTAGATTGTGACAATTGTAAAACATTGTAGCCATTTTAGAAAGTAAAGGAACAGATCTTTCAAATTCCAAAAGCAAATAGATCAGACCCTGATCAGACGGCTCCTCTAGGAGCCATCTGATCTGGGTCTACTGTGTTTGCAAATGTGTGGAAACACATTTTTATGAGGGAAAGGGTTAAAGAGGATTCTAAAGTGTAGTCACAACATACAGTTTGATGGAGAAATAAAGGAGCTATTTGAGAAAATGTTTTAATTTACATATATCTTATCAGTCTGGGCCTCTGGTCTCACCAGTGGATCCAGTCACAGATTTGCCACTAATGTACACTAATGTACACAGACATCAAGGTTATTATACATAAAACTTGTTCATTAGTGATATCATTACCACTTACCATTTACTTGTTTTACCCACAGGGGTCTGTACTGCTTCATGGGGGTCTATATGCACTATATAATAACTTTTAGGGGTATAGACCCCTGAAGGGGTATAGACCCCTGTGGTTTTACCTCAGTAGCGAAATTGTGGTGACCTTTGCAAGCATTTTAGACTCAGATGAGAAGCAAGTGGCACTACATTCACATGCATGTAGTATATCATACTGACTGAAAATATGGCTGAATATAGATGCAACTTATTCATAGAGCAGAGGGCGTATTGTAAGATACACTGACTGCTTGGCATCTTCGCATCAGAAATTAAAGCTGGCTTGAGTGCATGGGGACATTGCACTTCCATACCGTACTATAATTGCCCGATGGGTATCTCTCTTTAAAGTGGGAGGAATCAGCACCAAAGATGAAGCTCAGTCTGGGTGCCCTCTCACTGCTGTGTCTGACAAAGACACAGATGCTGTGAAAGCTAGAGAGTCAATGTCCGGATAAAGATGCATACCCAGATACTAAAACCATCCTTTCACCACCAAACCCTATACTGGACCACTTTTTGAATCGTCTTTTTGAGACAATTCTAAAGAGTGGTCACAGTATAGGTTTTGATGGAGAAATAAAGGAGCTACTCTTGAAAATGATTGAATATACGCATCTTATCTGGACTTCTGGAAAGCAATAATCATGCAAGATGCTAAGTCAGACAGATAGTTGAAATATCAGGCCTTGATTCATTAGCATCTTTTTCTGATTTTAAAAGAAAAACTAAACCTTCATAAAGGTTTGTGCCCACTGGATACTAAATTAATTTTATTTAACCACTGCGCAAAAGGTGAGCATAGCAAAAGCTTCGGCCCTGCTTGTCAAATATAAAAAACATGTACGCTAGATGTATCAGAGAAATTGTAACAGGTGATGAGACATGGCTGTACTTTTTGAGAAAATAGTAAAATGTTGGTGGGTTAAAATAATGACAAGCCCATTTATGCTTGGCAGAGCAGAAGTGTTAGGCAGGTTATGTATGCCATGTTCTTTATCAGATGGAATTGTGGCTCAAGTCCCAGTCCCTGAACACATTAGTGTTACTGGTACATTTTATTAAGAGAATGTCCTCTCTGCTGTTATGGATTACTATACAGTTTACCCTTTCCTCCATTTAAAAAATACGCCTTTCTACGCCTCTGTAAAAATTACTTTATGAAACCATTGTGATAAATAGAGCATATTTGCTCATATAGGAGGAAATGCTGTATTTATGACAATGGTTTAAAACTACAAAATTCTAAATCAGCTCAAAAAAACGGATCCTGCATCAATCATTTGCTCCTATAGGAGCAAATGCTCTATTTATCACAATGGTTTTAACTACAAAATTCTAAGATTTTTCTTTTCTCTAATGAATGCTCCTTTTTGATAGATTATTCAAAATGGATGGATTTAAAAACAGCCTATTGAGGAAAGGGTTTAATGCCCAATTTTAGGTGCGTGCAGCATCAAGCTATTACATGACATGGACAAGCCCATGGTTCAGCCTTAGTATAAGAATATCTTAAGATGAATCACATTGAGGTTTTACCATACCTATCAATATAGCCCTGATCTGTCCTCTTGTGCCAATGGTTGAACCCATACATTAAGTTATGCTTAAGAGGGCATCACTTTGAAATGTGCAGCTCAATCCAGAGCACTCTCTATATACCTATGTATAGAGAGTATACCTAAAGAAGCATTTTCTGATTGGCTTTTGTGCCTGGAAAACAGTCAGGTCATTTCTTGGAAACTAAGCAACCAGATATGGAAAGCCGCCACTTTTGCCACTACTTTTCAAATGGTCCTCTTAATATCATAAGCAACCAGAGCATACCTTGACCAGAAGCCGTTTGATCTGGGTCTACTGTGTTTGCAAAGGAGTGAAAAAGTGTTTGTATTAACCCATTCCCTCATATTGACACTTTTTGGTGCCACTGTAAAGGTCACTTTTGGAAACCATTGTGATAAATAAAGCATTTGCTCCATATTTCAAAATGGTTTCTGAACTACACAATTCTAAAATTTCCCTTTTCTCTAAGAAATTCTCTGTTTCAGTGGATATATTGAAAGAGGCTGGGTCTAAAAATAGCCTATGAGGTAATGGGTTAATGAAAGAGTTAAGCATTGACCCCACTGACTTTTGCAAACACTGCTTGGATTCAGGTGGTGAGATACTGAGCATCTTGGTATCTCAACAGGACAATTATCTACAAATTGAAATTTAACACTGAATATACCAAATTAACAATTTGAATGCAGGAATTTAATAATTTGAAGTTGGGTAACGAGTGTACTTGCATTTACAAACATTATAGGCTCAGATCAGATGATTCATGGAGGAGCTGTCTAATCAGGGTTTGCACTGTTTGTCATTCAAAAGTCTCTAGCAAATTTAAAGCATTCAATATACTAAATGGACTTTAACAGTGCAGCGACTCAGTTTGATTCATTGAGAGAGCTAAACAGTGATGGACCAGCCTAAGATTATTCATTGAGAAAGTTAAACAGTGATGTTGCCGGTCAAGTTTGATTCATTCAGAGAATTAAACAGTGATGAACCAGTCCAGTTTGATTCATTGAGAGAGTTAAAAAGTGATGGACCAGTCCAGTTTGATTCATTACGAGTTAAACAGTGATGTTGTCAGTCCAGTTTGATTCATTGAGAGAGTTAAACAGTGATGGACCAGTCCAGTTTGATTCATTGAGAGAGTTAAACAGTGATGGACCAGTCCAGTTTGATTCATTGAGAGAGTTAAACAGTGATGGACCAGTCCAGTTTGATTCATTGAGAGAGTTAAACAGTGATGGACCAGTCCAGTTTGATTCATTGAGAGAGTTAAACAGTGATGGACCAGTCCAGTTTGATTCATTCAGAGAGTTAAACAGTGATGGACCAGTCTAGTTTGATTCATTGAGAGAGTTAAACAGTGATGGACCAGTCCAGTTTGATTCATTGAGAGAGTTAAACAGTGATGGACCAGTCCAGTTTGATTCATTACAAGTTAAACAGTGATGTTGCCAGTCCAGTTTGATTCATTGAGAGAGTTAAACAGTGATGGACCAATCCAGTTTGATTCATTCAGAGAATTAAACAGTGATGTTGCCAGTCCTGTTTGATTCATTGAGAACCGATGCAAATTGATTAATCCAAAGAATTATAACCCTTTACTCCATGAATACGCCTTTCTATTCCTTTGCAAACCAGGTAGACCCAGATCAGATGGCTCCTTTAGGAGCCATCTAATCAGGATTTGCTATGTTTGCTTTTGTGATACAGTGCTCCCTCTCTAACAACGACACCCTTTGGGATACGAAAATTGTATGTGTTGTTCAGAGGGAGTTGTTATAGGGAGGGAAAATCAAACATAATTAGCTTGTTTGCAGATCACCAGATAGGGTGTATTTCGAGAACAAAAACCGTTATGCCTCAATCAAACCCTATGTTGTGACCACTCTTTAGAATCGCCACTTTGTGACGATTCTAAAGAGTGGTCACAACATAGGGTTTGATTGAGGCATAAAGAAAATACGATTGAAAAAAAGTTGTTTCTGGAGCCTTGTTGTTGCGGAAACAGTGACATGTGTTGTTGTAAGGAGGGAATCGTTATTGAGAGGGCCGTTGTAGGGAGGGAGCACTGTAGTACAGATATGGCTCTACAGTTTCTGCCATGGCTGAAATTTAGTTCATGTCACAGTCCATGTACTGTAATATTATTATTCAATTAATCTTATTAATATTCATGATGTTATTATTTCTTTCATGAATATTCAGGGAGTAAAGGATTAAGAAGACATCATTTTTGCAGTAGTAGAAGAGTTTACAAGTATTCTGTTGATTAACAGCAATTTTATTCTGACATTACAATTGTTCTTCTCCTGATTTTCAGATGGTGAACTTACCTATGTTGATGAAGAGTAAGTATTTGTTTCTTCATTATTCCTTTTTTTTCATTAGTGTTACAAATTTTAACTTTTTGCACACAAAGGCCAGTTTGAGATTTCTAAGCAAACTATTTGTGATGGATCCCGTTATAAAGTCCATTATTCCTCTAGTCCATAGAGACACCTCTCATAATGTCCATAATATCCCCATTGTCCATAGAGATGCCTCCTACAATGTACATTATCCATTATATCTATTATGTCCAGTATCCCTCTAGTTTCTGGAGACACCCCTCATAATATCCATTATCCCTCTAGTCCATAGAGACACCACTCATAATATCCATTATCCCTCTAGTCCATAGAGACACCTCTCATAATATCCATTATCCCTCTAGTCCATAGAGACACCCCTGATAATATCCATTATTCCTCTATTCCATAGAGACACCGCTCATAATATCCATTATCCCTCTTGTCCTTAGAAACACCTGATAATGTCCATTATCCCTCTAGTCTCATATTATTATACTGCAAAGAAAAATCCTCACTTCTGTTTGATTAACTAGCCATGTACATGAGTCCATGTACCGACAGGGTACATAGAGATTCTTCCTGGCAGGCACCACATATTTATGGTCAGAAACCAAATGACCGACTTCTCGACTCGGCTAAACAGTAGCAGAATTCATAATAGACAACTATTGATACGTAAACAAAAACATGCATAAATCAATTAAAAAACACAATTTGTTTGAAATGATCAATATAACAGTTTTTTAGATGAGTTATTATATCGTCCAGCCATCTATTACCGTATAATGGGTAATTTTTACTGCTGTAAAAGTTTACGGTTTTGGGGTAAAAACACATGATTTGATTTTATAAGATTTTTATTTTTACGAATCTATGAAGACACGTAAAAAATTAGCTCATCAAAAGTTTACATCATCAAAAATTCACAATAGTTTGGTTAATACAAAGTCAACTGTATGTCGCAGTTTGACGAGTGTTCACACCTACCACGGTAACTGTGCAGCAAACACATGTACCGGCTATCGCCATGGGCATCAAACAACATAATTAACGTAATTGACCATGTTGTACTACATGTACACATTTATCCCAATGTTTGTTATGGTCCAGTGTTCTGCCACTGCCGCAGAAATGAAGTTGGTAAATAAAATATACGTTATGAGCGCCATAGCAATAGCGACGAAACTGATGCAGCAATGGTACCCCACTTTATCTGACAAATTCAGTAAGTGACTGAAACCAGCTACAATTTCGTAATCAGTTAGTAACCATGCATCTGATTGGATGTCTGTCTCATCTCCCTTGTATGTTTCGATTTCGGCCCATAGAAACGTTTGTCAGATAATGTGTTGTTTCTTCATATTTTGTGTTGATGCTGATAGCCTATTACCCAATGCACTGAAACACCTGTACACTACATGCATAGGTATTGACAATAACACGTCGCGCTAGTGTATCGGAAGAATAGGGTGACTTTGATAAGATTACCATGCTTGCGGTTAAATTCAAATGCTAGATACTAGATCCTTTTACCGGAGTTTACGCGGCGAAAATATATGAGGAAAATTTTTAAGAAAATGACTTTGGTCGCAAAAATAAGTAAAAATTAGCAGCATGTAAAAATAACCCGTTATATGGTATAACATGAACATTGACGAAATACAATACACACCACACTGGATAGCTTCAGGTACAAATAATTTTATGGGGAATTTGCGTGCTTAGTGATTCTACCAGAGAAGATCCTGATTGGGCATCAGCTCCTACCAGAGCTGTCTGATTTGGGTCTACTCTGTAGTGGTTTAACCCTTTCCTCTATAGGCTATTTAAGACCCGACCTCTTTGAATGAATCTACCCAAAAGGAGCATTTACTAGATGAAAGTAAAATTTTAGAATTTTGTAGTTTGAAACCATTGTGATAAATAGGACATTTTCTCCAGTAGGAACAAAAATGCTCTATTTATCACAATGGTTTCATTAAGTGACAAAGGCATAGAAAGGCGTATTTATGGAGGAAAAGTTTAAAAATGTGGGATTATCAAGTTAGCAAGTAAAAGAGTTAAAATAAATTAACCATTTACCTCATAGAAATACCTTTTTAGGTCTTTGCAAACAGAAGAGACCCAGATCAGATTGCGCCTATAGTAGCTGCACTGTTTGCTAATATGAAATAATATTTCTGATTCAGCAGTCCTTACACTGTCCATAATGAAGGGAGACTTAAACTGCCCTTATAATAAAATGATCCTCAAATGCTGTTCATAATGATGCGAGTCTTATACTACCCATAATGAAGGAAGACTTAAATGTCAAAATAATACAGTGAGTCTTATATGGTTTATAATGAAGTGAGCCTTACAATACCCATAATAAAGTGTTGGTTTTTCCCATTTTAGGTATGTGGAAGCGTATGACAGACTGTTTTAGAGGTAGAAGACATGCAAATGAGCTGAGGGAAGAGAGAAGGAGAGAAAGAGCAGAGCAACAGAGGAATAGAAGGTCGGAGGTTGTGGAGCGTGGTAGGGGACCCTCCAGAGTGCAAACAGCTTTGCACCCTAGCTGGTGAGTAGTTTGAATAGTAAAACTCTACAATAATCACATGCAATATTACTGGGGGTTTGGACATTTGGTAGCTTAACCCTTTATTCCATAAATATTTCTTTCTACGCCTTTACAAACAGAGTTGACCCAGATCAGACAGTTCCTGTAGGAGCCTTCTGAACAGGGTTTCCTCTGTTTGCTTATAAAAAATACAGTAAAACTTCGATTATCAGAACACTAAAATACGTATTATTATCGATCTTTCAGACAGGTGGCAGCTTAATGCATGGTGAAAGTCATGCAGAAAGCTCCTCTAGGAGCTTTCTGCATGACTTTCACCATGCATTAAGCAGCCACCTGCCTAAAAGGGTCAAAATTCTTCTATACCGAAAATTCGAATAATCGAGGTTTTACTGTATAGATATTATTTTACAGATTTTGCCTTGGCCCAAAATGCCTGTGTCCATGTGCTATTCTAACAAATAGTCGAATTAATATTCATGGTGCCATTATTTCTTACATGAATATTCATGGTGTAAAGGGTTAATACAGGGTGAAAAGTATGCAGTAAGCTCATTAAGAAACTGTCTCATTACTTTAGTTCTGAATTAAGACACCACTTTTAAAGATTTGCCTTTTAACACCTTTGCGAACAGAATACACCCAGATCTGAAAGATAGCTCCTGGTGGTACTGTCCTATAAAACTCTGCTCTGTTTGCTTCATAATGAAATAATATAGATCTGATTCTATAATTTCTTTTATGGCAAAAACTTCCAGTGTTCATATGCTGCATAATGCAAGAATAGAAGAATGTTCAGTTCATTATTTCCTACATGGATATTCATTAACCCACTTCTTTCTACTGATACCTTTTCGTGCCTCTGTAAGTCATTTTTCAAAACCATTATGATAAATAGAGCATTTGCTCCATCATGAGCAATATATCACATTGGTTTCAGTACTACGCAATTCTGACATTTTTCTTTTTAGCTCACCAGAGCACAAAGTGCTCAGGGTGAGCTTTTGTGATCACCTGATGTCCGTCGTCCGTCGTCGTCCGTCGTCCCGCGTCCCGCGTCAACAATTTGAACCTTTAAAAATCTTCTCCTCTGAATCTACAAAGTTCTCAGCTTTCATCTTTGGTACATAGCATCACCTATAGGTCCTCTACAAAAGTTATATAAATAATGCCCCTGGGGTCAAAATTGGCCCCGCCCCAGGGGTTGGAAGTTTTCAATAGAAACATATAGTAAAACTTTGAAAATCTTCTCCTCTGAAACCAGAAGGTTCTCAGCTTTCATATTTGGCACATAGCATCATGTTCAGGTCCTCTACAAAAGTTATATAAATTATGACCCTGGGGTCAAAATTGGCCCCGCCCCAGGGGTGGGAAGTTTTCAATAGAAACAAATAGTGAAATCTTTGAAAATCTTCTCCTCTGAAACTGAAAGGCTCTCATCTTTCATATTTGGCACAGAGCATCATGTTAAGGTCCTCTACAAAAGTTATATAAATTATGTCCCTGGGGTCAAAATTGGCCCCACCCCAGGGGTGGGTAGTTTTCAGAATAGAAACAAATAGTGAAATCTTTGAAAATCTTCTCCTCTGAAACTGGAAGGCTCTCAGATTTCATATTCGGCACAGAGCATCATGTTCAGGTCCTCTACAAAAGTTATATAAATTATGACCCTAGGGTCAAAATTGGCCCCGCCCCAGGGGTGGGAAGTTTTCAATAGAAACAAATATTGAAATCTTTGAAAATCTTCTCCTCTGAAACTGGTAGGCGCTCAGCTTTCATATTTGGCACAGAGCATCATGTTCAGGTCCTCTACAAAAGTTATATAAATTATGTCCCTGGGGTCAAAATTGGCCCTGCCCCAGTGGTGGGTAGTTTTCAGAATAGAAACAAATAGTGAAATCTTTGAAAATCTTCTTCTGAAACTGAAAGGCGCTCATCTTTCATATTTGGCACAGAGCATCATGTTCAGGTCCTCTACAAAAGTTATATTAATTTTGGCCCTGGGGTCAAAATTGGCCCGTCCCAGGGGTGGGTAGTTTTCAGAATGGAAACAAATAGTGAAATCTTTGAAAATCATCTCCTCTGAAACTGGAAGGCTTTCATCTTTCATATTGGGCACAGAGCATCATGTTTAGGTCCTCTTCAAAAGTTATATAAATTATGACCCTGGGGTCAAAATTGGCCCCGCCCCAGGGGTGGGCTGTTTTCAATAGAAACAAATAGTGAAATCTTTGAAAATCGTCTCCTCTGAAACTGGAAGGCTCTCAGCTTTCATATTTAGCACAGAGCATCATGTTCAGGTCCTCTACAAAAGTTATGTAAATTATGCCCCTGGGGTCAAAATTGGCCTGCCCCAGGGGTGGGAAGTTTTTAATAGAAACATATAGTGAAGACTTTGAAAATCTTCTCCTCTGAAATTTGAAGGTTCTCAGCTTTCATATTTGGCACATAGCATCATGTTTAGGTTCTCTACAAAAGTTATATTAATTATGGCCCTGGGGTCAAAATTGACCCCGCCCCAGGGGTGGGCATTTTTCAATAGAAACAAATAGTAAAATCTTTGAAAATCTTCTCCTCTGAAACTGGAAGGTGCTCAGCTTTCAATATTTGGCACAGGGCATCATGTTCAGGTCCTCTACAAAAGTTATACTAATTATGGCCCTGGGGTCAAAATTGGCCCAGCCCCAGGGGTGGGTAGTTTTCAGTAGAAACTTATAGAGAAAACTTTGAAAATCTTCTCCTCTGAAACTGAAAGGTTCTCAGCTTTCATATTTGGCTCATAGCTTCTTGTTCAAGTCATCTACAAAAGTTATATAAATCATGTCCCTTGTGTCAAAATTGGCCCGCCCCAGGACCGGCTAGTTTTCTATAAAAACATATAGTGAAAACTTTGAAAATCTTCTCCTCTGTTTGTCTGGTGAGCGCTTCAGGGCCATTCTGGCCCTCTTGTCTCTAATAAATGCTTATTTTCGGTAGATTATTCAAGGAGGTTGGGTCTAAAATAGCCTATGAGGGAATGGGTTAAGAAATAATGACATCATGAATATTTATTAGTTGATTAGGCAGAAATTGTAGAATCATACCATAAGCAAATAGAGCAGACCCTGATAGATGTGTCTGATCTGGGTCTACTCTGCAAATGCGTGAAAAAAACCTTTATATGAATTCTCTTACTGCTTGACTTTATATTTTGCACAGATTTATGGCCCCTGGATTATATATTCAAAATATGATACATAGCTCCAGATAAGAGGCGTAAATTTAAACATTTTCAAGAATAACTCCTTTATATCTCCACCAAGCCCTATACTGTGACCACTCTTTAGAATCGACTAGAAGAGACAATTCTAAAGAGTGTCACAGTATAGGATTTGGTGGAGAAATGACGATTTTAGTATTTGGGTACAGACCGTTATCTGTGGCTTCGATTATATATTCTATTTACGTAGGGATATTAATCCTTTGAATGAGGGACGTACACACAGGCACTGTCATTCCCAAAATGTGTTGACCCAGATCAGAGGGCTCCTAGGAGCCCTCTGATTAGGGTCTGCACTATTTGTCTTTCAAAATCCTCCGCATGCTAGCGGTGAAACCATGATAACCTATGCAAACAGTTAAGTTTTGATCCAGATGAGATGTTTCATCGGGGTCCAAAACTGTTTGCAGAATTGAGAGAACATTTATTTACGAACAGAAGCAGATACATGTGTAACAATTATGGCAGATGAAAAATTACTCAGCATGCAAAGAGTTAAGCCTTTTATTCTTGTGGATTCTATAGTTAATCGCTGATGGGCTATTCCACTCTGAAAGTTCTATCAGTGATGAAAGGGTTAAGTCTGTTTTAACCCACTCCTCCATAGGCTATTTTTAGACCCAACTCTTTGAATGAATCTACCCAAGAGGAGCATTTACTAGAGAAAAGCTTTCAGCATTATTTTAGATCTGCATTAAGCTGTGAACTTAAGATATTGTCCAGATTAAAATTGAATAACTCAAACTTATGTTGTCTCTATCTAATTTACATGATCCTGTGAAGTTTGAGATACTGTACTTAAAAAACAAATCTCCACTTTCCACCAGTTTGTAAAGCTGAATACACCTTTCTACACCTTTACTAGCAGGGTAGCCCCAGATTGGAGCTCTCTTATCAGAGTCTGCTCTGTTTGCTTATAATATAAAATAATATAGATCAGATTCTACAGGTTCAGCCATGCCCAACAGGCTCCATGTTCATATGCCATTATGAAAATAAACTAATTAATATTCATGGTGTCATTATTTCTTACATGAATATTCATAGAGTAACAGGTTCACTCTTCTCATACTACATGTACTTGCAGTTGCTCGGCGTTTCATCAGAATCTAAGCTTCTCACCACTCATACAGTAGTTTCTCAAAATTTCAGCCGACTGAAAAATTAAAAAAAATTAATGGATGCACTGAAATTTTCAGCTAACATCAATATTTGCTTAACCCATTTCCTCAAGGGCTATTTTTGGATCCTACCTCTTTGAATAAATTTTCAAAAATGAGCTTTAACTAGAGAAAAGGAAAATTTCAGAATTGTGTAGTTTTTATGTAGTTTTTTGTCTAGTTTTGAAATCAATGATAAATAGAGCATCTGCTCATAAGGAGAAAATGCTCTGGTTATCACAATGGTTTCAGAAAGTGACTTTTACAGAGGCGTCAAAAGGCGTAAATATGAAGGGATGGGTTAACATGAGAAGTGTTAAATGAAACAACAAACAGAAGGAAGCTTATAGTGTAAACCATGATCAACTTTTCCATCAGGAGTTTTGTTTTGCACTATATTGCCTAATTTGCAAGGTGAGATATCTAGTACAGTAAAACAGCTGTATTAAGCAACCATTAAAATTAGGTCTAAATCTGGATCAGGTGGTAGCTTATTGCCTGTCAAAAGTAATGCTGAAAGTTCCTGTTACATTTGCAGACCACCCACAATAAACTGAGGTTTTTTATCTTGTCTATTTTTAGGTACCGTCCTGACACCTGGCACCCAGACTTTAGACCTGACCCTTCTCTGTTTGTTTTTCAAAGGTCGCATTTGGCAAGGCGACCGCTTCGTACAGTAAACGAAGCTGGAGGAAGTCAAAACCTCCCTATAAATACCCCTGATAGGATCATTATAGAGAATCCGTCCGTTGAACCTCAACCTCTAGAGATGGGAAATTCCCAACTCGTCCAGACTCCCCCCAACCCTGCAGGACATGGTTACAGTAGTCCTAGCGGCTTACCTCAACCAACGGATGGAGAGATGGTTGGAGATGCACCTGCACCTCCTCCAGTGACACCTCCTGTTTTTGCCAGGTCTCTCTTTGGGAGTTCGGATCCAGTTTTTGATCAGTCTGTTGATCAAAGACTGGAGATGATGGACTCTCATGGAGAGGTTGAGGTGTCATTGGAAGAGACTGTAGCTGTTTTGGCAGAGGAGACAGAGGTGGTGCGTGTGGAACCGATGGAGGCTGAGGATATAGAAGGTTCACCATCCATCTCATTACCTACATCACCTTGCCTTCCAACTTCTCCTCATGCTTCCCTGGTGTCAGAGGATGAAGAGATGGAGGAGAATCATGAAGCCATGCAGGTTGATGAGGAGGAAGCTTTAATTTCCTACCCATCTCCTCCATTGCCTCATGATCCTTCCCCTACTCTTTTTTCCTTGGCATCAGTGGATGATGAGGAGGAGGAGGACCGTGAGGTTGTTGTGGTGAATGAGAGGGAAGGTTCACCGTCTGTATCCTCAACTCCATCTTCTGCATCCCCTCCTCGTCCTGCTCTGGCAAGATCCCCAGTCATCAATCCACGTCGGCGGAAGAGGGGCCGCTCACCTGAGCCTTCTACCTCTGAGCCCCCTAGTAAACGCCGGCGTGTAGACAACCAGCAGCCTCAGCCAGCTGAGCCGGATGACAGAAATGATGGTGAACCCCCAGTTCAGCCGGTTCCTGGTTATTCTAGGTATGGAAGGGAATACAGACCAGTGAACCGGCTGAACTACCCAGTTTTGGGTTAGTAATATTCTTACTCTCTTATAGTATTTCAAACAGACATTGAGAAGAAGCATACAGTTAGTCAATCCAAATCATCTCACAATGTTAATTCAAATAAGTACCAAAATGTGATATTTGGCTCAAAAATACAGAAAATGCTTGTTTAAATATGCTTCTAATTAGGAACATGCATGCACTGTCTTTTGTAGACCCATATCAGACAGCTTGTATTGGAGACTTCTGATCATGGTCTGCACTAGTGTTTCATTCAAAACTGTCTGGCGAGTTTAAGCCATTCATACTAAGTAAACTCAGTGAAACACAGATGGTCAAGTCCGCTCTGATTGTTCATGGTTTAAAGGGTTAACCGTTTCCCTGTTCTATACTTATTCCAAATTTCAATAACTTGTAATTAGCTGGACTGTTTATAACAAATTTCAATACCTACCAAATATGCATGAGCAAAATAGTAATAATGAAATGTAGAAGGTGGAACATTGTAGCCATTTTAGAAACTAAAGAAACAGATCTATCAAATACCATAAACAAACAGAGCAGACCTTGATCAGACAGCTCCTATAGGAGTCGTCTGATCTGGATCCACTCTGTTTGCAGATGCATGAAAACACTTTATGAGGGAAAGGGTTAAGTGACCTAAAACCCCAATACAAACAAACAAACAATCTGAAAGCAACATGTGCATTCATTAAACTCATGTGACTGTAAATTGTAAAATTCAAAAAATGTAAATTTTCGATTCTCATTCCCAAAAAATGTCCCTCCTTATAATGCCAAGTACTAAAACATCGTATGATATTTGTGCAGTCATTATTTCTGACATGAATATTCATAAGGTGAAGGGCTATAGCAGGAGTTTTTGTAAATCATTGTAAGTGTACAAAGAATTACTTTTGTTGGTATATTTTGATCTAGATCAGTCACTTAATAACTCATTATCTTATTTTGATCACAAGTAATTGATACAGGATACGTGTTTTTGAGCTGGAAGAGGAAATTTAACCCTGACCTCCATAGGCTATTTTTAAACCCAACTTCTTTGAGTGAATCTACCCAAAAGGAGCATTTACTAGAGAAAAGTAAAATTTAGAATTTTGTAGTTTTAAACCATTGTGATAAATAGAGCATTTGCTCCTATAGGAGAAAATATGCTCTATATATCACAATGGTTTCATTAAGTGAATTTTTACAAAGGAGTAGAAAGGCGTATTTATGGAGGAAATGGTTAACTCTTTGCATGCTAAGTAATTTTTCATCTGTAACAAGTGTTATCTGCTTCAATTCTTAAAATAATTTTTCTCTCATTTCTTAGCAAAAATATGGCCATAGTGTCAAACAGTTTGGATCCTGTTGGGACACCGCATCAAATAACACTGTTTATGTGGGTAATCACAATTTTACACCCAGCATGCATAGAGTTAAACTGAAACTGATTTGTTGCAGGAAATTATTTTCATTTCTTGTTGTTAATTGATTGTGTTTCATTATTGCAGGGGGTAAACCATCATTTCAAAGGAAATAGTGCTAGACGCATTCTTCCTGGTCATCTGGATCAGCTGGTTGAGGTAGGGTCTCATACAGATATAAACATAAAAAGTACAAGCTTCACAGAATACAGGTAGTTTTACAAGGGTCTTGACAGTAAAATGAAATACCAAAAGTATTCAGACAGACAAATTGTAGGGAAATACTACAGACCCAGGTCAAACGATTCTTGAAAAGAGTGGTTTTATCTGAGCCTTCACCATTTGTTACTATAACAGTCTATTTTGATTTTATTTCTTTGTGGGATACGGGCATGTATTGTTTAGACCGATTTTCCTCTTGATTGTCAGTCTGTATTAAGCGCTGTCTACACTACTGCTCAAACACTACAAGCTGGATTTCAATGAAACTCATAGGTGAAGAAGTATTTACATATTACGACTGGACATTTCATTGTTAACTCTTTACTCCATAAATACACCTTTCGACACCTTTACAAACAGACTAGACCCAGTCATCTGGTCAGGTTCTGCTCTGTTGGCTTATGGAATGATATAGATCTGATTCTAAAACTTCTGCTATAGCAAAGATTTCATATGCCAATATGCCATTTATGTTGATTTAAACTCCTATGCCTTAATTCATGATCTGAAACATTTGCAAACAGTTTGGATCCAACTGAGACGCTGAGTAACTTGGCATCTCATCTGCATCCAAGTTGTTGACACTTGGTCAAACATTTGTTGTGACAAACAATGCAGACCCGGATGAGAGGGCTTCTCTAGGACATTAGACATTAGTGGCTCAATTCACTAACTGAAATGGTTAAGTTTCATTTGTCAGTAAATACAGCCATCATCAGTTTTCCTACCGACATTTCTTATCAGTTTCGTTTCATTTCAAAACCATGGTTAGGACATTTATGTAGTTTGGATCCTGATGGGATGATAATTTACTTTGCCTCACATTTCATAACTCAGTGTCAAACATAAGGGGCTTACTAAGTAGTTACAACACAGCATTACCCTAAGAGACCTAGATTTTCTTATTCCTCAGTTCCACACGGAGTGGTCTTACTAAGTGGTTACTGCTGAGCTTCACCATAAGAAATCTATATTTTCTGTATCATCAATGTCACACACAGTGGTCTTACTAATTGATTACGCTACACAGAGTGGCTTTACTAAATAGTTCCTACTCAGCACCACCATAAGAAACCTAGATTTTCTTTATCATCAGTACCACAGAAAGTAGTCTAAGTGATCACCACTGAGCATCACCGTAAGAAATCTATATTTTCTGTATCCTCAGTGCTGCACGGAATGATCTAAGTTACTAAGTGGTTATGCCACACACAGGGATCTTACTAAGTGATTATGCTGCACAGTGGTCCAATAGTTAAGGCACACAGAGTGGTTCTACTAAGTTGTTATAAGAGTGGTCCAAGTAGACACACCACACAGAGTGATCTTACTAAGTGATTACATTGCAAAGATGATCTTACCAAGTAGTTGTGCCACACAGAGTGGTCTAAGTAGTTACACAACACAGAGTGGTCTTAATAAGGGGTTTCATCGCACATAGTGGTCTAAGTAGTGACACTACACAGAGTGAACCAAGATGATGTTTCAAAGATGATCTTACCAAGAAATTGTGTCACACAGAGTATTATAAGTAGTTAAACCACACAGAGTGGTCTAAGTAGATAACGCCAAACAGAGTGGTCTAAGTAGATACGCCAAACAGAGTGGTCTAAGTAGTTACACCATACAGAGTGGTCTAAGTAGTAACACTACACAGAGTGGTCTAAGTTGTTATGCCACACAAAGTGGTCTAAGTAGTTACACGACACAGAGTGGTCTATGTTGTTACGCCACACAGAATGGTCTAAGTTGTTACCCCACATAGAGTGATCTAAGTAGCTACACCGCACAGAGTGGTCTAAGTTACGCACACAGAGTGGTCTAAGCAGTTACGCCACACAGAGTGGTCTAAGCAGTTTCGCCACACAGAGTGGTCCAAGTAATTACGCCTCACAGAGTGGTCTAAGCAGTTTCGCCAAACAGAGTGGTCTAAGCAGTTACGCCACACAAATTGGTTTAAGTAGTTATTCCTCACAGAGTATTCTAAGTTGTTAAACCACACAGAGTGGTCTAAGTAGATACTAGTAACGCCAGACAGAGTGGTCTAAGTAGATACGCCAAACAGAGTGGTCTAAGTAGTTACACCACACAGAGTGGTCTAAGTAGTAACACTACACAGAGTGGTCTAAGTAGTCACACCACACAGAGTGGTCTAAGAAGTTACACCACACAAAGTGGTTTAAGTAGTTACGGCACACAAAGTGGTCTAAGTAGTTACCCACATGGAGTGGTCTACACCGCACATGGTGGGTTCAGTAGTTATGCCACACAAAGTATTCTTACTAAGTGGTTACACCACAAAGTGGTCTATGTATTTACACCGCATGGAGTGGTCTAAGTTGTTATGGCACACAAAGTGGTTTAAGTAGTTACACCACACAGAGTGGTCTAAGTTGTGCACACAAAATGGTCTAAGCAGTTACGCCACACAAAGTGGTCTAAGTACTTACCCCTCACAGATTGGTCTAAGTTGTTACACCACACAGAGTGGTCTAAGTAGTTACACCACACAAAGCGGTTTAAGCAGTTACGCCACACAGAGTGGTCTACACCGCACATGGTGGGTTCAGTAGTTATGCCACACAAAGTATTCTTACTATGTGGTTACACTACAAAGTGGTCTATGAAGTTACACCACAAGGAGTGGTCTAAATTCTTATGCCATACAAAATGGTCTAAGTAGTTACACCACACAGAGTGGTCTAAGTTGTTATGTCACACAAAGTGGTCTAAGTAGTTACGCCACACTGAGTTGTCTAAGTTACGCACACAGAATGGTCTAAGCAGTTATGCCACACAAAGGGGTCTTAGTAGTTACGCCTCACAGAGTGGTCTAAGTTGTTACACCACACAGAGTGGTCTAAGTAGTTACACCACACAGAGTGATTTAAGTTGTTACACCACACAGAGTGGTCTAAGCTATTATGCCACACAAAGTGGTTTAAGCAGTTACGCCACACAGAGTGGTCTAAGCTATTATGCCACACAAGGTGGTTTAAATAGTTACGCCACACAGAGTGGTCTTACTAAGAGGTTATGCCACACAAAGTGGTTTCAGCAGTTACACCACACAGAGTGGTCTTACTAAGAGGTTACACCACACAAGGTGGTTTCAGTAGTTATGCTACTTACTTAGTAATCTTACTAAGTGGTTACACCACAAAAAGTGGTCTAGCTTGTTACACCACACAGAGTGAACCAAGATCTGATGGCTCCTGTAGGAACCGTCTACTGTGTTTGCACAAACATCCCTTGAAATTACGTTCATGAGAGAGAGAGAGAGAGAGAGAGAGAGAGAGAGAGAGAGAGAGAGAGAGATGATTAACTTAATCAGTAAACAGTTAAAATTTAATTGAATGCTTATGATACTTGTAATAATAAAAAATAGATATAATAATAATAATAATTATAATAATGAAAAATAAAAATAAAAAAAAATAACAACAATAATAATAATGTAATGATAACTATTGATAATAATAATGATAATGATAATAATAATAATAATGATGATAATTCTTTTGACTGGGTAAAAGTGACCTTGTCTGGCTTGAAATACAGGCACTTGTATCACAATTATTTGTCTGTGTGGTCCGAATTTATGTGTTCAGTACAATCTCTAGACAAGATGGTGGATCAGACAACTGGGTGTGATACAGGGACCTATCTCTATGGCTGGGTACACAGGGTCATTTTTACCCAGTCTGTCTTTATTTCTGTCTCTTTGTCTTGTCTTTCTACACTAACGGGGTACTCTTTACTAACATTCAAACTGAGTGGAAGAATGGGTTGCACCACTTTTCCAGCCAGTTTTAGCTTTACCTAGAATCTGTCTTTCATATAGTCTGTATTAAAATGTTAAAAGGCTTAAATTTACTTTTCATAAAAATGATTTTTGACATTTTCGACTTATTCATCAAAGTTTCTCCTTGAAATAGTCGTTTAGGTACATTTTTATGAAGATGAGAATAAAACGATGATAATCTGAAGGAGAATGTTGATAATACCAAGTTATTCTGTCTTTATGAAGATAAGAATAAAAACAATAATAATCTGAAGGTGAATAAAAATAATAATAAGTTATATGATAACAATAAAATCAATAATAAACTCTTGAATCTTTCTAATCTGAACTCTCAGATAAGTATCATTATCAGCCATTAACTCATTCTCTCATAGACTATTTTCAGAACCAACCTCTTTGAATAAATCTAATGAAAAGGAGCATTAAGTACAGACAAGCAAGGTTTTACGCAAGCGTAAAATGGCTGCGTAACATGTATTTAAGCAGGATAGAAGAAAAAGAGGGAGCAATATTGGGAAATCTTGACTGTTATGTATGAATTAATACATGTAACAGAAACGTGGGAATGTTTTAATGAGCCATGATGCATAATACCTGTGTTTGACACCAATAATACACATTACGTCACAGATCAATGTTATTCATTTGCTGAAACACACTGGCGTAGAAACCATTATCACATTCAGTAATGTTCACAAGGCATACAAACTCCCATACTTACAGTCTACATGAAATTATTCCGATAGGTCGACTCAATGCCCATTAACTTTTTCATTTATATTGTCCCCAAATTAAGAACAGGTTAGTATAAGATAATTATACAGTTAAGTTGAAGCAAATTCAAATTCACAATGGTGAAATATGCAAAACTGTCGACAAAACCACGAGTAAAAGGTCTCAGCTAAATAACTTTAACAAAGCCAAAATGCAAACAAAGGACTTATATTTTTATGTACAGAATGGTTTTAAACCAAAAGCACGTACACTAAGGGTGTTAAGAAAATGAAAGAAAAAAAAAACAACTCAGCTTCCACCGAGGATCGAACCCACGACCTCACGTTTCCTAGTCCATCGTTATAACCCTTAGACCACGCTGACAGCTATGCTTGGAAATGTGATTTTAATCAGTTATACCTAATTCAATAGCATTTTCACTGAAACTGGATCATGGCGGAAAAAAAGAAATACCCGCAACAAAAATATGCTGAGAAAAATATATGAATGAAAATAAATAAAAAAAATGATTATATATAAATAAAAACTTGTCTCACAGTAAACCATATTTATTAAAAAAGATTGGCATTTATAGAAACACAGGACCGCAGAAACGCATGGTCAAAATTCAAAGCCGTATAAGTTTGGGCTGCTTTCGCAGCCCAAAAAGGGGGAATTTTAGAATTGTGTAGTTCTGAAACCATTGTGATAAATAGCGGATTTGCTCCACAGGAGCAAATGCTCTGTTTATCACAATGGTTTCAAAATTGACTTTTACATAGGCGCAATACAGTGTCAGTAGGAAAGAATGAGTTAAGACAGATGGAGGCTTAATGCAGGGTGACAATCATACAGAAAGCTCCTAAGGGACACTGAGTTACTAATCTGGATCCAAACTGTTTGTATATAGTATCACATTCTCATGCAAGCGTGCAAAGAATCAACAAAGAACTCAAGTGGCCGGGGTAGACTTGGCGAGAAAATAATAGAATGTGTCCAGTTGTGATGAAGTACATATCAGTATCCGTGGTTAATTAGTTTTTATCACCTTTGGCCAAATTGGTAATTGGTGAACTCCTCCTACAGTATTATGGATTTTGATGGAATTTTATGGTCATTATTAACCCTTTACTCCATGAATATGCATGGGAGAACTAATGTATGTATGAAGGTTGATCAGCTTAATATTCATTATAGCATAAGATCTTGAAAAGCTTTGACCCTGGTAAACTGGTAGAACTAGATCTACATTATTTCATAAGCAAACAGAGTAGACCTTGATCAAATGACTTCTACAGGAGCCGTCTGATCTGGGCCTTAGTAATTCTGTTTGAACAGGCATAGGAAGGCATACTTATGAAGTAAAGGGTTAACCCTTTACCTGATA
The DNA here is from genome assembly GCA_963576725.1 of Azorinus chamasolen. Lineage (NCBI taxonomy): Eukaryota > Metazoa > Mollusca > Bivalvia > Cardiida > Solecurtidae > Azorinus > Azorinus chamasolen. Next base: position 28,464,400 of record OY755248.1, read on the forward strand.
GAGACGTCTTTTAACACTTTTGCAAACTGAGTAGACAGAGGTTAGATGACTCCTATAAGAGCTGTCTTATCATGATCTGCTGTTGGCTTATGGAGCTATATTCATTGCTAAACTAACCCTTTCCTCAATAAATACACCTTTCTATGCCTTTGTAATTGTCACTTTTTGAAACCATTGTGATAATAGAGCATTTGCTCCTTTGGAGCAAAATTAATGCTCTATTTATCACAATGGTTTCAAAACTACAAAATTCTAAAATTTTCTTTTTCTCTAGTTAATACTCCTTTTCAGTAGATTTATTGAAAGAAGTTGGATCTAATATTATAAGCCTATATTGAGGAAAGGGTTAAGTTCCTTTGTTTAGGTATTGTTATAAAAAATTCAGTCACTGTATATTCATTAAGTGATAATTATTCATGATGTAAAGGGTTAATATACAATCTGCAATTGTCGTGGATATCCAACAGCAAATATTGGAGTTATTGCCCTTTTTGTGATGGGAGTGGGGGATTTAATGTAAGCTTTTGGCTTTTATTTAGCTTTACTATAAATATTGATTTCTGTGAAATGTGAAGCTTGTATTTTATGTGTTTATTGGTGATTCGTAAAATCTGATACCATTTATTGTTTAAAAGTACTGCCATGTAATACTTGTATAATTTTAAAATGTTTAAGATTCCATTCCTTTTGATTATAAAATTGTTCTATTTAGGTCAGGCAATACTTGTCATCATTGAAATTAAATACAAGTATTACAATTATTTAGATTAAGAGTTATATGATTGACATTTTGATATCTTTTGTTTTGGCATGTACTAATGTAAGTATGGAAATAGATAATGAAATTTGTGAATGGTATCGGATGTTATGGGTCACCTTGTGTCTGTATGAGTTAAAGCTGTTGCACTCGGAGGTTGTATGTATGTATTGTTGTATGTGTCATTTTTATCCAATGAAAATTAACCCTTATCCTACTGTTTAAATTGCTGTCTGGTAAATATCTTTTCCGCTGCTCATCTAATTTATAATGTTGTACAATTTATAATTTGAAACTTTTGGATAACTGGCAACAGCTTGGTTCCAGATGAGAGGCTGAGCTACTGAACATTACATCTTGATCCAGGCTGGTGTCAGATGTAACTTAATTCTTTGCACACTAAAGTAATATTTTGTCTACAGTGTTTGTTGTCTGCTTCATATTTTATAATAACTTTTCTTCTCATTTGTTTGCAAAAATATGGTCAAACATTTTGGATTGGTTGATGAGACACAGCATTATGTGATGTCTCACCTTGGTCCAAACTATTTGCATAGGGTTTGCCGCTAGTGTGCAAAGAGTTTAGTCACAAATGGTAGGATAAGGGTAGACCAAAAAAAGGAAAAAATCAAAACTCAAATAAAAAGTAATAAAATTGGAAAACACAAAAAAAATAAATATTAAAAAATCAATCAAAAAGTAGTAAAACAGGAAAACACAAAAAAAATAAATATCAATCCTCATTATCCCATTTATCATGAAAGTTAAGGTCACTTTAACCCTTTCCTCCATAAATACGCCTTTCTACACTTCTGTAAAAGTCACTTTATGAAACCATTGTGATAAATAGAACATTTGCTCCTATAGGAGCAAATGCTCTATTTATCACAATGGTTTCAAACTACAAAATTATAAAAAAAAATCCTTTTCTCTAGTTGATGCTCCTTTTGGGTAGATTTATTCAAAGTGGTTGGATCTAAAAATAGCTTATGGAGGAAAGGGTTAAGTCACTCCTCTGTCTGCTCCATCTTAATATTTGACTTGACATGGTTTCAGTATAATGTAGGTACTACGGTAATTTTGGTGTCCTTAGTGTAATATAAATGGTTTATTACATAATTTCTGGCCATAACTTCAAATTTAGAGTTAGACTCATCAAATATCTTATATCACATGTATTTATCATAAGCGAACCATTTAATAATTGGTCATAACTTCAAAATTAGAGCTAGATTCTTCAAACTTCTAATGCTACAGTTAAGCATCACAAAGGTCAAAATCTGGTTACTGACCAAATCCTATGCTATTCCCTTTTTTAGGAGTGAAACTTTGCTGATAGAGGAGCTCTTCATGTTTGTAATTTTGTAAACACATAAAAAATTATCCTCATTCATCATTTTCATGTTTGTAATCTTACAAATACATATCCTCATTCTTCATCTTCATGTTTGTAATGTCATAAATACATATCCTCATTCATATAATCATGTTTGTATGGTTTTAAATATGCCAAGTACATGTATGTTTTATCCGCCAAAAATGTCATCTGCTTTATCTGCAATCTCATAGAGCTAATAACATGTACTCTGCAACCCAGGGAACAACATCACACGGGAGCTAGTCTCATCAAAATTCTCATGCCATATGCTAACATCACTAGGATCCAATTATTATTGGCCATTACTTAACTTTAGAGCTAGCCTTCTTTTGCCACATGTCACCATCACAGGATCCATTTATTACTGTCCATTACTTCAGTGTTAGAGCCAGTTCCATCAAACTTCTCATGCCTTATGTCACTATCACTAGGATCCAGTTATTATTAGCCATTTCTTCAGCTTTAGAGCTAGACTCATCAAACTTCTTATGCTACATGTCACCAGAACAAAGATCTAGTTATTATTTGCCAATACTTCAGTGTTGGAGCTAGTCTGATCAAATTTCCTATACTTTATGTCACCATCACAGGGATCCATTTATTTTTGACATTAACTGAGCTTTAGAGCTATTATCATCAAATTTCTTATGCCACCATGTCAGTCCAGTTAGAGGTCAGTGACACTGTAATTTGAAATCTTTGTGAGAATTTTGATGAGACTAGCTCCTGTGTGATGTTATTCCCTGTCTGTGGCATAGTACATGTGATTAGCCCTAAGAGATGTCAGATAAAGCAGTTGACATTTTTGGTGGATAATACATACATATACTTAGCATGGTTAAAAAGTATTTGTCGTTGCTCAAGGTCTTTTATTCATATACATCTAGTGTAAATATTTCATTTTCATCTTAGTATGTTAACCCTTTCCTCCATAAATACACCTTTCTATGCCTCTGTAAAAGTCACTTTATATGAAACCATTGTGATGAATAGAACATTTATAGGAGCAAATTCTCTATTTATCACAATGGTTTCAAACTACAAATTCTAAAATTTCCTTTTCTCTAGTTAATGCTCCTTTTTGGTAGATTTATTCAAAGTGGTTGGGTCTAAATATAGCCTATGGAGGAAAGGGTTAACCCTTCTCATGCTAAGCATGACCTTACTGGCATTTGCGAGCAACTTGGATCCAGATGAGACACTGGGATACTCGGTGTCACATCAAGATCCAATCTGTTTGACTTGGGCAGTAGCTTCTCAAAGGCTTGAATCCCAGTTCAGAATCAGTTGATCAGATATTGAGCAGACATTATTTTTTCACATGAGAAAGGTTAAGTGCTTATCGCCAAATTGTCGTCTCACCCATGACGATCGGCTTCATTAACTCTTTACACCCTAAGTAATGGTCATCTGCAAGATCTGCTACTTTTCCAAAGAGCTTTTTCTCTATTTCTCTTCAAATATACTTAGTATCTAGCAGTTTGAATCCTAATGAGATGCAGAGTTACTCATTGTCTCATCTGGGTACAAATCATTTGTGTAGTTTTTCACAATTTTGTTGCTGGCTTGCAAAGAGTTGATGACAAGTGCCTTCCCCATTGCTGTATAAAGCACTTTACTGAAAGCACCTAGATCCAGCCTGTTTGCACAGGTTATCAGGAATTTGTCACTAAACAAGTGATATCAATGACAAAATGGTTGTACTGGAATAAAACTATTTGTTAGTAGGCAAGATATTGCTTCCTCATATAGCATTACCAGTGTGCTGATTTTTGTGGTTTTGGTCCATTAAGCCTATATCCTGCTCACTGGTCATAAACCCATTACTCTATAGGCCCAGATCAGACCTCATCTTCCATTCTAGTATGGTTGGAGAATGTTCCATTCAGACCTTATCCTCCATACTAGTACTGTTAGAGGCTGATCCATTCAGACCTTATCCACCGTACTAGTACTGTTAGAGACTGATCCATTCAGACCTTATCCTCTGTACTAGTACTGTTAGAGATTGATCCATTCAGTCCTTATCCTCTGTACTAGTACTGTTAGGGAATGATCCATTCAGTCCTTATCCTCCGTACTAGTACTGTTAGGGAATGATCAATTCAGACCTTATCCTCTGTACTTGTACTGTTAGAGAATGTTCAATTCAGACCTTATCCTCCGTACTTGTACTGTTAGAGACTGTTCCATTCAGTCCTTATCCTCTGCACTAGTACTGTTAGGGAATGATCAATTCAGACCTTATCCTCCGTACTAGTACTGTTAGAGACTGATCCATTCAGACCTTATCCACTGTACTAGTACTGTTAGAGAATGATCCATTCAGACCTTATCCTCCGTACTAGTACTGTTAGAGACTGATCCATTCAGACCTTATCCTCTGTACTAGTACTGTTAGAGAATGTTACATTCAGTCCTTATCCTCCGTACTAGTACTGTTAGAGACTGATCCATTCAGACCTTATCCTCTGTACTAGTACTGTTAGAGACTGATCCATTCAGTCCTTATCCTCTGTACTAGTACTGTTAGAGACTGATCCATTCAGACCTTATCCTCCGTACTAGTACTGTTAGAGACTGATCCATTCAGTCCTTATCCTCTGTACTAGTATTGTTAGAGACTGATCCATTCAGTCCTCATCCTTAGGACTAGTATTGTTTCATTCAGTCCTCATTCTCTGCACTAGAGTTGTTTTTCAGTCCACGTCCTTCATACTAGTATTGTCATTCAGTCCACGTCCTTCATACTAGTATTGTCATTCAGTCCACGTCCTTCACTAGTATTGTCATTCTGTCCATGTCCTTCATACTAGTATTGTCATTCAGTCCACGTCCTTCATACTAGTGTTGTATGGGTTCTTTTTAACCAAGGCGGAATGTTGGTAAGTTTAAACGTCAGGATGACACCACTGACCGAGAGGTCAGAAACAATATAAAACTGAAGACCAAGTGCAGTTAAACTAGACTTGTATTTTCATAACCAATAGTACATTCAGTGAGCATAGAACATGGTAAAATTGCCACAACCATTTACCAGAGCCAGCCAAGTATTCAATATGTTATGCTGAATAGCAATAACAGATACACTCACTAAAATTGCTACAAATATGAACAAGTGACAAATCAGATTTAACCCAGCTATTACATAAATCCACATTGCAGTAGCCTCAAGCTTACATACTTAAAGAAAGAAGATAAAAGGCCTAAATGGATCTTGATCTAGGGCTTTTTGCTTGTTTGATTCTCTCCACTAATAATTTGGAAACAATTAATTTAATAAAATAATTAGATATTAATTGCCAAACTCTTTCAATGTTTTACCAATTAGCAATAATGTGCAATTATGCTAAACAGTAATACTGCTGATAATTACCTTCCTGGAGGTAAGAGTAGATCTTTCAGGTGTCTTCAGGCAAGAGAGAATCCCTGAGGCACTGAACAGACTCTCTTATATAGAGAAATGTCACATGACCTAAACCAGGCTATCTGATTGGCTGACTCCAAGATCTCACCAAATCTCATACTAAATTGTTTTTCTTAAGACTAATACAATAAATATCATTTACACAAAAATAAACTTATTTTATCTCAATATAATCAAATATGAGTGCCAAATTGCAATCAAAAATTATCTTAGAAAAACCTCTTTAGTCTAGGTCTGCAGCCCCTAGGCTTCAGACCCATTCACTCTAGAAAATCATCAATTACAGAATATAGATAATCTCAATAATTCTAGAAAAATAGCAATCTTAAATCTAGCATATTCATAAACCCTAAGGACATATTATCAGAATTTATAACAACTTAATGACTGTAAAAATAGCAAAAACAAGTGGCTCTCAGGCTCTGCAACCCCTAATGGCGGCCATTACCCTAAAGGCACCTGTTGCTGAATATTACAATAATTGCAAACTATGGCTCTCTACAATATGTCACTGTTAAAGTAATATGCCTAAATCACCCAAACAACAATAATCAACATATTAGCCATACAAAATAGTCCAAACTAATCTCAAACATGTTTAAAATGACATTAGTTTGGGTCTAACTGAGAAGTAGGTCAACTGCCCAGAATGTAAACAAAGAAGATTATGGCTAATTGCTCTAATTATAGATAATGACACTTCACATAAATGTGTATAAGAAGTTTCCTTACTAAAACAAATCAAAATAAGTTACAGATCATAGAGAATTTCTATTAAAAGATGTATTTCCACTCTAGATCATATCTGTCTATATAAGCTATATAGATGGAAATGACATCAGAGCAAAAAATCATATTAGAAGCTCAAAACACATTAATTTCACCTAATATGAGAAGTGTCAAGCACGTAAATGTGTATCGTAACTGTCAACACTAAGATCTGTATCAAAACTAGCTAGACAGATTCATAGATCTGTTCAAGAATGGCAACTCAACTCCAGTTTTACAACACAGCACCCCCTGGAGAAAAATTAAAAATATCGCAGGATATTTTTAATATTTCGTCCACGAAATAATGCTTAAAATTGTTGAGTTGACATCCTTCAAGTACAAACATATCAAAAATATAAATTTTGTATCAGACTTAAAAATATCTGATACAAAAACAAGTATCAAACACTAGTAACTATCAAAACTAAAAAGTAAAGCAATAACTATATACAGTTTATCAAAGTCATATAAGAGAAAAACAATGGACTACCAGCAAATGAGAAAACTAATTGAACTAAATAAGTATTCCTCATTAAACCAATAATCAAAATGTACTTTAGTAAAATTAATCAAAAATAATTTCGAAAATTTACATGAAAAATACTTCCAATTACAAAAGCAAAAATGTAATGTTCAAAAAAGAATTATAAGAGACTAACACAAATTTTAACTGATGAAAAATTTGCAAAGTAGCAAAAATAGTACAATTGTATCAGTTGCTAAGTATTAAACTCTTATCTATAAAGTGTCTAAAAATTACATGACACTCACTAAACTCATGCAAAAACTAAATCCTGTCACATAAAAACTGTGACATCTTACAAAAAATACAAAAACAAAATATGTAACGGATATAATCCAGTTCCCTAAAAAATCTCAAGCTGTAACACTTGCAAAACTTCTAACCTATACCACAATAGGTTTAACTTCATAATAATAATAACTTGCCATTAAGAAAAATACAAATACACTATTAGCCAAAGTATCTGTGTCCAAACAGAAAATGCAAAGTCCAGTGAAAACTTATCAACAAAAATTTATCACCAAAAATATTAACTCGACTATGATCACTGTGCATGGCCTTCCTGATTTACTTATGAAGTATAAATTCGATAAAATCTCCTAACTTAAAGTTCCTTCAAAAATGAGTTAAAAGAGACAACAACAATTTAATTTACAAAACTCTACTGGTGCATGTTAAAAACTGTACACCTACTAAGATCTCAATAGCTTATAAGAGTAGACTAGATTTCTCAACAAATGTCTCAACAAATCTCTTACTTCAGAGAACAAAAATTAATGCTATCCTGATAATTTCTGTGCTTATTACATGAAAAGAATTCTCTAAAACTGACAAAAACATACAAATGGTTTGAGACAAGCCAATAGATACTTAAAACCTAATGCCTATTCTCAAAAGACAAACAACATAAAGATGGGTATGTGCACAATTAAAGCAATACCTCAGCTCAGAAGACAAAAAATGCAGATGGAAGAGATTAGACCCTAGCACCTAAATGCATAATTGCCTAAACACAAATAAAAAATTTAACTTGCATATGTATAGATATTAGAACCTAGCATCTCAATGCAGTTAACTCTCAAAAACACACAAAAATAATTGCCTATGCCTAGATACTTAAAACCTAGCATCTCAATGCAATACTCTCAAAAAATACACAAAAATCATTGCCTATGCGTAGATGGTTAAAACCTAGCATCTCTATGCAATACTCACAAAAAAAAACATAAATTGCCTATGCGTAGATAGTTAAAACCTAGCATCTCAATGCAATATCACTACAAAAACACAAATTGCCTATGCGTAGAAATTAAATCCTAGCAAATAGCAAAAATAGAGTATCTCTTAAACATAAAAAGCACAAAAAATAGATCAAGCAAAATTCTTATCTGACTAACTCTTATAACTATATCTTAAAATTCTAAAAACAGAACTTAAAACTAAAATCTTAACAACTAGATCTTGTGGTCTTCATCGGTGGATCTAGGAAAGTCTTTCAGATGGCACACGCGATTAGAAATTACAGTTCATCTTACAAACGCGAGTTAAAGTTAAAGTTCACATATCTGTAGCGCGAGAGTCTTTCAATTATCACTATATTTAAAACACAAATTTACGTTTCACATATTTCTAACGCGATAAGTATTCACAAGTCTCTCATCTCACTGGTTCACTAACTAATTTTACACTTGTAAGAATTATGATTTACGCGATGATCTAATTACTGTAATGTAACGCGTAGTCACTATATATATCTGGATCATCCGCGAAAGTCTCTATCTGTTGTATGGTACACTCTCTTCCATACATCTGGAGTCGTTCCCTGGACACGCCTCGATCATCTGTGTGGACATTGGTTTTCGGTTTGGCCCCAACTCCTGGATTTGTCTGATTGGTTTTCGGTTTGGCCCCAACTCCTGGATTTGTCTGGCTCGATTTATGGCCCATGTTGATGGTTCTAATGGGATGACAGACAGGTTTTGGGTGAGCCCTTCGTCTTCGCCTTGGGTTTCTACGTCTATTGCAGGGGTTTTGTACATGCCCTGTAATACGGTTCTTCAGTCCTGGTTTTGCCTTTATGCGTCTGTTGCAGTTACAAGTGTTGCAGCCTCTGATAAGGTTTCTAATGTCTTGGTCCATCTTGTACCAATGAAATTTCAGTCTGATTTGCTTGGAAGTTTTGTTGACTCCAAAGTGACCTTTTTCTGTAGGACTATGGTGGTTTTGGATAATGTCTTCCCGCAGAATCTTTGGAACAAGAAGCTGGTGGTCAAATTTCTTTGTCATAGAGTAGCGCTTTTGGTACAGGACTTCATCACGCCGTATTATGTTATCTGAGTTGAGCCAGTATTTTCGAACTGCTGGACTGTAATTGGCTACCTCATCTTTGTCTGGCATATCTTTTCGTTTGAACCATTCTTGGATTATACTCAGATCTTTATCTTTATTCTGCATTTCAGATATCTCTTTGGTTGTGTAGCTAGATCCTGAAGCTGGTTGTAGAGTAGTGTCAGCTCCATTTTCATCTTGTTGATGGATATCTTGGTCACAGTCTAAGGCCCTGATAACATGATTGGCGGGACCAAGGTCAACTATGGCTTCAGTTCTAACTCGATATATAAGGACTTCAGCTTGTTCTTTTACTTTCCTCTGGTTAGTTGTATCATGGTTTTGACTTCTCTCTCGGGGATGATGAACCTGGCTCTGGTCAAGTAGGTTGGCCATTTGGTTAAAGTATCGATTGGTTTCGTCTAACATTTGGGCTGGTTCTCGGCCATTAGATCCAGCCCTCTGGAGTTTTCCGACAATTTCTGGTCTATTTTTGTTTCATTTCTTGGGCATTTCAGTGAAATATGACCTTCTTCGCCACAGGTATAACATGTCATCTTTCGTCGATTGGATTGATGCGTACTTGTGGAGTTTCTCTCTGTATTGGATGAAGACAGGCTTTTCTTCAAGTCTTGAGCAAACTGTTGTAAACGCTCTTCTGTCACAAATTTTCTGCCATTTAAGCGTCTTACATCAGGCTCGGATTCTTCTCTTGTATCTTCATTGAAGATGTGTGGTTCCATCTCTGGACCAGCTTGTATGTGGCGTAAACCGGATCTCTTTCTGGTAGCTTCTTTGCAACATTCATGCCAGCTGACAAGATCAATGGCGTTGTTCAGTGACTGTGGCTGACGTATCAAGACCTCATATGCAATACTCTGGTCTGGCAAGCCATTCATGAAGTGTTGGATCAGCAGCTGTTCATATGTCGTAGTATGACCAATATCTGGATAAGCCTTTGACATCAGGGCTCGTACTCGGGAGGCATATTCTTGCAGATTTTCTTTTGAACTCTGTTTAATTTGGATGAGATTGGCTCTATGAGTTTCTGCTGGAGCAATGTGACTGAATCTTTCTCTCAGGGCCCTGATTAACATGAATGCGTCTTCTCGAATGTCAATGGTAAGGTTGGCTGCAAATACCAAAGCCTCGTCTTTCAAGCTGAGTAGGAGTTGTTCTACTAATTTACGCCCAGTCCATCCATAACGCTTGGAAAGTAGTTGGAATTTCAGCCAAAATGCGTCCCATTCACCAGTTTTGCCATTGAAGGTTGGAAAATGTGGTTTCGGTTCGTCAGAGTATCTGGTTCTATCTGGATTATATGTATGTGGATAACTGACATGGGAGCTATCAGCAAAGTTGTGCCCCTGGTATCTTGGAGTTGGTCTCACTGGAGGTTCTCTCCGTGGAGGGTAGTTGTAATCCCAGACTGGTGACTTGGGTCTTCTGATAGGTGACCGGCTAATGTAGTCAGACTGATTGGGTTGTCGTCTCTGAAAGTGTGAGCCTGCAGGTTTGAAGTTTGGCTCACATGCTGGAAACTGTGCCATTGAAGCAACTTGAACGGTTGGTCTAGCTGGCTGACCTGGGACCGGCAAGTCGTTGGTTTGGCGTGGTGGCTGGGGTGTAGTGACGTGTCCCCAACCACTTCTGCTGAAGATATCTGCCTCTTCTCTGATAGGTGGCAGGTGCAGGTACTCATTGTTAGAGCGACATGGCAGGAGTGGCGTTGGTGAGCGTCTTGCAAAAGTGTTAGCTCTGGTGGATGACACTGTGCCACTAGGTGAAACTCTGTCCGGATCTAGATGTGTATAGGGGTCGTCTGGTGAGATTGGACCTGTTGGTGTAGCCCAATCGTGGTCTTCATGGTCTTTTTGAAGTAGCTGATATGGCGTAGGGAGCTTTCGTGACAGTAGCTCCATCAGGTTTTCTGGATGTGCTTCGATGACGGATATGTCTTTGTAGATGTTGGCAAGGTTTCTCTCTGACTGGAACACTTGAGTGACCAAGTGTGATCAGACTGGATGCAGTATAACTCTTTGATTGTACAGACTCGGATGCAGTATAACTCAGTTGAGATATCTTTCAAAACACTTGAGAGATCAAGTGTGATCAGACCGGATGCAGTATAACTCTTTGATTGTACAGACTCGGATGCAGTATAACTCAGTTGAGGTATCTTTCAAAAGTAACCTGGCTATACTACTGATAACCAAGGTTTTGTACGGATGCAGATAACAGACAATTTGGAAAAATTGCTGTTTTATACCAAGATATAAAACTGCAAAGTAATATGCAAATTTGCATTTAATAAAAAGTACTGAATTTGATTTTGAATTTTCTCAGTTAAACTCAGATATCTGGTTATAGCTCATAGCCTTCACTCGTAGATCTGGAGGTCATCTACAAATGCAGTTCATAAAGAGATGTCTATAACTAGTAATCTGGAAAGCGTTCACTAAAACACAAAAGGTGTTACAAATCAAAATAAAAAGCACAAGCCAAAATGTGCAAAATTTGGTTAGTGAACTCTTTCAGGACCAATGGACTAGGAGATAAAGTATCGCAAATTTCACTTTCACAGACACCTACTGCTGTGTGCTCGAATTTGCAAAACTTTAACAGACAAAGAGTCTGAGACTGGTCAAAGAAAGAAATGGATAGAAACAGGGTTGGACTTATAGGGACTTAAAGTTATCACTTTTCTCCACTGACAAGCCTCTACACTGTTAGTGCGTTAGAGACAGAATTGTCAGTCCGAGGTATGACACTTTATATGGCCTTTAGACAAAAAGTTTTCAATCACTTTCCTCAACTGACAAGCCTCTACACTGTTAGCGCGTTAGAGACAGAATTGTCAGTCAGAGGTAGGACACTTTATGACCTTTAGAAAATGTCTACAATCACTTTCCTCCACTGGCAAGTCTCTACACTGTTAGCGCGTTAGAGACAAATGTCAGTCCGAGGTATGACCGGCCCTTTTTAAAAAAAAATGTCTTACAAAACAAAATAATGGACCACGGGCTGAATCTAAGGTTGGGAGCTTTAAGGCTATTACTGCAAGACCCTAATTTGAAACTTCCTAATATAAACTTTTTTTCAAAAAACCAACATCCCACTTCTGACACCAGTGTTGTATGGGTTCTTTTTAACCAAGGCGGAATGTTGGTAAGTTTAAACGTCAGGATGACACCACTGACCGAGAGGTCAGAAACAATATAAAACTGAAGACCAAGTGCAGTTAAACTAGACTTGTATTTTCATAACCAATAGTACATTCAGTGAGCATAGAACATGGTAAAATTGCCACAACCATTTACCAGAGCCAGCCAAGTATTCAATATGTTATGCTGAATAGCAATAACAGATACACTCACTAAAATTGCTACAAATATGAACAAGTGACAAATCAGATTTAACCCAGCTATTACATAAATCCACATTGCAGTAGCCTCAAGCTTACATACTTAAAGAAAGAAGATAAAAGGCCTAAATGGATCTTGATCTAGGGCTTTTTGCTTGTTTGATTCTCTCCACTAATAATTTGGAAACAATTAATTTAATAAAATAATTAGATATTAATTGCCAAACTCTTTCAATGTTTTACCAATTAGCAATAATGTGCAATTATGCTAAACAGTAATACTGCTGATAATTACCTTCCTGGAGGTAAGAGTAGATCTTTCAGGTGTCTTCAGGCAAGAGAGAATCCCTGAGGCACTGAACAGACTCTCTTATATAGAGAAATGTCACATGACCTAAACCAGGCTATCTGATTGGCTGACTCCAAGATCTCACCAAATCTCATACTAAATTGTTTTTCTTAAGACTAATACAATAAATATCATTTACACAAAAATAAACTTATTTTATCTCAATATAATCAAATATGAGTGCCAAATTGCAATCAAAAATTATCTTAGAAAAACCTCTTTAGTCTAGGTCTGCAGCCCCTAGGCTTCAGACCCATTCACTCTAGAAAATCATCAATTACAGAATATAGATAATCTCAATAATTCTAGAAAAATAGCAATCTTAAATCTAGCATATTCATAAACCCTAAGGACATATTATCAGAATTTATAACAACTTAATGACTGTAAAAATAGCAAAAACAAGTGGCTCTCAGGCTCTGCAACCCCTAATGGCGGCCATTACCCTAAAGGCACCTGTTGCTGAATATTACAATAATTGCAAACTATGGCTCTCTACAATATGTCACTGTTAAAGTAATATGCCTAAATCACCCAAACAACAATAATCAACATATTAGCCATACAAAATAGTCCAAACTAATCTCAAACATGTTTAAAATGACATTAGTTTGGGTCTAACTGAGAAGTAGGTCAACTGCCCAGAATGTAAACAAAGAAGATTATGGCTAATTGCTCTAATTATAGATAATGACACTTCACATAAATGTGTATAAGAAGTTTCCTTACTAAAACAAATCAAAATAAGTTACAGATCATAGAGAATTTCTATTAAAAGATGTATTTCCACTCTAGATCATATCTGTCTATATAAGCTATATAGATGGAAATGACATCAGAGCAAAAAATCATATTAGAAGCTCAAAACACATTAATTTCACCTAATATGAGAAGTGTCAAGCACGTAAATGTGTATCGTAACTGTCAACACTAAGATCTGTATCAAAACTAGCTAGACAGATTCATAGATCTGTTCAAGAATGGCAACTCAACTCCAGTTTTACAACACTAGTATTGTCATTCTGTCCACGTCCTTCATACTAGTATTGTCATTCTGTCCACGTCCTTCATACTAGTATTGTCATTCTGTCCACGTCCTTCATACTAGTATTGTCATTCAGTCCTCGTCCTTCATACTAGTATTGTCATTCAGTCCACGTCCTTCATACTAGTATTGTCATTCAGTCCTCGTCCTTCATACTAGTATTGTCATTCAGTCCTCGTCCTTCATAC